>VYXC01010085.1:2268856-2321447 GCA_013397175.1 Platysteira castanea
AAAAAAAAAAGGTGTAAAGAAAAGAATAACTAGTACTTTGTTTTCTTTCCACAGTAGTTTTAGAGAGATTATCTTTTATTCCTGGTTTCCGAGCCTTTGCAATTTACTTTTTGATCATTCTTGCTCAGTGCAAGAGCTAAAATGCTTTTCTTCAAAATCTAGAAGCTGAGAGGGTCACCCATAATCTGATTCCAGAAGCTGTAGATCTAAGAGTCACAGAAAGGTTGCTACTTTTCCCCTCAGAAGACTACAAAACCCCAAATATGGAGGACTCCAGAAGTCCCACGACATGGTCATTCCAAACTCAAACAGATGCAGGTGTTAAACACTACAGCAGCTGTTATACATTCAGATAACTTTCTGATATCCCAAATGAACAAAAGGTACTGGGACACAAAAATTCCAACCATGTTACTCCAATATATGTTGAACCTGAGTATTAACAAGGCTCTCTAAGAATCTCAAATCACAGTTACATTTCAGTGGTTTTTTTCTTATTTTTCCACAGTTTTAAGTATGTAAGTTCTTACCATATTGCCAGAATAGACCTATGACTTAACATGCTATAAAGATGCGCAGAGTCTATTTTTGGCACTCTTCCAATGCACTTCTTGCTCTGTTTCTTTAAATAAGAAACACGTTAATTACTAGGATGCATTCCAAGCAAACACACTAATTTGAGTACTGCTGCCTTCTTGATAGCAGATTTCAGTCCATGTTTCAGTTGAAATCTACAGAAATCCACCACAAATCTGAAATTTCAGAAAATCCAAAGTCTACCAAATCCAATTCCAGGTACATGAGACATGAAACCAGAGTATTTCCACTGTGCAAGCTATTATAAATTTCTGTCCTTTGTAGGTGAAATCAGGATCTGGACCACTGAATTTATTTTCCCCATTTGTCTCTTGTGAAAACCAGTTCTGTGTAGGTGTCCACAGCAGAGACTAATCTCTTCAGATTCAGTTGTTTGAGCTACTTTGCATCAGTTTAGGTAAATAGCAGCGTGCCTTCCATTTTTATTTTCTCAGACATTTTCTTTCTTCTTCAAGAAAGCTTTAAAAGAAAAAAAAAGTGCTTTCTTCGTGAATCTTCGGCCTTACGTAGTGGCCTGTCCTCCCAGTGTCCTTCCCCAGGCCCCGAGTCATGCATCACTCATCTTGTCACATTGAACTCCAGATGCTCCTACCCTAGAGAATGCTCTGACTCTGGCAATTTTTCTTCATTCTCACTAACAATTTGGTAATGAAATATTGATTTTTAGTTAGATTCATATTGATGCTATTAGGTTTGCATTGATAAATCATGCTGGCCTCCTGTCTGAGAGGCTAGAAAGTGCTACACTGAACCCTGGAGATTACAATCAACTCATTGATGTGTTAATTTGATGGATTTTTTCGTTCTCTTAGAAGAAGTAGGAGGGGTAGGGGAAGATTTTTCAGTGCTGCTGTTGTAAAGTTTTCACAGCGAAATCAGGGACAGTAATTGTGGGTTTTTCTACGTGCATTTGCTTTAAAAGTATCTTTCTCCCTATTTGTTCAGAACATAAAAAGAAAGGAGGGGGAGAAAGACTCTGGGGTTGAGAGGATATGACACACCTTGTAAACAGAGCTCCAGACTCCCACATGGAGTGGAAAAAATAGGAACAGTTAAATCCCAATTAAACCCTTCAGAGGTCGTGCTCAAAAAACATTTCCTTCTGCTAAACAGGTCTTCATGTAGAGCTAAATCCCAGGTGAAGTGAAAATATTGTGGGCATGGGAACCCCCTCTGGTGGCCCTGTTCTGCCATGGGCCGCAGCGGTGGGACAGTCTCCCCCTCCCCTCTCCAGTGGAGTGCCACTTAGCAAACGTCTGCATGCATCTGCAGCCTATTTAAAACAGCCCCGAGCTCTGATTTATGGTACTGTGCAAATGTAATGCCTGTCATTAAGGGACAATACGTGCCAAACCAAAGGATTACACTGTGATTTCCTTCAAAGGCACAGGGTTTCAAGGGGGTGCAGCAGCCGCTAGTGCACAGGAGGAAAGGCTTTTAGAGAACACTTAAGTCAAATTTAGCTGTATCATTATTTTGTAAAACAAAACCATTTCACTTTTAGTGATTCTTTAATTATTTTCTCCAAAAGATTATCATCCCTCCTTCATCTGTGTCCCCCACCATGACCCACGGCACCAAGGGACAGTAGAAAAGCCTGTTCAACAAGGGGCCAATCCTGTAAGCTTCATTAATGAAAACATCTCCCCCAAAAGAAATAACTTCCCAAGTCTTTAAGCCAGATGCATTTTACTTTATTTTATTTTTTAAGCGTTCCCACCCTGTCTTTTCCTGTCCTTTTAAGATCAGCATGCCAGGTCAATGACATTTTAACCAAGTTTGAACCTTGTACGGCCTATGGTTGACCAAGAGAGTTACCAAAAGAGCCTCAGTGAAAGACATTGCAGTTACCTTTGATTAATAATTATTGTATGGAGCTGGGGGGAGCAGAGGGTGTGTGAAAGAATCTCCATTATCAACTCTTCCTGCCCTTCCAAGAGGTTGCTCTCCTCCATTCAAGGTTGAACTACTAAAAATAATAATGCCACTTCACATAGGACAGTTTATTATTATCTTAGCTGCTCTGTTTTGGTGCCAGTTGAAAGAAAGAAGGGAAAATTTGACAAAAATAAAAAAATAAAGCTTTTTATGCCATATGGAAATGGGAACCTTTTTGCTGGAACTTCCTTAAATAAACCACTTATGTACTAAGGCATTTTCTAATTAGCTCCATTTCAAGGCTCTCTCTCCACCTCCCTCTCCTTCTTCGCCCTCCCAGATGAAAGCATACAAAGAGTCCTGTCCTAAAGAAATATGTCCTAGTACATAAGGAGGCAATCAGCTGTACCTTCAAAAGATGATGTCAATGATGAAACTGTTAGTTAAATTCTGTTGTACTATTGACATCTTAATGCCACAAACCCAGCTGGTACGAGATCAGTAACGTAAACAGTCTAGTTCAAATTAATCTCTTTGAACCTCACTGCTGAGCTGAAACCTCTGTTTGACAGTCTAAACTGCCAACTTCATCTTCTTCTCCCAGTTATACAGTAGGCTAAACACGAAAAAAGCGCCCTGTTAATGTGAAAAGGTTTTGCATGTAGCGAGGAAATTTAAGCTCTGGCAACCATTTCAAGCACAGCTCTTGCTCTTTGCACACGTAGTATTTTGCATTACCACATATGCTGTTAAACAATTTACTCATTTATTTAGATTTTTACAGCACTTATCCCATGCTCCAAGTGCTTTTAGAATTATTTAAACATTCAGTGCAACACTTAACATTTAAATTTACAATTCAGTTAAGAATACTTAGGTTATGGTAGAACAACCAAATTTAAAACTAATTTACTCTACCAGAGTACCCTCACAGAAAACCCACAGGGAGTTAAAGCTATCATCCCAGCTCCATCCCACATGTCTGCCTGAAAAAAACTGAAGAAGAAAGGAACAGCAAGCAAGCCTCTGTGCTGCTGTAGCTCAAACCAGTACAGACTCTGAAAGGGGAAAGGAACTATATTCCAGAATCAGAAACCCATTAAGAAAGTGCCCTGCCAGCTACTCTATCCCTTTAAAAGCCAATTCCAGCCATTCCGTCAATGGCTTACCACATCCCAAACGACTTCATCATGAGTTATAAATCTGTGTCTGCTGAAGTTCACGTCAGCTCTCCCCTGTGAGCACAAGGCTGCTCAGGGTTTACACCCACAGTCCAGCTACCATGGCTAAGCAAGTTACCAGAGATCAGTTGAACCCAGATAACTCTCTCTGAGTGCCCTTATAGCCCATCATAAATATGAGGTAATTCAATTTAGCCTGCAATGAAAATAGATTAAGCTAAGTCAAATCACCTTACATTTGTCAAAGGCGAGGAGGACACACGCGACTGTTTCTGCAGCTTAGCTGATGCATGGTAACCCGTTAAACTGCAGTAACTCAATTGCAGGCCTGAGCCCTAACCTGCAGTCATTCAGAGGGGCTGAACCGCCCGACATGAAGCATGTCACTTCTCAGTAGGTTTTTTTCACTAACCTTAACAACTCCAAGTGCCCACAGCATGAGCACAAGTCCTGCCCCATGGTCAGACTGAAGTCTGACTTAGCCAGGTGTGGAAATGCCTGCAGCAGGTTTCACATTGAAATTAAACTTGAAGTTTTTAGGTCTTCTCCCCTTATGATTGAAATGCTTCCACTGCCAATTTTAGAAACTTTAATGATCTGCAGGACTGAAAGAACTAAATGCAAAGCTTTTGACAGAGCGCAGAATTTATTTAAAATTGAGCTGAAATTACACTATTACAAGGACAAGAATTACAGGAATAGTGGGAAGAAAGGGGGGAATAAGATTAAAGGCTAAGATCTAGAAATTGCATTTTTTCTGACTGATTATATAATATTTGTTGATATTTTCATTGACTAGATGACTAGGAAGAGCATAGGTATCTTGGGATCTGTATGTTTTACACGATAAAGAGCAGCAGGTATATAAATATACACATACCTACATCCTTAAAAGTGGTAAATAATTTTCTGATTATTTTTTATTTTCTTTATTACTTCCATATAAGATTTCCTCAAAATTTCTTAAATACTCTTGACCAATTTACGGAGTTTTCTATGTCAGCCTTAATGCTTTAATATGGGGTATCTTCCATACAGTTTGGAGATAAAATCCATCATAAAAAAGCCCCTAGAAATCTTGGGACATTTCACACTTAGTCTTCACAATTTCGACACTTTGGACCTTCTGCACACATCTCTTCTTCTTTGATCATCTGCTATTTTCACCTCGCAAAGCTTCAGCTAACCTTGCTTTCCATTTTTGCTTTTAGGTGAAGACATTACATCCCACGCACAAGACTCTGGCCACCAGAAGAGCTCCAGACTTCTTGTACAGATGTCAGCCATGTCCATGGTGGCTTTTCAGTGCATGCAGAAGTTCACTTTGCTCAGGAATGGAAATCTCACAAACTGTGGCAAATCTTGGCAGTACTGTGGGACACAGGGATAGGACAAGCAGGAAGAGCTTTAAACTGAAAAAGCATAGGTTTAGATTAGATACTAGGAACAAATTCTTAACTGTGAGGGTGATGAGGCACAGGAACAGGTTGCTCAGAAAGTTGTGGATGCCCCACCCCTGCCAGTTTTCAAGGCTAAGTTGGATGGGATTCTGAGGAACCTGGTCCAGTGGCAGGTATCCCTGTCTGTGGCAGAGGTGTTGGAACAGGACGGTGTTTCAGATTCTTGCATCCCAAACCATTCTTTGATTCTGTATGTTTAGTTAACAAAGCCTGAGCGACCCTTTGGGGAGATAAAGGAAATGAAACCATCTGTACCAGTAAGCTTTTAGTGAGTTTAGCCTGAACAGAGGATGAGATCCAAGCCCCCTTTCCATAGACTGCAGCAGGGAGCAATGTTTTTCCACCAGCTCAGCTCCCATCTCCTGCTACGAGGCCATCCTGTCTCTGAGGGGAGAGCAGGGGCTAAAGGTGCCCAGTGGAGCCACTAGGATCAGCTCTTTCCAGGAGACATCTTGCTGCAGAGGCTTATGTGGCTGGCCTTCCCCTGACCCTTCCCCTCCCCGACCGTGCTCCACAATTAGATTTCATTAAAAGACAAAACCTCTCTTCCTCCTTCTCACCATAGGGGTCCTGAGGGGGGGAAAGGATAGAAACATCATCTACATGGAAAATAATTTCCTGCTTGCCAGCGGATCTGAAATTGATGCAGCCAACAGCATTCCTTGTGAATGTTAAATTAATTTGGAAAGTCTTCATGTATTGTTCCTTACCATGAAAAGCACTCATCACTTCTCACTGGCTCTCTGCCCTGCCGAGGAACAGGGAGGGAAGTTTAACAGGCCACAGCAAAAAATGTTCATGAGGCTGCAGCATGTGGCTTAGCATGAGAGCTGGGAAATTCCTATCCCCCAAAATACTGGGCAGCAATGACAGCTTGTCTCAAATGCTGAGAATTCAGAATTTATTAATGCTGCTTCACCAGCTGTGAAAGGGAGTTGGAATTGTCCTTAAAGGAAAATAAAGGTAAATAATTACGTTCTTTTGGCTTCACACGTACTTAAAGCCTGCTTAGAGGTTTGGTACCTAAAAGCCCTCTGGACTAAAAACTGTATAGGTATGGAAAACAGTATTATCGAAATGTCGAAAAAATCTAGAAATATTTAAAATATCTAATAAATCTTCTTCTGATTAGTTTGAACTGTGCATGGGAAATTATACCGGGTTTGCTTAAATGCTATAAGGAAGCAAGGATTCAAATTAAATTCTGGAGAGCAGGTTTGTTTCTTTGTTCTTTTAAAAACCACTATATTGTCAAAATTTGATTCTATATTATATTTAATTTTCCATTGCTGCTTTACCTCACTCTAGATGCCTCCAAGTGTAGCCAGTTTCTCTTCCATTGCCTCTCAACTATTAGCTCTATTTATATTTTTTGTTATTGAACTTGCTCACGCTTTCCACCTGCCTTATATTTTGGAGGATGAGGTTACATATTAAACCATTCTGTCTTTTACCTGTCTAGTAATTTTGACTTTTTTTTCTTTCCTTCTCAGAATGGATTTTCTTGTTATTAAATCCACGTTCCACATCAGCCTGCTAAGTTGAAGATTGAGCTTTAATTTCATTTTGCTTTTAGGCTTCCATTTCCTTCCCTAAAAACTATTTATGGTATTTCATTTCTAATTAGAAGTAAGTCTTAGTAGCAAAAATTCTCTAACCTTTCTAACCTCCTGAGCATTTGGATCCAGAGGTTTGGGCAGCCACAGCCAGGCTGACCAGCTGTAGAAGCTGGATCTGGACACAGGCTGTGATTTCGGTTGCCTGAAGGTCACAATTTTAGGAACCAGCATTTCCATGAAAGTCATTATTTAGAGAGGTCTCAGCTATTTTATTTTAAAGAGCTTATAGTACACTAACAAGAGGAGCACAAGTCTGGTTTTCCCAGCAATTACTCAATTCCCATGCAAGAGAGAAAGGTCTCCTAGTTCACCCACTTAGGAACTAGAGTATTGCCTCATAAAACAGACCAGAACTCCCCTGTTATTGCTCAACTCATTCGCTGAAGTTTAATTATGAGATACCATGAAAAGAAGCCTTTTAAAAGCCCATTTTTTAAAACTGCCCTCAATAGCACTCGTAAGAGACCAGATTAGAGACAAAACAAAATGGCTGAAACAGCATTATCTCCTTTATTCCGCAGGATGTGGAAGTCTCCTTCTAGGTGAGGGACTGTGTTAGAAAGCCAGAGGATTGGCAGAGCTGTACTAACCTTCACCTCCAGACAATGTGTGCTGCCTAATCAAGTCTAAAACACTAGAAGAGTTAGAGTGGAGATGGCTTCTCCTTCGTGACCTCAAAATTTCCTCCACATCTGCTGAAATGCTACAGCACATATTAAAAGGTACATGTTTCGTATGTTCAACATCCTAAATAATCTTTCTCACTCTTCCCTCCCCAACTTTGTACCCCACATGCATATGCCTGCTCCAGAGGCACTAGTGGACTTGATGACTTTTTCAACCTGTGTTTCAGATGTGGGTAGCTGGTTTTCCAAACAGGGGGTTTTCAGTTCCTTCTTTGCAAACAGAGCTTGTGCCCATCACAGACCAAGGAACAAAGCCAGAACGATTGCTCTTCAGTCTTTCCATTTGAGACCTTTTAAGACTAATCTTGCCTCACAGCTCTACCTGAAGATCAACTCCTCTTTTGCCAGAGACAGTGAAAAGTAACTCATACGCCAAATGGTTCCCTGACAGGCCGGGCAGACTAAAGCCAGAAGTAAAGTAGGATCTCCATTTGATAGTGAGAAGAAAGACACAGAATGATTAAATAGCTTGCCTAGGGGAGGACCAAGGAATAAACCACTTCCTCAAAGGTCCAGCTTTTAAGGTGAAGCTTTATTATCCATATTTGCCAACAAAAGCACAATAGAACTGGCATTTAAGTGGGGAAGTAGGGGGAGGGGAAGACCTAATCTGAATAATCCAGTCCTAAAGACAAATTAGTCATGGTAGATAAAAAGGAAGCATGCTCCCCTGTTTTTCTTTCCCAGCTCCACAATAAGGATGCCCAAACTGGCTTTACTCATTCCAGGTGACCAGGAAAGCTGGAAAACATGGATTTTAATAGCACACGCTATCAGGTATATAGATCAATCACAGGGACATAGAGAGACATATTGGTGGCTCTGTAGATTAATAAACTGAAGGTTACTTGGCATTAGAGATGAGGGAAAGACTACTTAGGTGGCCTTCCTAAGCAAAGACACTTTAGCAGCCATATTGATTTCCTGTGAACACCTCCGCGGCAGCAACAATTTTGCTTCACCAGGGAGGGCCTGACCTTCAGCCCGAGGTTTGCCTTCCCAGAGCATCCTCTATAACCCCAAATGATGATACATGAGAACAGAAAGAAACAAGAAAGATCTTAACAGGCCCCAAGTGCCCAGACGGTTTCAGAAAGGGGCTTCTCACACGTACGTTGCCAGCCTCTGCTTAAAACCAACAATTCAATATACTGCATTGGGCTCAGCATGCAAACACCCAGGTAAATCTCAGAGAAGCTAACCTTTCTCAGGGCTCTGGAATGTCACTCAAATCTCTGGAAAAATCAGTACAGCAAGCATTAAACATCTCTATCCTTCCTTTCACAGCTAAATTGCAAGAAAAATAATGGAAGGGCTTGTACAAAATCATTAGTTAAAGGGGGAAAGCATTTTCCATTTTCTGTGTCAATAGAGAACTAATCCTGGCTGTTGTTGTTGTTTTTGTCCATGTGCCATCTTTTTTCAGCTTGCCCTTTGTTGTTTGACTGTCCGAGAAACTTTATTCCTTACCAACTTCTGGAATAAACTTTAGGTAATGAGCTTTTTTGGGGTGTATCACATGTTAGATGAAAGACTAGAGAGATGAATGAATCAGGTATGTCTGATCAAGTTAAAGAGTACAGCAAGGAGGTACCTGTGACTATCACGTGCAAAATCCACATCCAGTCACTCCTTCCCACTGGTAGCCCTGGTCATGGATAAAACCACACTCACAAATAAACAGAGAGGATATTTGACATCACAGCTAGGACCTGAATGAAAATAAATGCAAACTAACCAGAAAGCCTGAGAATTCTGTCTAGAGGGTTTATTTCATGAAGGTGAGGTGGATATTTTCTAGGGGTTATATTTTAAGCATTTTCGAAGAGAAAAGTCAGCCACTGTCATTTATATTTTCCATCCATGTTGGCCTTGTATTGGATCATGAAGACACAACTCAGCCTGAACCCCCAGAAAAAAACCTTGGTTTTGGCAGCCTGGAGGAAGAGGCTGGCAACACATGAGTGAGTGGAACAGAGACATTCATGTGAAGCCATCCATGCTGTCCTCTTCTTCATGCAGGTAGATTTTTAAGCAGAGTTTGCTGCAGAGGTAAGGTAGAGATTGAGAGATTTCTTTGTACCCAAGTCACAGCCCTTTAAATGAGATTTCAGCATGGCCTCCCGGACATGTAATGCCTGTGTGTTTCCTTTGTGTGTGAATCAAGTAGAGGTCCATAAGCTATATCAACTGGATTGCAATTTTCCAGTAATTACCAATCGGCAGCCTGTCCCTTTGTGCATACCTGCTGGGAAAAATAGTATTTATCTGTACAACCTCCATCCCACATCTTAAAATCTTGCTACTTATTCAGATTAGATCTTACTGTCATTGTTTCTAGAAGCTATCAGGCCTTGTTGGGGGAAGTAGTTATCTTGCTTTTCCAGTCTATTGTCTCTGCTAGAGATAGAGTTTTGTGGAGTTGCAAATGAGAATTTAAAAAAAAATAAAATTCATCAGTCCATCAGGATATTACGAAACCAGCTAATAGGTGACACAAATAAGATGCATTGCTTTAGCAAATGAATAGAAAACAAACAAAGGAAATGCTTATCTTCCTGTTTTAATATGTTAGTTCACTTTTTTCTAATATTTAAAATCTGACCACCTGCAAAAGATTATGAAGAGCCTCTGTGGATTTGCAGGAATGCTTGCAGTACTTGGAACAAATGAGATACTCTCACTAGCACACACTACTCCCTGTCATTCAGCATGCTAACAGCAAGAGACAGGGCCATCAGCAGAGCAATTGTTATTATTTGGTAAAGGCTGGTGGTGACTTATGAGTTTCAGAATGCAGCTTCCTCATTTGTTTAATGTTGAGAGATTACAGTCTCCATTTACTATGGTTTTATAACATGCAGGTGGGAAAAATCTCTTTTCCGAAAGCCTGTCAGTAACTGGTGCCAATGCTGAAATATTCCTCCTTGATTCTTGCAAATGAATCTGTGCCGTGTTTGGGTAGAGCACAAGATCCAGATCTCATAACCAGTGCCTGCTGCCAGCTGCTGCCATGGGCTCAGAGGCGGTGCCCACGGACAGGGCGCACTGGCCACAGACAGTGGGACAGGAGCCAGGCTGAGATCAGCCTCCGGGAGCTGCTGGGGTGCAGCCGGAGCTGGGTGGAGGTGACTGGGTGAGCAGTAGGACTGCTGCACTCTCAGAGCCCTCCAGCATGACTCCTGGCCCCGGTGTCTTCCTGTCTTGGCTTCCCCACCACTGAGCAGGATAAATAGAGTATTTCCTGATATTAGAGGGGTCTTGCACTGAGGAACTCCAGTGTCCTGGAGAAGAGATCCATCTGTACACTTTTAAAAGGCTGGAGAGGATTTTATGGACATCAAAACAGTGGGTCTGAATTGCAAGGTGCTTGAGGCACCTTGATGCTTCCAGCATCTTTCCCCTGGATAACCCCAGCCTGACAACAGCATGGATGGCTTCACATAAGTGTCTCTGTTCCACTCACTCATGTGTTGCCAGCCTCTTCCTCCAGGCTGCCAAAACCAAGGCTCTGTTTTGGGTGTTCAGGCTGAGCTGTGTCTTCATGCTTCAGCTCTACATTGCTTCAGATCAAACCCAGGGTGTTGAACAGGCTGGCAGTGCCAAATCAGTTTGTCAGAGGGCAAGGGTGGGCAGGCAGAGCTCTGCCATGAAGGGTGTCATCTCATGCTCCTTGCCTACCTCCACTCCTTTTACTATCTCAAGAAGCAGAGCTGGCAGCACAGTAGTGTCTGTGCTGCAGCATGGAGGTGGGAAACAGGATGAGGTACTAACAGGATGGGGCACTAACAGGATTTCTATTAGTGGACATTAAACATGGAAAGTTAGTACAGCAGGACAAATTTCAGGCACAAAAGTGCCCACAGTTCTTCCCTAAGGGAGCTCCTTTCCTTCTTCCTGGGAAGAGAGAAATAGGACACTCCCACCAGCAGTAAAAGCTCAGCACAGGCATGGTTCATGAAAGGGTACCCACAAACATTTGCAGTGGGTAGACACAGGTGAAGATACTTAACACAGCTGCTGGCAAGTCGTGTGACAAGGACAATTAGGGGACTTGCAGTCTAACCCTGCCCTGCAGACTGATGGTTGAAAATGGACTTCGTGGAATTACCATGAACCAACAATAAGATATAGAAAGGGAGAGTTTGGAGTTAAATTCAAAAGTTTTCAAAATAACAGTTCAAGTTGAATTCAGGCTCAAGAAAAAGAAAACTCAGGTGGGTGAGTTGATAGCAGGGTTGTATGCTTGGTGCTCCTATCCTTGTTCTCATTCATATTTGTTGTTAATAAAAATGGTACCAATATAAAACATACGCTCTTAGCACTGCTTTGAAATAGTGACTGCTGTGAGTTCCTGATTTACCAGGAATGTAAGTATGTAGGCATAAGCATGTCTTGTTTAGGGAACTTTCTTCTTTTGAGATGTGCTTGTGTTGTTCAGCTCTGCATCATCACGGCATGAAATCAGAGTGACAGAGAGTCCTGCCTGAAAGACTCTGGGTCAGCTTAGTGAAAAAGCCTCCATTCTAGTGTAGGGGGCCCAAGCCAAAGCAGTCTGATTCCCCCAAGCCCTGAACTCCAGTGAAACTGTGATCCAGGTGTTCCAGGTGTAGCTGATCCCAATTTAAAATCTCAGCTGAGGTTAATCTTAGTCACGTTCGCATTAAGATTCTAAATATAGGCTTTCATTTGTCCCTCCTTATCAGAGTCTAAAGACGCAGTGTATTTAGCATGGTTTTCCTCAGCTCTATAGACAAGGCAAATGCTATTTCATTCCTTTCCTCCAAGCAGGGAATGGGTGGATGCTTCCATAGAAAATTTATCCAGTGTAACACAGGTAGTTTGTAATAGGACAAGGAGCTCTCCTGAGTTTTATGTTCATTCACTAGACCATTTCTCCCCTGTAGTTATCAGAAGGGTCAAAAATCACATTCAGATTTCACACCCTTGGCTCAGTCCCAAACAAGCCTGCAGAACACAGTAGTTTCACCCAACAAGAACTTCCATTTTTGTCTTTACTTTTAATACTGAATCTTCTTTCCACTGCTGTTTGCAAAGGCTGCAGTGCTGATCTAACCTCCAGGTAAAAGATGAAAACAAAGAGGTTGGTGAGGGATTTAGTGCTCTACCTCCCAGACCTTGTTAGCAGGTGTCAGTCTGGACTTTTGGACACAGGTGATGTGTCCAAAATCATGTCCATTTAATCATGAATTACATGTTTGGGGAAGCTGGAGTCTATCATAGTCAGCCCTGCGATAGCAAGGCAAAAAAAACCAGTTTTATTTGCATGTCAGATCAGGAGATCTCCCTACTAATTGTAAGATCTTCTGAGGCAAGGATAGTTAACTTATCCCTTAGAAAAATAATGGGATTTGTTTGAAAAAAAAAACATAAACAAAGGAATAAAGAAAGAAAGCATGGCTTAGCATACCTCCTTTATAAGTTAGGTTGAAACAGACAAGTTATCTATCCCTTCCACCACATACAGAATTCTGCACTGTGTGTTTAATTGTATCTCACATTTATTTTAGACTTTGTGTCCAAAGATACCGTAAGTTAAAGCAGGAAAATTACTTCACCCATCACTGAAATTCAGTCACCTCTGAGATGAAGAATGGCAGTCAAGAGGACAGCTAGAACACAGTGACCTTGGCCAAAAACTCATGTGAAGAAATCTGCTACCACTGAAAGTGCCATGGGACCTAGCTTTGAAAGATTTTCCCACAGTAAATTAAATGGAAGTGTATTTATCTGCTTCAGCAAAATGAAATGTTGAGTTGACTCAGCCAAGCCTCAGTCTCTCATTTTAGAGGCTCTGGGCATTTTAAGCATAATGCAGAAAAGACCATGCTCTTGCACTTACAGCTTATAGCAATAACATTAAAAAGTTGCAACAAAAGAGTGACCAAGTAGGACTTGGACTTTCTCAAGAATGTGAGCTCTCCAAAACCACAAGGTGATGGCAAATTCAGAGCTTAGATTCTCCCTGTTACTTTTGCTCATCCACACCCTATCAACAGCTAAAAAACCCCCAAAAAGATCACTTTCATCAGCACTGGGACAGAGACTCATGTTTATCTGGGACAAGATATCAATACACATAGCAAACTCGCTATTTCAATGCTATTGCAGTGCAGTGTTATTCACCACTCCAAATGATCCATTTGCAAAGTTACCTAATCACTTATATGCATATAACATTCTTCTCAACAAAAGGTTCTCTTGTTTCAATAAGTTTGTGATGCAGAAGAAACACGACACTGTTCTTTTGAGCGTATTTAGCAGAAGTACAGATAATGGGCGCTGTGACATTACTGGGTTTTGTTACAAACACCAGATTTTTTTTCCTTCCACCTTTTTAGGCCCTGGAAAGACAAAGTTTCATTGGAAAAGCAGATTTAATAAGTGATTAGAGGGTAATCACTATTCCCTCATAATATGCAAAGGGCAATTTTGGGTTGTGAGGTAGTCCGTGGGTCATGTGAATTTAATTGTCATATCCAGAGACTTATGCCACATTAAGTGTATCCCTAGTGAAACAGCAGAGTTGTAAATCTGTGAGATAGATAGATATATATATATGCACACTATTTTTTAACAGAGCTATGGGAATAGTCCATTACCTATAAAATAAAGAAACAACGTAAAATATGCCAAATCAATTTCCTCATGAAACCAGCAACAAATATTTAGCTAGTTACTACAAGAGACTCCAGTGTCCGGGTCAGGTTGCACACACTGTCCCCCTTTACACCATTTTAGCTTGTGCTTGCAATGCCTATATAGAAAGTGTCAGGTTAAACAAACCATCTCGGAAGACGTGAAGATAAAATCATCTACTAAGTTTTTACCCATATTTCTTTTAATAAAAACCTGTTGAGTAAGAGAAGCTAAAACAAGTTGAGAGCGACCAGAGGACCGCCTGCACACAAAATCCACATTGACCATTTTGTTTGGGAACTTCTGGATCTGAAGCTGAAATTTTTACCCACATGAAGTCAATAGGAATTCTGCCCTAGGTCTAAATGGGATGCAAGATTATTCTGAATCCTCTGCAGCCTACATCTTGCCACTTCTGCTCCTCACCCAGTATTGACTTTCCACTCCCACTACAGAAATCAAACAAGCCTCCTATTTACCAGAAACCCACAACTCAGCTATCTCCCAGAAAACTTCTTTTTTTCTCTGCTGCCTTCTGGAACCCGTAAATGATCTCTTTCCTTTCTGAATTATGGTTTAAGTAGAAGGAGCAAAACTAGATAGCATAAAAAAGCATTTTACAGATACAACAGCACACCAGTTTGTCACTTCAGATACTATGGCGCACCAGTTTGTCAACACATATCCCAAGATAGGAATCTTAAAGGTCTTTTAGTGGGCATTGCTGAAAAGATATTTGCCATTTCATGGCGATTACATTACTGTGATATCACCACTTCTACCTACAGAAAGGTATTGGTTACCACAGGTATCTGAAGCAGTGTTTGAGAAATGTTTGCCGTAACGAAAAAGAGTAAAAAAAGTGACTGAAGAGAAGGGTGCAGTAAAGAAAAAAGGCCATAGTGGAATCTGAAATCTAGTATGCCATTGCAGCCTTAATGCAAATTTTTTTGCATTATTGTTATTATTTTGGCATAAGGCCTTGCACCAAGACTAGAGCTGCAGCCAGAATTTTCAGCCTTAACAGTAAGTTTCTTGGCTTTTATGGGTCTAAAGTCAATTTTTAATGTTACTCAAACAGAGCCCTATGTAGCTGAATAGATTTAAGAGCATGCTATAGCTAAATGGAGAATCTCCACAGCAGTTACTTCAAGAGGCTCAGAAATTCACCTTCCCTGACAGAACTCCAAGGCACCCTTTCAAACGTGCCTCCTAATAGTGTGCTTATTCCCGGACTCCAGGGGCAGCCACTTTCATAGAAGGCCTATGCTAAGTATTATTCTTATAATAGCAAAATAACTGCCCTGGTTGTTGTTTTATACAAGCTGAAAGTTATTCGGGACCCAGTGTTTTGCACAAGAGGACAGCAACACCTGCCTCACATTTTGCATCCATTCGGCTTTTAATGAGCAGATCTGACATTTCCAAGATGAAGCTACTTCAAAAGTAACACCAGATTATCAAAACTGCATGTCTGGATATGGAGTGGTCTCTCAGTACTGAATGAAGAACCAGGTTCTATTCATTGCACAGGACGTGGTGAATACCTTACAGACATGCAACTTTAGGTTAAAGAGAACTCACTCATGATTTCTATTTGGAATCTTCCAAGCTCAAAACTCCTTACTTATTGTAGAGGTTGACCTACATTAAGGTTTTCTTTATTGCTTTATGGTACATTTTGCAGGCAGAGATAACTGTTCAAATATGGCTCCACAGCACGGAAGTGTTTTGAACTATGGTGCTACACATATTAAATACTAAAAATGAACTGCTGGCTACATTTTTCTTTTGACAAACCTCTTGTTTCTTTTTCTACTGGGTTTTGTTTTGTTCTAGCCTCTAGTTATGTATTTTGTGAGCATAAAGTAATCTCGCATGCTGTAAGGCCGAGTGTGTTTAAAACACAAATCATGATTCAGTGTGGAGATTTAAAGTTCTTTTTGAAGCTCATAATTATTGGTTTTGGCTGCTCACTGCTTATATCTGAAAACATAAGCCTCACTTAAAAAGGGAAGGTTGTCCCTTTTTGGGGAAACAAAACAACTAATTCAGAAGTGGCCTAATGCTTTAACTGAGCTGAAGGTACTCCACATGGCATGTGCACGTGAACGGAGCACACGTGATCAAATGGGAGCACTTCTAGGACTGTTCACCTGGTTAGCTGCGTTCCATAGGAGAGTTCTGCTCTCCTGTGGAGTCCCAGGACAGAAAGGCTTGGTTGCTTTCATAAGTAATGAGAAAGGAGGAGGGAGGGGACTCTCCAGGAAGATGGAAGGAATAGCACGTATTCTTGAAAAATGATACAAACGTTGCATTAAAATAGAAAAGTCTCAAATTGCGGAGCTGGTCCATGTAATAGAAGGATCAGTAATTTTAAAAGAGTGCCAGAAATGAGCCAATTTCACAAGCTATTTGAAGGATATTTTCATGTAACTTTTAGCCAAAGCAATGTTCCAAAAAGCCTGAAAATTGAATCCTAATTAGTTGCAAGTATCCCTCTGGCTCAAGTTGACTATTATATTGTGCTCCATGCTCCCGAAGCAGATGAGAGCCATCACACCTTGCCAACATATGACAAGGAGAAAGGTAAACTCACCATGCCATTGCTTTCAGAAGAGTTTAAATCAAGAAAAGAGAGAAAATTACACAAATCTTGAAGGAGAATTACCATTCTTTCCACATAATAACAGTCATCTGGGATAATACGCCTGTATTTCACTTGTCAAAGCATGCTGTTTACTATTTGGTCTTTTAATAGTGAATTTAGTGAACATTAAGAGACTTTAAGGCAAAGCAGGAATTTTGATGTTCTATCAGCTCATTCCCCTGCCCCTCAATACACAGGTCTTTACATTTCTTCACATTTTCTGCAGAGACCTTATACATCTTTTCATTTAGGTTTAGCTGACACTGCAGAAATGAACCTGACTATTTTAAATCTTTATTAAAAATATAAATGTACCAAATACTAAAACTGCCTATTCATAAAGCAGGGACTTTTGCTCTTGCGCATGATGAATAAGTTTGGGGGTTGCTCTGGGGATAAGAACATTCTTTGAGTTTTTGGTTACTGTTCCCCCTGCACCCACCGCCTCCTTGTGAATTTTTTCCTGTTGTTCTACAAGAAATGAAATGCTAATCTCAGCTCCACCTCTATTGGGTCACCTCCAGGTCAGCATATTAGAGAAATCAGCAAAAGAATGAAGACAGTCTACTCCAACTGCAGGGCAGGATGACCCAGTTATTAATCAATCTGATGGCAGCATTTGAACAATGACAGTCATCTGTCAGAAAGCAGGAGGTGGCTCCTCATTAACACACCACTCACCTGCCCTGAGCTACAACTCTTTTATAATAATATCTATCATTCACCTCCAATGTGTTGCTTCTTTCTCTGGCTACATGAAATAACAGGCACGATTTTCTGTCCCCTTGCCAGTACTTCATTTTCTTGGAGATACTCAACCAACACTGCCTTACAAAAAAGAAAAGAAAAAAAAAAAAAGAAAGAAAAAAGAAAAAAACCAAAAAAATCCTAAACTAGCACAAACCATAGAGACCAAATGACTTCTAACTAATTTTCTAAGACCTTCAAGTGTTCAGATTAAAGTAAATTGAGTTATTTAACACAGCAACATACCACAGTTATAAATTGGCCTCTTTCTTCCAAGTAACAGGTCAACCCTTATTTTTGCCAATCTGATTTCACCACGACTGTCCCAGCAGGTTACCTCACACCATCTTTATATTGTCATATACCTTTTAAAATTACTCTGGTTTGCTCTGACAGTTTCCAATCCACATGCAGATGTTAAGCCAGAATAATATATTCAGCAAATCATTTTTTCATAAAATGCTGCTTATCAATGCACATTTTTGTTATTAGATGCACACACCCATGGAGGTCAGATACAGGGCTGATGACGAACAACAGACAGACCTGGTTATGCCATTATCTATGCCTATGAAGGGGCTCACACCAATTTCCATCATGCTCCCCAAAAATCTGACCACAAGACGTATCATTAAAGAGAAGGTAATATACAGTCGAACGGTTGAATTCAATATTATAGACTGGACCAGAAAGCTGCAAGGCACCTACAGATGTATTTCTTGCTCCCCTGCCTTTGATTCCAGTGCTTCAGTTACTGCACACTCTTTAAAAAATGGGAACCTATGTGGCCTTTCATTAAAGAAAATCCCCATGGCATTTGATATAAACACAGGGGACACTATTATTTTACCCGAAGGTCCTAACCAGCTTTCAGCTCCACATAATCTGCTGCTGCTTTTCAGCAGCTCCCCCTGGCCCCTCAGCCCATGATCTTCTCCCCCTTACTCCTGTACCCACCCTGCTGGTGATTTTGTGCAGTTTATATGAGAAGTTTACACAGGGCAGGAGTCCTAAGGGTATTATCTGTGGTGGATGCTGTAGCACCCCTTTCAAACCTAGAACTGGTGTGAGGCAGTTCCTGAAGTGACACCGAGTCCCACAGTGGTCAAGGGAGGGTTCAAGTTTCTGAGGCTTATTAAATTATTACTGATCATATAAAGTACAGCAACGCCTGAGCACCAGCCAAAATGAGAAGCCTTGGTCCTGGGAATGATCTGGCTGGGGTTGACTTTGCCTCCTGAAAATCTTGCAACGAAAATGGACATGAGAAACAAAACGATGGAGGGAACTTCCAAGCTCAGCAAGCAGCGCATTTGCTGCCAACATTACATGAGAACCACAATGTCCTTTTGCAGGATGTGCTCATAAAAGAGAGATACCCAGCTATTTGGGGTCTCCCGTACCAAACCCGGGTGTGGACAAACCACCTTCCTCACATGAGCCAGCCCTTGGTGAATAGACCAAGAAGTAAAAGGCAGCAGCTGCAGAGCAGTCATTAGTAACAGGTAGTGCTTCCTCCACGTGTTTCTGGAGGAGCTCTGCAATATGGCAGCTGGAGAGGAGGGGGTAATCACTGACTTTGAGTGCCCCAAAACCACTGAGCCAAACCCCATCACAACTATGTCTGTCTGCTCAAATGGACTGGAAATTTAGCAGAGATACAGAAGCGCTGGTATTTCTGGCCCCCTTTCCACTCCTGCAGAAAGGACAACATCTCACAGGCTGTCTGAGCCACTTCCAGTTCCAGCTGGGCATTACTAGCACATGCTAAAATGGAAGGAAAGATAGCATCATAAATTCTTTCAGTACTCAAAATAAGAGATTCATTTCAAATTTGGGAGTCCAGATTGCTTTTATTTCTCACTTTCTTGTTAGCAGGCATGCACTGTAATTTTACTAAAAGGTGCAGTTTCATATTTTAATTTTGGCAATAAATCAAGGCAGCATTTTCTGCATTATGCTATTTATTAGCATTTGCTACAGCAAAAAAACCCCACCAAAATCCAACCCAAAACTTACAAAAAAATATGCAACAAAAGAGACAAAAACCCCACAACCAACCAACCAACCAACCAACCAACCAACCAACCAACCAACCAAAAAAACCCCCAAACACAAACATGTTAGAAACACTAGAATCACAGTTTTTCTGTCTAAACTCTGTTTGTTTAGGCAATTACAGTGCCTGCTACTTACCCATAATGTTCTCCTTTTAGCTAGAGTGCTCTGCGGATGATTTGATGCTGATAATGTCTAGTTTTCTGGGGGGAGAGATGAGAAAGGAAATGTTACTCCTGAACTCTGACCTCCGTGGATGGCTTTCTGGGGAATGCACTCCACTAATTGTCTTCTTTTTGAGCTGCAGTGGATGTAATTGCATATATAAGGCCTGTGTTTTGCGTGCGTTACTCTTTTACGGTACAGGACCGTGTCCACAATGGTGCATTAAAGTAATAATAATGAAAATAGTATCCATCAAGTAATTTCAATGCTGTTACCACCCTGGGATGGCACTATCCTGCAAATCCTGCGTGGTTACATCCAGACTCCATCCGCCCCCATGCCATTAGCCCTCTGCTCTGGACGGCAGGGTAGGCGGCACCCACCTTGCAATTCCCAAGCTTGCAGCTTTCTTTCCATCTAGAAGAGTATTTGGCAGTGTAGTTAGTCCTCTCTCCTCGGCTGTAAGCACACGTGCATTTCTGTGTGTGCACATCTTCAGCACAGCTGGAGCAGGAGCTGCCAGGAAGAAGCTTGTGAGCCCTCAGCTTCACCCTCCTATGAGGGAGAAAATATTATCATGTTACAGGTGAACAATCAGACATATTTAAACAACATACCAAGCACTAGCATGTGAATTAGTTTAAAACTAATGAAGGTGGCCACCCTGTTATTGAACCTTCCTCTCACTCTGCAGATGTGCCTGCAAACCCTCTGTGGCTGGCTGTTTGTGCAGAAGGGCCCCAGGGCACACACTCGGGCAGAATTCCCCCCAGAGCTTTTTCCTCATAATAATGCCTTTTCCCCACGGGAAAAAAACAAAACCAAAACCAAACAAACAAATCTTCACCCAATATACCATCAACAACAACATAAACCCAGCTTCATTTTATTCTTCCTTTTAGTGTCATTTCCTCCTTCTCTTGAACAGGGTTACTGTTAACACTACTTCCAGGCTAAAGTGACGTGTCTGATATTTCATTGGAGTTTTTTTCCCTCAGTGGAAAACCCTAGAAATAAAATATTCGTAAGAGACCATGCACCTATTTTTCCAGTATTTTATTCTTTACTAAAGTTTTGTCTGTATTTGAACAAGAAATTTGTGTTAAAACTCCTGTTTTCTCTTACTAATTTTGTCCAAGTGCATATGGTAATTTCAGTACAAGCGTGCATGTATTTTTGTACTGAGCATCCCTTTTATATTGCATATATAGATGTCTAGTCTCCCTCTGTGTACAAATAAAGTAACAGTACATCTCCCTCTCATGTTCTTTGTGTTTATAGACATATCTATACATATGTATGCATGTTTATATACATATCTATATGTGTGTGTGTGTTCCCCTGTGTGTATATGTTGTATATATATATGGATAATACATACATAATTGCCCGGGCTTTACAAACGGATGCCAGCAAGCGAATACCTGTCTATTGCTCTGTCAAATGTGACTCGCTGGGAAAGCTATTGGGTTTATAGAAGAGACAAACATTTCAGGCACGCCATTCTGGGGTAATGAAGCATGGCAACAAAATATACCTGTGCAACATTTGATAAAGATGAGCTGACACACCAGTCCAAATAGGTTCTTTTGTGTGTCTGCACGTGTCTACCATCATTGCTTTCATCTTAAAACAGGAAGGTAGCAATAGCAGCAGCAGCTGGCAGGAACCACAAGAGGAAGAGCAGCTCACACAATTAAACGTCGTTTACCTCTGGCCTTTATTTCACTCCTCTCTCCCCCTAATTTATTATGTGTTTTCTCCATCTCTATGCAAAAAACACGGGCTCAATTTTTCTTTCTTTCTCCTGCTATCTAGCTCTTTTTACAGAGGGACTAAACAAGACAATAGGCAAAATCCCATGGCATTTAGCTTTGGATCTTAACTTGAAATGCTTCTTAGTGGGGTTTTTATGGCCTTTATTGTTCTTTGATTAATGTAAAGTAAAATTAAACCCTACAGTTACACATTAGAACATCAACCAGAGAGAAGGCAAAACTGCACCGTGTACCTCGCTTTACAGAAAACATCCTTTGTTGTGTTTAATCTTCAGAGCAAAGGAAGGGAAAAGCCTCACCTGCTGTGGGGACTCGGCAAGGGAACGGAAAGGAGTCACAGACTTCAGCTGTGGTGCCAGGCACTGCAAGTGACCCAAGTTACAGCATTCTCCTTGTTAGGGGCTGGGCAATTGCCCTAATTTAGGCTCAGCTTCCAGTAAAGGCAACAGGAACTGTTCTGGTATGTGGAGCCAAACAGACGTGTCACAGGCTCTGCCTGACTGCCAAAGGTCTTGCTTTCAAGAGGGATGGTATCCAGACATAACCAAACATTATGGTGGCTTCTACGTGGTTCTGCACCAGTTTTTACCAAGGAGAGATGACTGCATAAATCTTTCTTCCAGGGTAAATTTAAAACTAGATTTTCATTGCCTAGAGATGTCATACATATGTGTATGCTTGCAAATATTTGTATTCAACTCAAATGAAAACTTAATTACTTACAGTATTCTGGTTAACATCTTCTACTGAAGGCTGAGGTCTTTCTTCTACATATATTGTATATGGCACACTATTTATGTATATTGTATGTGGTTTCATTTCTTTTCCTTTTCTTTTTGTTTAAATAAATATGCCCTGCTCTCATCTCTTCTCCTTGCACAAAATCTCCTTGGTATGTGTGATTTTTCACTTTGCCAGCTGCTAAATTCATTTCTGCTCCATGTTTCCAGTGGTTCTTTTCTTCCTCTTTTTCCACAGATGTTTCTAGGCAGAATGCATAACAGTCCAGCTGAAGTAAAATGTTCAGCATTATGGTTTTTGAATGGGGTTGGAATTGGGGAGTGAGACAGAACAAGTTTGGCCCCTCATAATATCTATACTGAAGCAACACAGAACTGAAATGGATCCTTTTTTTCCCACAGCTAGTAAAACTCCTGCTAAATCTTAAAGAGGGTTCACAGGTTTGGCATTGCATATTCCTCAGAGCAGCAGTATTTTCATTATTTACTACTAGTCACTGTGTCTGGTTATAAATGCCTCTTAACATGCTTATTCTTTTCAATTTTCATCAGTAGTCGGAGCATGGGAACCTCAACTTCAACCTCTGGTTGTCCCCCACCTTGCACCCATTCCATGAAATCTATTGTATCTGTAGCCAAGTTCACAAGTTAAGTGACACATATGTGGCCTTTCTGCTCACTTTATCTGACACTAAGACAATTCAATTGATGCTCAGCATAAAAAAAAATCCCCAAAATTACAGAGCATCTCTGTCAAGGGTAAGAATAGGTCAAGAGCCAAAGGAATTTAAGCAAACTGTCTTTTATACACAGGAAGCAGTTAACATATGGAATAAAAGAACAGGGATAGCAATTGATGAAACATTTGGGAGAAACTTAGATAAACAATCATAAAAAAGATTTAGACAAGTGCTTGGAGTAGCCAAAAAAATAAATAAAACTGGTATAGAGTGTGCAAGTCACTTCATCGTCCTTCCATTCTGAAATAGCTGAAATAAAATAGCAATGAGCAGATAAACTGCAAAATATCATTATGATTTAGTAGCCATTTCTTTCCATCAGAGCTACTGTTTTAATTTTCATTCTTCCAAATTACAAAGTAACAATAAAATATCCTTTTCGATTTATGGCAACGAGATCCTTTTAATTGAATTTCAGAAATGAGTTGATTTGACTGATGGGTAGGTAATGGGAATATACTATTTACAGTTGGAAATGCATTTCCAGTGGAGGGATTTGAAAAAGCACGACAAAATAGATATTTATAAGCAGGATTTTGGATGGCTTACATACACGCAAAAATATATATGTTGACCTTGAGGCACAACAAACAATATTTCTGTTTAATCCTAAAAGCCTCTACCTATGAAAAAAGTTCATGAGCACTTAGACTATTTATTTTAGTAACAGCCAAAACGTACAAGCACTATGACCTCATTATAACGTGTACCTTTTCTCTTTATATAGAGACATGGGATTGACGGTGTTTTTTTCCTGAATGTTAAGCCAAATCTGGAAATATTGGCAACTTATAGGCCATCTCACTCCGCCGGAGAGTTAATGTGGAGTAGCCTACATCAGCCATCACTTTTCGCATTGCAATGGCAAAGTTCCAGCTGACTTTAATGGAGCCAGAATTTCACCCCAGGTGCATTATTACAATTGACTAGGGTCTGATAGATTGATTCCTGAGATGCTCTGGATTCCAGATGTGGATCTCATAAAATTGTAGAGTGTGTGGTGTGTGCACGGCTTTTTTTTTTTTTTTCCTTTCCCCTCCCCCATTAAATAAATAATTATAAAACACAGTCCTTGTAAGCAGTGCAGTGGAGAGTATATGTTTTTTTCTCCTCTGTCTTCCAAGAAATACCTCCATCTTCTTTCTCTACTACTTACGATCTCACATTTATATAGCAAGGAGAAAGAAACAAAACAATGACCAAAAAAACCAGCCAGTGAGCTGCATCTGGTTTAATGTCTATGTAGAGCTGAGTCTGTGTGCCTGCTGAAATTTTATCAGCAATACCTACAATAGAAAGTCTAATCAGAAGCCAACTATGTTAAAAGAGACTGAAAAATAACCTAAAAAGCCAGGCATTGTAAGAGGAATAGAGCAAAACAAGCCTTCTTTTGCAGGAGGACTTAGTGTGATAAATAAAGGGAGAGGAAAGGAAGAGAGTTCTCCCACTCTAAAAAAAAAACCTCAGAGACCTGGAAACCACACAATGCCATCAGCAGGGCAGGTGTTTCCTGTTCTTGGCCTGTCTTGCCTTTGGGAAGTGAGGATGGCTGCCCATCTGTAACTAGCTGTTTGTGCTGGCTCTTCCAATTCTCCTTTCTGTTCTCTTTTGCCCTTATAAATATTTGAGGTAAGTCCATCTACATCCATCTCCATACTCACCAGGAATCTAGGGATTTCCAGGGAGAAGAAAAAAAATCTCTATTCCCAGGAGCCAAGAACGGTGGGACAGTTTCCACTCAGTAAGGACACAATAACAGAATTTGAGCCTTTTTCCTCTCTACACTTGGTAGTAGCAGAGAGAAAGAGTCCTCATGCCTCACAAGACACAGACGGAGAGATGGGGACCCCAGAAAAGCATGAAAGAGGAAGATGTGCAGTCAGTAGAGTTATCCTTCTGCTCCCTTCAGCTTCCCGGGGGTTGGGAAACTGAGGCAGAACACAAGTGACAGAGGCCAGGTAGGGGAATGATATTCAGTGCTGCAGTGAGGGCTGGTCTTGTGTTTTCTCACAACTTGGTGGAGCATGTATGTGCTCCACATAAGTTAAAAAAAAAAAAAGAGATGGGAGGAATCTCTTGTGTATGAGCAGTGGGAAACTTGCTATGTAGAACAACTTTCGAGTATTTCCTAGCAAGGATGTGCCGCCAGAAGCAGAGGACTGCCAAGAAAAACAAGCAGGGCCACCAAAAAGAAGAAACATACAAAGGGGGAATGCCTGATCCTGGGGTAATGCTACTAAGAGCTGTAGAACCTGCCCCTACTCAAGTCACTGAGTGCAAAGCAGCAAAAGCAGGCTGCATAGCACCAGGTAAAACCCCAGAAATTGTTAGATCGTGTGTTGATGTGATTGAAAGACAGAATGACAAAGAAGGAAGAGGTTTCACGAAGTTACATGGAGCAGAGATTAAAATCACTGTACTATATTGAAAAGCCCAAACATACCCAGTATATACACTATCAAAGAATACCAAAAATAACTACCCCTGTTTGAGAGCAATACAGTGGTGTTTTAAAACACTCTGTAGCCACTGTATTAAAAGACATGTCTGGTCTTGTATTTCTCAACAAATATCCCTGTTTACAATTCCTACTGTGGACACAAAAATATTTTGTGTGAATCTGTGTTTGTGTGGAATTATCAGATGCATCCACCCATGGAAGGACAAACATGGACAAGGTCAAAGGAAAATATTCTTTAGAATAGCCTTTAAGCAGGCAGAGGAATTAGGCCTGATTTATGAATGTATTTCCACAATTCACTTGAAAATTTGTAATGTCTGTGCAGCCTGGCAAGAAAAAAAGGTGAGGGTAATGTGAAGGAATGCTTCTATTCCACTTTATTGTAAAATTATCCCATGTTACCTGCTCTAATCCCCTGAAAACAAATTAAATCCTCACTAAGCTGACTTTAAATCAATAGTTTCATTTAAGAATAGTGTGACTTAATAAAAATAAAAAACTAACTGGTCCAGCCAATTTAAGAGGGAAATAAATCATTGCCCAAGGAAAAAAGCAGATTTGACTTGTATATGGGCCACAGTTTTGTTGAGGGGCTAACCTGCTGTCTAAATTAACTTGGGGTATATTACAAATCTCATCAGCCTCATTCAGAAATCTGCTCCACTGTACTAGGGAAGAACATTGCCAGAAAAAAAAAACAACCAAACCCAAAAAACCAATCCAACTGGAGATGTTATGAAATGAAACAATATTTCTAAGAACACTTAGTAAATCACATAAGAAAACTCAGCCTTAAATTTCCCTGAAACATCACCTCACACTTCAGCATCTCCCTTGTCTAACTTGTTTGGAGAGGATGTTTGTGAAGTAAAAAGGATGCCATATTTGCAGCCAGGGCAAGAGCAAAACGTTAGAAATGGGAGAGAAAGGAGCAGAGCGATGAACAGACAGGCAAGCTGCCAGCTGTTTAGTTCATTCATATAGCAAAACTAGTTAAAATAAAAACTGAATAAATTATTTGTAAATCTATAGATTGAATTATCCCTGCAATCTTTGCAGCTTGGTGAAGATATTACTTCAATGTTATTAAGTGTGGACATATTTATCACTAATTTACCTTTTAAATGTTACAAAACTTGCATAATGAAAGTCTTAAAGGTTCAGAAGACCAGAATATAAACAGAGGCCACAACAAAGCAGCTTACTCAAATCAGAGCAAGTTATGCAGTGCAAGCCACTGACAGCAGGAGAATTTAATAATCGTGACTCCAGTTGACTTATTCTAAGCATTCCCGGATGAATACCTTTCTCTGTCACCACATTTCCAGGCAAGCCTTTGAAAAGTATCTTTTAAATAACCTATGTAAGGGCACCCTACAAGTTGGCAACAAAGGACAGGACTGGCTTGTCCAGAAGCTCAGGAAATGCTTTAACTATGCACCCACCTTGTAGCCCACTGTGATAATCTGTAGGAGCTGACAAGGTTTCTGGATTTGCCTTGGATACTTTGGAGTCGAGGAAGGGATTGCAGTGAATCTGTGAGCTTACAGACCTGGCTTAGAAGAAAGGACTTCTCACGCAGCATTCCTTCACATTTACCTGATTCCCCCAACACAATCCAGAAAGATGCTAATATCTTCATCTCATTTTTTCTTACAGCATTCGTGGAGCAGTAGGAATAAACACTAATGATTTTGGTGATAAGAACACTAAGAAGTCATGGAATTAATGGGGAAGAAAAATTAGAGGCACGCGAAGGAACAGTGACAGGGTGTAAACTTTAACCTCTATATTCTCCATGCTGCACCAACAGCACAGGCTTGCCAGCATTGGCAGGTCCAACATAAAACTGCCTCGCAGAAATGTTTCAGTGCAGAAGGAAAATTTATAAAAGTCCAAATTTATAAAAGTCGGGAAGCTGTTCTTCTTTGCTTAGTTTTATTCCTAACACAAACATTACTATAAAGAGTAATTACATTTTTTTAAAAATAAAGATGCTCAAGAGTGCCTAGGTTTTCAAGGAACTGAAAGACATGGACTTGGTGGGCTCCAGAGGAAATTGGAGAGTATACTGCAGAGCAAAACACTCCAAACTGCCCTGAACCTGCCTGACAGAATACTATATGACTGTGTTTAACAGGTAGTTTGGAGTTGCAGTTATCCATATTTGTATTCCCCAGTAAGTGCTCCTAGGCTCTGCTATCCCACTGTGATTTTGAGATATGAGGTCTTAAGGGGAGTTGGATCAAGTAGTGTCTCACAAAATCATCTGCACTGGGCCTTTTTTTCTCTCGGTTATAACTTTTCTTATCCTTTCTCGATTCTGAGCCTTCCTATTTATTTGTTATAAGGATAACCATCTGTGTTAGAGCTAGAATGAAGGATCATTGTACATGTTACATTTGTATTTGATGGACTCCTTGCTAGATAAAAATACAGTATGCGGTTGCACACAGTATCAGAGTAAAAATACAGAAGTTAGTTTTCTTTCTGGCTTGGAATTATGCAATGAGCTTTAAGATGAGCTTCATATTCCTGAATATTTATGGCTACAGTCTCCTGAATGGGAAGGCCTTCACTATCCTCTAAACTTTTAATTTCTTTTACTTCCAAATTCCTTAGAAATGAATGGTTTCCTTCATGCTAGCCAGAATTCTCCAGGAATCTGTGAAGAGAATATCCAAAGCTGCCCAAATCACTGGGTCATCCAGTTCCCACAAATTAATATTTTCAAAGCCTATTCTCCTTTTGGACTTCCCAACATAATTTTTTTAAATTCAGCATCTCCCAACCACAATTAGGACTCTCAAAAACCTACAGTATCAGAAATTAGTGGTATTTTTTTGAAATTTTTTTCCCCCAAGCCATAGGTCATGACATTTCTGTTTGCAAAACTTTTCTGTCTTACTGGTCCTCCTCTTGTTTCAAAGCTGAATGTTCAGCAAAAGGTGTCTATTTTGCAGTTGCAAGGTATCTTCAAATCAACTGTTGCCTGTAGTAACTTGCAACTTAAATGTGCAAACTCAAGCCTGTTAAAGAGAGAAATGTGAAGAATGCAAGTCAGGTCAGAACTGTAGTGACAAAATGATAACACTCAGAAAGCACTTGTAAGGTTGTGCAGAAGGTCCACACCTTGAAGATGAATTTTGAATACTTGCCCTTTAAATTCTACTATAAGTTTAAGGCGAACCCCCGGGTTTCTTAACATTCAGTTTTGACAGGTGAATAAATTACTAAAAGAATATAATTCATTGGTTTAACAGAAGGGGAGAATAAGTTAGCCTGTAAAGACACTAGTAAATGATACATTACAGACATCATCATTGTGGTGCTACACATGATACTGTCCTGGGGCATAAGATTATTTATATATTTTTACCCAATACAGAGACAAGGACATAACTCCATTGGTTAAAAAGGAATAAATAAGTAATAATAATGAACTAATGTAGTGAACATACCACATGCCCATATGGCATATACTGCATAGGGAAAAAAAGCAAATAATTGCATTTTAAAACCCAAGAGTTGTTAGAATCTCTACTTTGTCTAAAGGTCTCCTTGTTACTTGTGCTTAAAGTTTTTTGTTGTTGTTTTGGAATTCTAGGGTCCCATTATTAGGAAAAAGGATTTGCAACCCAATGTAAAATCCTATGCTTTGCTGTTTAACAAGTAATACATATCTGGGGTCATTCTGTCTTCCTGGATTCACTCTGCTGGTCAGACTTTCAGGATACGTTTGGGTGTAACAACTGGCACATAACAACCAGTTGATGGCACTACCTATTAATCTCAGAGTGTTTCATAAATTAGATTTTGTAATCTGTTTGCTTTTACATTTTAATGTGCTTGGCATCTAATGCACCATAATATTAGTTTTTAGTCTTGATAACATAAACTACAAATGCTCAGATGTTCCTGATCACCTGGATGATGAGAAAATAGAAATACTCATTCAAACTTACGGAGATGAAATTGCGAGAGTTGCAAATTTCTGAGAAGCTCTGTGGATGTGTTTAGCTAGTGCAGTCCACTGTGCAACCCCACATGCAGGATGTTCCCTCTGCAGGTGGTCAGCTCAGGAAAGGCTGTGTAGTGATTGCAGAAACCCAGACACCCATTCCCAGGACAGAGAGTTTCTTGTGTTACTTGTACGTGCCTAATGCAATTGGAGCTAAATTTACAGCCTGCAAATAGCTTCTCCTGAGAGAGCTGGATTTGGGGGCTATGCAAATTTTTTCCTTAGTAAGGGTGTCCGTTGTTAATCAAAATAAAAAAATGCTCTAAATCTTTAAATAGATCCTTCCTTTCATGTTTGTTTATGGAATCACAGTAAATATTTGGGGTTCCAGATTGCTTTTGCCCACCATTTTCCCCTATCACTGCCCATCATATAGCTGACTATACGTGAAAACTTACCAAGAGACCAAACAAAGAACTATAAATCTTTCTAGCTCATGGTAATCTCATGCATTCCTGGCTCCCAGCTGATCTATCAAGAGGTCATTTGGTTGAAAGCCAACTTGCCAGACCTCCTTCTCTTGTCACTGTTTTAATTTCCTCTTTTGCTTGCTTTATTCTCAGCGCTGGTACATTTTAAAAGAAATAGCATTTGCATCTTTACAAGGAATGCCATTTTAAGTAAGACATTCTTGGGCAACAACAAAAAAGACCCTCTGTCTCTGAGGATGTGTCTTGACAACTTGGTTTTAGTGTTTGGGAACACATACCACTTTGTTCAGTTCTGTACAAGCAGATAGTTTCAGACTACTATTTAATACTACCCCAAGGAAGAGGGGAAAAAAAAGAAAAAAAAAAAAAAAAAAAAAAAAAAGGGAACACAAATCATTGGCTACTTATCCCAAGCCTGGATACTTACTGTAGACAGCAGTCTTCTCCCTGTCTGATGGCAGAAGTATTTTAAACACACACGCAATATCTTCTCTTGCAGATTTGTGTATAGTCTGACACACAGAGAATCAGACACAGGATGGGGGGCAGCAGTCTTCCAACACTGCAAAGGACAAACTTCTTGCCTGGCTGGTTTTCTTTTAGCTTTTATAAGTGAGAAGCACATCTTGGCCATGATTGATCTAACAGTCTGGTTTTGGCTTTCTAGTCCTTGGTCTCTTTCCCAAGCTGGCTGTTGACAGACTATGGAGTATTACACATGGGTTTTAATCTTCAGGAAACATAAAGCATATGTAGCTGGCTCCAAATCGCCAGCTCTCCCATACCACAGAAGAGGAAAGATGGGGCTTAGGGGAAGGGCTAGAGTACAGAGGGGTGGGGGTAGTGGAAGCTTACAGAGTATTTCGTATAAGCCCTGCCACTGCCATGATCCCACTGAGACTGAGACAATTAAAACTACTTGACCAGTGTTTCAGCTATTTGAAGCTAGGCCAGGAGCTGCTTGGTCTCTACAAATATCAGAAAGATATCAAAAATGCAGCATAGTGTTGTATCTTCCTCTCCTCAACTGCACGTATTTCCATTTACACTCAGCTGGTGCATTCAATCCAATATCATGTTTCATTCTTACCTGAGATGCAGTTGGAAACCAAAACAGTCCTTCAGGCAGAAAAAAAAGGGAAACTTTTCTGCAGATGATGTCACTTCTTTCTCTCCTCTCCCAGCATTTGTTGCTGTTGTTTCTCTTTGTGGTGAAGGAAAAAAGCCCAAAGAACTGATTTGATTTGCTGCCAGTCAGAGGATGGCAATGCTCTAATTTGCTCACATTCAACCCCAAATTCGGGTGATGTGAGTTGAATCCTGTCCCAGATTCTGCAGCTCAGGCCTTTTCTAGACGACAGCTCTCTCCAGCCAACAGTGCCACAGCCCAGGGTCGGTGGCACCACCAGCCCAGCAAAGACCACTGTCGCCTCCTTTGACAGGCTCACAAAACAGGGACTCTTTAGCAAGTTACTTAGGAATTTCCCTGTATCTAGGCCAGCCTTTGACAGAAGAACTGCCTGTGGATATTTGCATCGGTCACAACACATTCTACAATATAATCCAGCAACTGGCCCAGACTTTCTGTAATTAGACCAGAGTAATCCTGGCTCCCAAAAAATCCAGGTCCTTTCTCCTTCAGCAATTCAACAGGTGAGGAACAACCTCACTGATCGAGTTATGCTTCTGTCCTACTGTTATTTGATAGCTTTGGGGAGGGGAGAGGGGGAATGTCAATAGTTTAGAAGGGCATTCCTAGAAGAAGAAGCCGGGAAAGAAGAGGTTTGTGGGAGTGTCAGAGCACTGTCAGATCAACTACATGAAGGATAGGATTTAGTACCTCCAGCCAGCAAACACATCTTAAGACTTTTTCACCCTCATATCTATATATTACACTATTATTGCTCTTTATAGTTTAATAAGTTTCCCCGTTGTTGTGACACATGACAGCAGCACCTGTGTTGGTGGATGAAGCAAAGTGGGAACAATGCCTTGTTTTCTGTAACAAATACCTGTCAATTTCCAGACTGACAATTTCTACTTAAGACAATTTACAAAAGGAAAGGTAAAACACCCTCTCTTGGGGTATTATGAAAAGAAATAATGAAACATTTGATATATGCTTTTACAAATGGAATAAAACCTAAAGCTTTATACTAGCAGCATAAAAGAAAATAGAATGAAAAAAATTTACATGTGACCTGATTGACAGTTGCTATCAAAAAAAAAGACGTTTTATATCTATGCATATATTCTTATCTATAAAACAAATGTATTCATCTGGAATCTGCGTGAAAATCTTTCTCTTTCTATTCTGGACTGACCTAGAGGAGCCACAAACCACTCCAAAAGTCATGATCTGTAGGTGATGAAAGTGGCTTTGGCCTCCAAGACCAAGCTGTTACTGATTCACTCACTCATTGAACACAAGGCCATACATGTGGTTTCTATCAGTGCAGCCAGTATGTTTACAGCATTTTCCAGAGCAGAGCAAAAGCTCTCATAGAAAGGGCTGAACATGCTTCAGAAAGGGACTGCTTTAGCAGTGCCCTCCTTCTTTTCGCTGCTTTTGGGGATTTGGTGATGGAGTTTGGCTTTCTCAGAGTGCTGACCACCCTTGACTGGACCCAAACAGGGAAAAAACATTACGTGCCTTCCTCCAGACACGCTGTACTGCGCTGGGCAGCAGCACGCAGAGGGTGCTGTGAGGGAGACAACGAGTCCCTTTCCCGGCTGCCATATGCGCCCCGGCAGGACGCGAGGCGCGGCAGCCCCAGAGCCCAGGAGCACGCTGTGGCTAATGGACACATTAACGGGAGGCCGTGTTTGCTGGAATATGGGCAGACAGACGGCGCGCTGCGACAACGTATTCTCCTAAACACATCGCTTCCCTATTTCCTACCTTCGGCAACTTAGAAAATGGGACTTCATTAATGTTATTCTAGACAAAGAGCGGCAGAGAAATGTAACGTTAAAAAAAGCCTATATTTTTAAATTGAGAGAGACCAATTACAAAAGCTATAAACACTTTAATCATTTCTCTGAACATGTGGAAATACATACATTGGGAACCTTTTTCATAGGAAATGCTGAAATCCTTTTCTTAATGGCACATTTTCTTAATGGCTTTACAGTTTCTCAGTTCATTTCAAAGGGCTGTTATTTGTTATGTGGACATAAGTTTAGATTATGGTTTAGAATGCTGAGAGATGTTTGAAAGAATTATCTTGTGGATGGTGGCAGCTACTTTTGCGTTGCCTTCTGTTCTTGCTTTGAAATATATGGGGGTGGAGATACAAGGGGGTGGAATGCCTGTGAGCTAAATATTCCTCATAAAAATGTGGGGTGAAATCCTGTCCCAAGTCAAATCAAGTACATATCTGGTATTTCTTCAACTTCCAGATTTTATCCAGGTATTTTACTTTATTAAGTACTAAAATAAAATGTATTAATAAGGATGTATCTATTATTTGCAAGTAGTTATTTTTACTTTACACTATGAATCTTTGATCTTTGCGGGCATAATGATGGTATGTGCAAGATTGAAAGAAAAAATAAAGAACAAAAATGTGCTGTATAAAAAGAAGTCATGATAGGGGCATTGTAGATGATGAAGGCAGAAAATTAGAAAACACTGATAATTTCTGGAAACAGAATACTCTTTCTAAAATATTAAATGTGGTCTACATGAATGTCTTAGAATGATGTGGATGTCTTGGATGAAATCCCAGTCCTGTTGAACACAATGGGAATTTTTCTTTTCACTGCAACAAAACCAAGTGTTCACTTGCCCCTCACTTTAAAAGCATGTGGAGGCACACTGGAATTTCTTCTTTGAAACAAATCTTGTCTGGTTTAGACAGTCACACTCCTTTCCTGTCCTGCACTCTGCTCCACATCTTCCAGAGCTCCAAGCCTGAGTTCCTTCACTATTAAAGTATCTCACAGAAGGGAATTCTCCCTCTGAGTCAGAGACTGTACTCATTCCCCGAACGCCTAATTTATACAAATTGCATTGAATAACTATCGACACCCCTCTACCTTTGGTAACAAGCCCATTCCAGTGACTCTGAGCACTTATACAGACTTGGGAAAACCTGAATGAAGTTTTTGGGAGGTCCAGAAATAAACTCATGTTCAAATCCTCTTGTCCGTATTTAAGCCTTGCTGGAAACACTAGAGTATTTAGGGGTCTTTGGGAAGGAAAAAAATAAAAAATGAAACAATGATGGCACACTTGATGGCTAATTAGCCTTAGTGTCTGGATTTGCCCTTACTTCAAAGCCAGTAGGGATTGCTAACACAATGCCACACAGTGCTTATGTGAAGTGAGAACTGCAGCTTCCTCAGAAGCCTCTGAGCTCAAGTGGGTACCAGCCTTCACCATCCTCTGTTCTGGTTTCCATTTCACTGGAAGGAGAAGGGATGTGATTGCCTGAGAATCCTATGTTTGTAGTTCTCAGCACTTTAAACATAATCTCTAAGACATTACTCCACTGTTACAGATACTTTGCTTCTGTTTGTTGATGTAAAGGAATACTCTGGGTCATTGATCTAATCCCTTCCATCACAAAATCAGATATTACACTAACACCTCTTCTAAATGATGTGGCAGGTTTGACGTGAGCGGTGGGATACATCGTGTGAGGCGTCACCACTTGGTCCAAACTGCAGACAGTAGAGTTCAGCTGATGTGGACACAAAGGAGTTAAAAGCTTGGGATTTTTTTTCCCCTTAATACTGTTTCTGGTTTCACAAACAACGAAGAGCTTTTTTTTTGCTGAAACATTAAAATCTGTAATTTTAATATTTCCCCCCACCACCACACACACACTGGAAGTCTACCTGGAATTTGGAAGACAGCTGCAGACCCCTTCATATTCCATAACATTGTGGAAGACTATATCTCAAGTGCTTTTTTTTTGTTTTGATCGAAGTCTCACATTACCTATTCCACTTGCAGAATAGAGTCTTTGCAGGACTTACTCTAAGCAGAGGTAGATGCAAATTGCCTCCCCATCTGCATCACGGATTGTTGCTTGCCACATGCAGGCTTTCCACATGCCCAGTCATCTCAATTACAGTGTTGACAGGGCAAACATTACCCAAAAATTTTAGGATAATTCATATAATTTGTGCAATTAATCTGCGGTTTACACACTGCACAAAAGTGTTGGAATGGTCTCACTTATTGGAGGATAGCAGATAAATTCCCCAAATGTCAGCCTCTAAAGAACATATTCAAACAATGACGTTGTTCTTTGTCTGTGGGGGTGAAGGCTGAGCCTGGAAAACAGATGTCCACCATGCTTTACACCCAGAGAAAGAGAAGGCGTGTGCTTGTGTGCATGTGTGCCCGAGCATGTATGTGTGTGTGCGGGAGACAGAGGGAGAGAGAAAACCTTGGAAAGGAAAAAATTCACCTTCTTTTTAACAAAAAAAAATTTTTTTGAGGATGTGCCTCAAATTGAATAAAGCACACTTAAAATATGGTGAATTTGCCTTCCTCATTTAGCACAAATGATTCCTATATTTTAATCCCAACCTGTATAGCAGGATATTTCAATTACTTTTCTTTGCTGTTTGAAACAAGCTGGGAGGTCTGCAGCATGCAGTATTTCATGTTGTAGTTCTTCCCAATAAATTTGAAGTTGGATTGCACACTGCAACTGTGGGTTGCACATCTTAACAATTATAACTAGTGCAATATGAACTACTTCAAAACAATGTGTAAATGGTGCCTGAAGAGCCAAAAGCTTCCTCTTAGGCATTCAGATAGCTTGCGAATCTCTGTGAAAAATTGTGACTGGAGCAGCATGCAACTCATGGAGAAGTTACAGGGAGCCCTCAACAGTGATCTGATGGATATCACTTGGAGAGAGAAGGGGGTCAGTGGATGTGGGATGGGTGAAGATTTTCATGCCATCCTGTCCTGGGGCAGCAATACCAGTCATAGTTTGGTGCATGAAAGCCTGTTCAAGACAACTGAGCATTAAAAATTCATGTGAACACTAATGCCCATTCTCAGTCTGCCTCTCAAAGCTGAGGAGAGCACTTGGCATCTTCCAGGAAATGACCAGCATGACCACATTTGTCAGATTCAACAAATTCATGCTTCCTACCTGAGGAATGAGGAAAGGTGGAAGGAGTTTTATGCAAAAAAAGGAACACTCACCACTCACGCAGTAAGACTGAAGCAGTAATTGGACTCTCAGGAGCTCTGGGACTTCAGTGAACATCTAGAAATGCTGTGCACAGCCCAGAGACAACTTTATCAACATACAAGAGTAGAACACAGAGCTCTTCATGTCCAAGAAATCTCCATAGCCATCAATAAGGTTGGATAGCTTTATTGCTTTCATTAACCAGTGTCAGATTTTTATGCCAGCTGAGGCACAGGTAAAGAAAGGATTGGCTTGCTTAAGATATAGTGCTCATGTGATTAGCCTTTCTACCCACCCCAGCTCATGATGCCATATATACTCACATGACTGTCTTATTGTACTGCTCAGGCACCACAAAACCCGTAATTTATTTCTTCCCCCTAATATCTCTAAAAGTGCCATTACACACATCTCATAAGTAAGGAAAAAAAATCACTGAGAAGCTCAGCAGACAGAATCACCCCAGAAATTCACCCAGGATGAAAGAGGGTGCTAGAGTTCCTCCTAATTTTTGCGCCAAGCCTATTTCTTCTTGACATCTGTGTGTGATTTGCTAATATTCCCAGAAGCGCAGATGTTACAGCAGCCTTTCCTCCCACCAGTTTGCAAGCAGGCTGGGAGGCCCTTCCACTTAGAAGGCTTCAGGTCACATTTATCCTAAATCCATCTTTTTGCAATCAGAGAAACACCTGTCAGTTTTGGGGAGCACACTTCAGCTTTAGGAGGTGAGGGACACTGAATATGGAGAGAAGAACAAAAGAACATCTGCTGGTGCATGCCCCAGGGCAGGAGATCAAAGATCACCCTTTTTCAAAGGTGGTCATACTGTCCAGGAACATAAAACGGAAGACAAACTGTGATTGATAAGTAGATTCTATCACTCCATAGACCCCTAACATCAGAGAAAATATTTATTTTTTTTTCCTATATCCCTTTATATCTTGCTTCTTTCCTCTCTCAGCCCATCTTTTGATTTCAGTTTGCTTATTATTCTTTTTCAGTATTGTATTCCTTACACTTTGGATCCTGGTTTTGGATCCTTTTGGATTCTTGTTTTACTAGAAAATCAACATCTTGGTGGAATTAAAACCCAAATTGGATTTAGCATACTGCTTAATTTGGGCTCCAGTATCCTAGATGTTGGTTAGGTGCTGTGAACACTGTAAAATCTAATAATATTCTTCACCTAAAAAAGATCCATTAATATAACGCTAGGAATGAGATGTGCTGAGAGCCAACAGAAGCCAAAAGAAATCTGAGTAAATGTTGCCAAAGTGTTTTTTCTCCCCTCAATTCCCACCCTCTCCCTGGGCTTTAGGTACTGCAGCACGTATGGAAGGCCCTTGTAACACTAGGAAATGCTATACAGTTGTGATTTCACTGAACAAAACAAATAGTCCTACCCCCTCTAATATTTAATCCAGATTTGTAGTTTCCCAGTGCGCCGCTGTAAAATCACCCAGTGTGGTGTGGTCCTTCGATAGTGCAGGAGTGCCAAGTCTCAAGGTGGCTGAGCTGAGGGTTATGTTTCAATTTGGCAGTGGAACACCGTTTCCATAGACAAATTAACATTGTTTCATTTCATTTTGACACCATAATGTCTTTTCCATAGACCTGCACTGACATTGTCGTGAAATCATTGCGTCCCAATCAAGTGAATGGGAAATTAGCACCATGACACAAAACATACTGAGAAAGGAACCACAGCTTAGTTTATTTGTCAAATTGAAATACCTCAGCCACTTTCAAATGCATTTTCTGAAGCACCAGAAGACTCAAATGCAGGATTCAACACGAATAAAACATAGCCTGTTAAATATGTTCCTTTCGTTCAAAATTTAGGAAAGCTGCTACAAACGAATGGTCCTTACTGCTGGCTCTGCACATTAGGACTCATGCCCTTCCTCCCTCTCTCTCTTCCCCCCTCTCTCAGCATTTCTCTTTGGTCCTTGCATCTGAGCTGAGGGTTTGTATTTCCAAGGAATTAGTGCAATCCCTGAGTCCCGCAGCTGCCCAGTGTGCTCAGTGCAGTGGGTGCTGGAAAAATTTGCTGTTAGCATTTTGATGGGACTTGAAATGGAAATCATCTTGGGATTTCCATCGCTTGAGCTTGAGGACTTTGGTAATACTGCTACTATTGAGACCTAAATTTGAAACCACAAAAATCTCTGTTTATATGAGAAACATCCTGTTTACTTTAACAGAGAGAACAAGCAGGAAAGGAAAAAAAAACCCCAGTAGCCCAAATCACAGATTTCTGAAACTTTTTGTTCTCAGACACATCCTAACAACAGAAATCACATCCATCTGCTGGTCTAAGCATATTAAAGGGGTCATATATCCAATATTCCTCTGTGCAAATGATAGGCTAAGTGCTAGAATACCAACCTACATAACAATTTTACTTTCTCTTTATCCCTTTCATACATATACACAAATATTAAAATAAGTCAAGGTTGCACAGCAAGCACTCAAAAATGTCCAAATTTGCCTCTCTCACGTATATCATACACCATTACTCCACTCTTAACATCTATCACCTCTTTATTTTGTGCCAGTACACAGCAGACCTTTCCCAACTCACAGAATCTGCTCTGTCCTCATTTCCTCTCCCAGGCCCTTCCCAGTGCCCCATTGCTTCCCCACCTCTGTCTTGCACAACCCATCCATCCCATCTGATGGAGGAAGCATCTCTACTCTCCTGGGCTCTGCTTCTCTGACATTATCAGGTGAGAGCACTGGGTGACAAAGAATGGGTTTTATTTTGCCACAGTTGTATATTTTGGGCTTTTGGAACCAAAAACATCTGCACCACTTCCCAAACTCTGAGATTAAAATCCTGCCAGCAGGACTTTGGTTCAGTAATGAGAAGCTTTCAGATAAGGGGAGGCCAGTACTTCTAAAAGCGGTGGTAATCTACATCTTGTGTATCAGCTCACACCTTGTGCTCTCTTTTGAGCTGATGGGACCATAAACATCAGCATTTAACACTCATTCACCCCATCCATGGACCCCTGCCAACAAGGTACCCCTGAACAGAGTTGAGCCAAGCTGATGCTTGAGTTGGACTGTGCCATAATCCTCTCCCTGCAGCCTGGCCCCAGGCACTTTTGCTTGCTTGTACTTGCAGAAAGGGAAGGAAGAAGCACAAAATGCAGGCAAAAGGTTAAAAAAAAATAATTTCCACATTCAACAACAAAGCAATTTTGTTTCACTCTTACCACCTCAATGTACTCCATTTCACATATGGAGGAAGTGAATTAGATTGAGCCAAATTCACTCTTTTAAAAATCATCTAGGCACTGCCTTTCAATTTTCAGTGTCTTTTCCTCTTTGATGTGTTCATATAGTTTCCACTTACACTAGGCAAGAATCTCAGATATTCATGAAGAAGCAGCTGGGCCAACTCGCCTGTCACTTCACTCTCTTTCACGCTGCCCTGACAGCACAAAGCAGATGAACTCTAGTGGGTATCACCCTCTGGAATATTTCTCTTGCCTGATGGGAACCCTCTGTTGTCATCAGGCTGTTGGCCAAAGCACTGACTTGGGAGGTGTTTGCCTCTTCCCAGCTGGCATCAAATTACTGTAACAGCCTCTCGGGTCTTCTAGAATAAGTAGGAGTTCAGGATTAAACTTCCGCCCCGTTCGTAAAGCCCGTATCCAGAATTGCATTTCTCATAATCATCTGCGCGCTTACCCCAGAGTGAGCGCTCAGATGGAGCCAGGCTGTGCCACGCTGTGGAAATTCATCCATCCCAAATGCCAGCCCTAGGCTCACGGTGCTGCCTGGGTGTCTGGGAGCACCTAGCTGAGCAGCCCCATACCCAAAAAAGTGAACGTGTTCCTCTCACTCCAAGCAGAAAGTCATTGAAAGGCAACCCCTGACCTTCTGGAACTGTACTTGCACTCTCAGTTGCTTTTGCGGACAGAAACACGGTATATACTGGTCTGTGGGCCATTTTACCGCTCTGTGGTCTTTTTATGCAGTTCTAAGTGGCCAGAACAGGGGGACAGATCTTGCTCCCAGACTTTGCCCTGACTGCTTGTTTGTTCAAAGTATTAGGTGGTGAGTGACCAATTAGGGCTCTAACTATAATTTCCAAATCCTTCATTCCTTTACCTTAGCAGACTCACTCTTAGTTATTCTATATTCTAACTATTTTTCATGGAGAATAAACCACAAAAATCCAGTCTGGCAATTGTGATTGTTTTGAATTGCCTTTCCAGCATTTTTTAGTCTCAAGTTTATGCTTATTCAAATTCTAGTTAGTCTGTTTATCAAAATCCTATGCAGAAAATATGCTAATTGGCAGAGAAGCCCTTTTTTCAGTGTCAGCTTGCTTGCACTGGATTCCTTACAAATGGAGCGGTAGTTTATTTTACAGGATACCTCCCAGCCCACAACTTCCTCAGGTATCTGATGCAAACCGAGATGCTCACCCAGCTGACATCCTCCTGGGCTCGAGCTGATTCGTGGGGTGAAACCACACTGTGATAAGTGCACTGAAAAGATTACTAAGGAGGAAGCTTCTCAGAACAAGGCTGTAAGTCGTCACATTGCTTTTGTTTTAAAACAGCTAACAACAGAAAGTTGCCATATTGATATAACTCCTCCGAAAATTGGCGCATGTCTGCTCTTCAGGACCTGTGCTGTTATTGTGTTGTTTGGCTAGTAGCCTGCCTGTGGAGGGAAAGAGAAAGGGAAACAGAGAAAAGCAAAAAAAAAAAGCCCCTAACTTAGGAATCATTTCAAGGCCTGAGATGTGGACAGGTTTGCAGAGAGATATCTTGGAACTGTACAAGGTAAACATGGTCTAAATCACCTGCTTTGGGAAGATAAGTACCATGAGTTCTCTAAGCTAAATGTACACCGCTGAAATTTGATTGAAAACTTTGCGATGTGAAAACTGAAAATCACAAGAAAAAAGCAGGCAGCGTTTAATCTCCTGTTGGATGACAATTCAAGATAGACTGATAGAGATACCTGCTGGCTGATAAACCAGTCAATATTGTAGATGGTAGATACTTGCAGGAAACAGACACTGCAAAGGGGGAAAAAATTCTCAGTATTTTTATATTTTCATCCTGTTCTCAGCTTCCCACTAAGCAGGATGAGACTTGTATTTTCCTCTGTTAAGTTGTTGCACTTCAAATGCTGTGAGCACCCCAATTTCTTTTTAAGGGCATGTTGTTTAAGGTAGAGTAACATGTGTACAAAATGTATGCATGAAATTCAGGGAATTCTAAATGCCTGGAAATCACAGCATGGGAGAAACCAAAGGTGACAGATCCAGCCACGATTCTATACTAATTTTTTATCTTGTCTATTACAGAAAAATTATTTGCCCACTAACCTACTACAGATCAAGCAGTGGTGTTTAGTATAAGCAGGAGGTCTTTCAAACAAGTTTGTCTGGGTGTGAGGACCAGAAAGAAAAACACGTGAAGTTTTAAAAAGCATGAGGAAATCACAGACAAGCAGAAAACACTATTTACACTTCTCTTTGAAAGGACTTGGACAAGTCGCTGTATACATATTCTCACCACAACACTTCAGACTTTGTGTGCACCTATCCTTCGCGTTATGTTTATTGCAAGAGCTACGACAGCAGGCTTTCTAACAGCTCTCTGCTGCTGCTGTCTTACTATGATTTTCCTATCTTTTAATTAAAAGTATATTTCACAGCCAAGCCAAATGTTTCGTAATAACAAGAAGGAAATGCAGAGAAACAGCAAGGAAAACTTTTGACCTGCTTTGGACTAAACATACTTCTTCTTGCCATGCAATGAGACTAAATCATTGCATGTGTTGCTGATGGACATTCATCATTATTTCTTCCCAAACTGAAGGCATATTTCATTTTCCTGAAGCCTGGATTTTCTCCAAGTTTTGCAGGAAAATGTTGCTGCCATTGGAGCTTGTTGCTGTGTGTCACCACCTGCTGGCAAACATCAGTTGAGGGTTTCTGTCTTGATTGCGCAGCTATAACAGTGTAGACAAGGACTTTTATCTTCCTTGATAGAAACAGATAGGTGGCCACAAACAGAACATATGTTATTTAAGCAGATTTTTGGTCTTGAATACATATATTCAGACTAAGCCTGTTTGTATAACATGCAATCTGGATCCTGCAAATCATTACTCAGGTAACTAGCTCTTAATACAGGAGAAAAGATGCAATAGCATAGAAAACATTACCAGTACGGGAAAATGTTCACAGACAAACCTGAGCAGAAAATAAATTCTAAAAAAATTTAATATACGTGGCAAATGCTGCTGCAATATTTAATTAAAAATAACATCGAGTGAAAACTTACAATAACCTTCTAGAGACAGTCTCAGGTTTAAATATCCTGATCTATGCTATTTATTTTACAGGTTTAATGACTGGAGTTTGAGCTTTTCTCTTTTTTTCTTTTTTCCCACAGCTGTTTTTAAGAAATCAGACCTTTGAATATGAAAGTATATTTTGAAGCATATAATATTTATTCTATCCACTCTAATAGGTAAACGTGTGTTGCAGTGTGGGCTCTAATGCTGATAATTCATACCATTTATCTGATAGATCAGGAGCCATTACTGTTGTGTAAATTCATATTTTGGCACTCTTTAAAAAGTGGATTATTATTGACCCAATAGACCGTAACAGCTCCAAAGAAGCCATTACTGTCTATTGTGTAAGTCCTTCATGGCGCATGTTTTATTGACCCTTTGGAGCCGTCGTGGTCTGTCTTGTCAATCCGGATGCCATACGAGCGTATTAGGGCTGCCTGCGTAATATCCGTGCAGCGTCGTAGTCGCACTATTGATGCGTGCCCCTACAAAATTACATTTTGAGCCACGTCGGCCAGCTGGTTTTTTCCTCAGGTTCCAAAACACCTATTGTTCTGGTTCGCATCCTGAACTAGAGACAAGGGCTACAAAAACCGCCTGAACATAATGAAGCCATCACTCTTTTTTCCTTTTTTAAAAAAAAAAGACAAAGTGAACATCAGTTTCTCGCTCACCATGAAGAAAAGAGAAATGGCTGTGGGTGGTCACATCATCCCAGTTCTTCTCCATCAGCCCTTCTCCTCTCCCACATGTATAGGACAGCACTGTACAAAGGAAATGTCCTTTCCTCCCTTAACAGTCCACTAGAGCCACCTCACTGGACAGCAGAGTGTCCAGTTTGCCTGTGCAGGGGGAGGACAGGCAGGGCTTGCCCTCTGCAAAAAGATGACTACCCTGCACAAGGAGCAAGCAGGCCTGCACACAGCCCTGGGCAAAAGGGTTCATATGCACCATGTGCACTGAGGGGCCTGGATCTGAGGGCTTTAATGAGAAACAGAAGAGACAAAAACAAGACCGCAGTAGAAAACCTGTCCTAAGGGAGTGCCTACCACTGCTTCCAGGCTGGAAATAACTCCCTGGCCGACCCTGCTCCTACAAATCCTTCCTATCTGGCTGACCCCTCCATTAGGGAGCAGACAACTCCACCCTGAGCATCGCTCTGCCCAGCACACATCTGTCAAGGCAAACACAGCTCACTGTCAGGAGCCTGTTACCTGCAGACTGTCTCACTCCTTTTCTTCCAAACAAAAACCTCACAGAAACCACACAGCCTGAGCTACCTCCAAAGCAACATCTTCCTGGGGCCAGATAAAATTCAGCTGAACAGCCAGTGGGGTTAAGTTCAACCTGCAGCTGCCTAAATGCTTGAATTATTCCCATGCCTGGCATAATAAAGATCTAGCGTTGGCAGTGCTTGCTTGTCTTATACATTCATAAATATTTATCCAAATATTAATGAGCAGAAAAACAATTTATTTCTTTTTTTTTCTAATTGTAACATCAATTCTAATATATTTTGTTACTTAGTCACCTCACAAGTATATTGATTTTCTTATCCACCAATAGGTATTTAAATGTTTTACAAGTGCATGCCAGGATCCTGAAACAAGAACTGTGTTTGGAACTCACAGCAGGGCTGGTACTTTTAGATTTATTTGGGTTTTTCCCTAGCAGTGGGAGCTATGCAATAAAAATTCAGCATAGACGATGGGTCGTGGTTTCATGCAATGTACATCTCTGAAGGGTTCTTCAGACAGTACACAAATGCAATGTACACGTGCAAAATGCACATAGTGTTGCAGAAGAGTGTTTGCTCCTACTGCTCTTCTCTGCATATTTTTTTTCTCCTTTCACACCAACACACATATACCCCACTCTTGTGCATAATACTGATGTAATTTACAATCTCTGGTTGCAAGTGTGAGCATCTAATTTCCAAGACAGCATTCAAGAACTTTACTTGTAATTTAGTTTCAAATTCAGCAGCCTACTAAAGCACACAGCTGGTTGAGTGTAGGCAGAGAGTCCCAGCAAAGCCAGCTACCTGCTCAGCCACCTTGCTAAATTGAGGCCTCAGTTCTGATAGATCTCAATGACTTTTTATCACCCACCTAGATAATGAAAGATGCAGGTAAGCTGACCTTGCATAGTAACTGAAAACTTTTGCAGCAATATTACTTGTGACAGCTGTATATTTCCTCAGAGGGGAATATGCAATTCGCTAAAAAGCACTTTATTAGTCCAGCATTTCCCTGTGTGTGGCTGGAAATGTTACTGGGTGCTCACCAACACTCTGCTGTGCACTGATGCAGAGGACCACAGCAAATAACCTCTGGTGCTGATAAGAATTAGTCATGAAACCCTCTTCTTTCTGCATAGGTACCCATAAGCTCTTTAGGTGGCATGTACAAAAGATGGGGATTGTCTGACATTAATGGAGTTGCATTTCTGATCCAGAAGGCTCATCTATTTCAGGCAGTTCAGAAATGACTTTCAGTGCCCTTCCAAATAATAATAAAAAAAAGTGAAAAGTGGAAAGTTTTGTGTGTCTTTTGTATGGACATATTTTGTCAATGCCTTTTATCCTGATAGTGGTTTATTTGTCATTATTGTGGCAAAGAGAATAAAGAGGTCTCCTGATTTAGCCAAAGTATGCAAAATCCTCCTGCCTTTTCCTTAATAAGATCAAGAAGAATTTACGTAGAGCCAGTATCAATAAAGTTCATACACAGGATATGTTTACCAAATAAACACATTTATTTTATAAATGGTAGCTTTACTTCTTTTCTAATTCACTTATTTTTAGAGATAGGAATTGATTTGTTCAGAGGAAAAAATAGCAGCTTCACCACCAGCTTCAAGGGAGTTATATCCAATACATACTGTTGTAAGCACAGGCAGAATTTCAACCCAGTGTCCAGGGTTAAGGGCTCCTTTCCTTCTCCTCGCAGGTTTCCGAGACAAGGAACAATTTGTAACGCTACCAAAAGAAGGCCCAACAAAGAGAGGACACGGGGATCCAGCAGACCTCAAAGTCTGTCAGACAGCCAGGTCTTCGTTTAATTCAGGAAGAAGGACTGCATCCTCTGGGCATATTATGTACATCTCCCTGGTCCCCACGTTAGCTACAGGTAAGGGAAACTAGACCAGGCAGCGTCATCTCAACACTGCAACAAAAAATTGCACTCACATAATGTCCCTACAGTTCAGATCAGAAAAATGCACAAACACCTTCAGCAACCATTGTCAGTTTCTCATGGGCAAGAGTAGGAACTTCCAGGGTCTGATTCAGTATGTAGCCTTATATATGGAAAAAAAAAAAATGGTCAGGGTTTTGGTATTTCATATTTCTATTGTAGTGTTCCAATTCTGCTCACAAAGCCATGGACAAGCAAGCCTTTGCCTGGCTTTCTCAGGGCACACAGCTGATGAGCTGCCTAAAACAGCAGGGCCACTGAGAAAAAAATACAACTAGAACATTCTGCATCAGGATCACCTCACTCATAAACTCCTGACAGACTGAATACACCAGGGCTGGAATTACTGGAAAGATGATGATTTACCTTTTTCCCAACTGCAGACAACTCTGAATCCTGCCACAAAAGGCAAACAAAAAACCAAGAAAATATTTGATGACTTTGTGTTTTTCAGTGACAACCAACATCATTTATGACCCATTATTTTCTGACACGAACATTATACATTGAAAAGCTGTCTAGAAAGACGTTGTAAATAAACATTTCTGGTTTGCAAACAGGAAGCCAGAGATATTACTGTGGAAGCTGAGAGGATGGGGTTAGATTCTTGAAACATGAGTGATTTGTTTTTTCCTTCCATCTCTCCCAAACTCATGGTGCAGTCATATTGTTATTAGCTAATGCATGTCATTTTCTCTCCACTGTTATAGCTAAAATATAACTCGGGAAAAAAATGAACAGCAATAGAAAGACAGACTAGATAGATACAAGACAAGAAGGAAAAGTGGCAAAAAGCTAAAATGGGAGGTATAAAGCACTTGAGGCTACAGGGATTCAAACCAAGTGCTGGAGGAGTCTAATCTCCTACAGTGGCCCATTGCAGTGGCTTCAGCCAAGGCACAGTATCACCAAGAATTCATATTCTGATGAGAGAAGCATCTTCAAATTCCACACATTGCATACACAGGTATGTTCTGCCTTATGAGAGGTGTTTTTCAGATACAAGTATTCATCATGGCAGATAGAAGGGTACAAAGGGAGGTAATACTTTATACTAGCCTAAGTATTTCTGGAAAAAGCCTGCAGAGTTTGGGTCTCAAAAATCTTCTTTGAGGCTAAGCCAAGCAACAGACTTCAAGCTAGGCTTTGCTGATTCCTTTTCAGACCTGAAAAATGGTCTGTACACTCAAAATCCTGTCTGGTTTTTGAGCTATGTTTCTCAGTCCAGTAACAACCTCTCCACAAACCCTGCTCGGCTCCTATCCTTAAGCCATTACGACTACAGCACTACGAATTACCTGCCCCTGGCTTGAGTGACTGAGCAAACTCCTGACAGCAGTAGGTTTTAGCTGGCCAAACCACACACTTTTCTCACTGCAGCCCACACAGGGGGTCACACTGCCAGCTCATGCCCAGCCCTCCCTGTCCAGCGAATGCCCAGCCCTCCGCGTCCAGTGAAGCATGGCCTGCCAGTCGACATGGGAGTTGGTGGAGAAGCTTACCACCAGCTTCCACCAAAGCAGGATCAGGCCCTTTCTCCTTCTGACATATTTCAAAACATCCCTTTTTTTCTATGCTAACTGCTCATAACACTTGCCCCATGCAGGCGTCAAATAAACACCGGGGTTTTTTATCCTGGCATTGGTGTTATTGTGAAGGAAGTTTTCAGTTAAACAATACCACTGAATAAAATCTTTCCTCTTACCAATGTCATGTGACAATTTTTTTTTGCTTTAACCTGAATTCCTAACCCATTTTAAACCTGCCATTTTTTCACACATTAATGGGAAGAAATTTTTTCTTCTTTTTCTTATTTCTCTGCCTTTTCCCCCCCTTCAGTAGATGAACTTTAAATGCAATAGTGCTCATCCTAAGTGACCCTGCCTGCTGGGAGTAATTGTCTAGAGGAGAATAGAAGAATATAAGAGCTTTTGTGCAAGGGAATAGAGAAGACAGACTTTATTATGATTCTGAATCATAAGCCTGCTCTCTTTTTTTTTTTCCCTTTCTCTCCCTTTCCTTTTTTTTTTTTTTGGGGGGGGGGCAGGTTCTAACAGCTGTTTCCCATCACAACCGGTGTTTGAAAGACACAGCAAAATTGAGTGTATCAGTATCACAATTAGTTTCACAGACGGCTAATAACTTACTTGCCAGCCATGCCTGATTTAATCAGGACAGTCCTGATTTATGGTTGTTTGTCCCAGTGTCCGATTTTCTCTGCCAGTTTCAACACAAGGAGATGCATGCAGTCTGCTTCTGCACTCCGTCAGGGCCACCAGTTCACTACAGTGGGCTCGCTGCACTGCAGGGGAAAAAGGAGGAGGCAGCTGAAATGAGAAGTCTGGAGTCCTCTAACACAACCCAGGAAACATATTCTTCTTCCTGTGATAAACAGAGCAGCTTACACTGGTGCAGGCATGCCAGGCTGACTTGTAGGGGCTTGTACATTTATCAAGGTATCTCACAGTGGCCTGCTACCCCCCTCTTCCCTTGTGACCTGGAGGAACCTCCTGGGTTAGGGTCAAGAGGTGATTTTAGCAGCACATTATCTCAAGCCTGCAAGGCCCTGAGCTGCTGCGAGTGAGTCTTCTGTCAATGGTGCCAAATTACGCGTGGCTCATTTTTGCAAAGTGATCTACTGCTGCTGCTCATTGGGGACAGAGCTGAGACCATCCAACTCATTTTTCTTAGGACTGCAAGCTGGTCTGGAGGAAGTCCCAGCAGCAAGAGCCTGGCTCATGCTTTTCTCACTCAGCAACTCTACTCCTTGGAGCTGAAAAAAATGTCCATGAGAAGACATTTAATGGATTGGTTGTAGCACTTAAAAGATGAGATCTGAGGCAGTCTTGCCTGTGGCTACAAAAGGGTAGGAAAAAGAAAAGAAGAAAACAGGTTTGTAGGAGGCTTTTGGCTGGGCTGGCTATACCACTGCTCTTCCTGCTTAAAGGAAATAGGCAAATCTCTTCCTTAAAGAATACAGAAAAGTAAGAAATGCTGTGTTGCAAACAGGCATCTGAAATAACACCCACAGGGTTCTTCAGGGTAGATTTCTCCACACGCACCTGCAAATTGCTCCAAAGCTCTCCTTCACATCTCTCCACAGCAGTCTCTGCACTGGGACTGTTACAAAACCAGAGCATGACTAAGCCTCCACTGAGCCAAGCCCCCTGCCCACTACTGTCTCACTTTCACCTTGGGCTCCCCAAAGTATGGCAAGCTTAAAGGTCTGTTTGTACTCACTGTTGGTCTCTCATCTTTTGGTTTGGTTTGGTTTTGTCTGTGTTTCCGAAAGAGAGAGAAGGTTGGAGCCCAAACCCATAGCTTCTATTTCTAGATGCCACTTCTGGAACAATAACCCTCAGAGATGTCTAATCAGAAGAGCTGGAGCACATTCATGTCAGAGGGAGTCTGTGCACCGAGATTAAGAGTGTTTTCAACCCGCGAACAGAGGGGTTTTGCTTTAGTTTGAAAGATTGTCATGGAAAATCCCTTGTGTCACCTATTTCAGAAGATGTGTGTTACACTCCTATAGTTAGTTCTGAAATGTGAAAGACAAGATGGGCCTTGTCATCACCTTCTTAAGTCAGGGATCCAGAAATCTCAGTCTCCTGGTTTGAAAGGGGAGATGCAAGCAGATGCTTTGCACCTTCCATGTATGTGCTGGGGAATCACACTGCAATGGCATCTGCTTATGGCTGCCACACCGTCCTGGTCCTTGCCCTGAAGAGCTTGCAGCTTGGGTAGAAAGGCAACAATCTCATTGGGAGGCTTCAAAGAAGGCTCTCAGTTGTGGGGTTTTTTTTATTTTCCTCTTTTAATACCTTATATATGCCATTTGGGAATGCGTGACAGAGAACATACATCTTGGTTAGTTGTTACCTGAAGCATAACAGCTAACCAAGCTACAAGGCAGGATTAGTTTCCTAGAAAACAAGACATGAGCAGAGGCCACAGTACATATTTTTCTCCAGCTGAAAAAGCTGAATCTACATTTGCAAACCCCTATTGCCCCAAGGAGCAAGAATGGGGGCATCTCAGTTGCAGATTTCACTTAATTTTAAATGGAATCAAAATTCAAATTTGTATTCAGGTTTTGTCACTGAATAAAAGATGCCTTGCACTACGTCTTTTGCAGGAGGTATTCACAGTGCTTCACCTGGAACCTTCCCATCCACCTCCTGGATTTCCTACCAGCTATTTCTAGCTGGCCCTCCCTTCAGTATGGAGACATGCTGACTGGTCCTATAGCAGGAACCACTCTCTCTGTAAGGCCCATTTTGAGAGACTTAAGCTTTTCTCAAAAGCCTTTAGAGGGGACTTATGCTCTTCTTTGCTTCAACCTAAAGGGGACTTGAGGCAGTCTGGAAATCTTAACTGATGCAGAAACCTTATTTTTAGGTTTTACACTGCTCATCTTAGGTCCTAAAGCAGAACCTGGGTCTAACATGTCCATACAAGCAGGTATACAAGCACACGGATTTGAGTCTCCACAGTCTTTCAGAAGGACATACCACCGTTTTCTCATTAAAGGCGGTAGAAAGTGGGACTGGAGCTGCAGTGCCTCCAGTAAGAAATCTAAACTTGGGATTCTTTCCTGCCGCTCTCTTTTCTCTCTCTGTTTACACAAAAGACAGACCACATTCAACGGTATCAGTGCAACCCAACCATGATACTCATTGAGCAGTTAACACACACGAAAATACAAAGAGAAAAAGAAAAAGAAAAAGTGGCAGTCTATCCATCTCACTTGGCATGTTTATATGTCCTTCTTAACCATAAAAAAGAAGCCTGTTTACAAAGTGGAGTGTCGGTAACATTGTGTAAAGGAACACTTATCTGAGAAACTTTGATCTCCTTCTGAAGCACCATTACTCTGAGAGTGAAGGGCTAATGGCTCTTTGGGTGGGAGAGAAAGTTTTTCAACAGGAAAAGAAGGAAGTTTATTGTGCTATCTAGTGGACACATTTAGAAAATCCTGCTCCTTGGAAATAAGTCGTGGCCGTATCACCGGCAGCCTTATCCCACATTGCACAAGCTGCTGCATGGGGGGGAAAAACAAGACACTGAGGCCTCCTGTAATGGGATAGTGGGGAAGTTGTTACTCTAGGGCAGGCCTGCTATCTCACTCATTTAAGTAATGGACATATTAATGGAGCTGAGAGCTAAACCAGACACAGAGCCCTGCCTACTGGAGCAAACGTTTTCCATTTACAGACTCCGGGACGCATTTTACCATGCTGATTCACATATTTAGGTCCTACTTGGGTGAGTAATCATATTGGCTTTGAGAGCACAAGCAGAACATTGGCCTCAACAACAGGAGTGAAAACCACTGCCAGGAGAGTGATGGAGTTGGATCCTAAAACATCTAGTTAGATAGCTCTAAAAATAAAAATACGATTTTTTTTCTTTTAAAAAGGGATTGAGGATTCCTGGGATGCAAAATGCAGGTTGAAAAATATACATGAGACTCGGGTAGATTCAGTTTCAGATAGGTCTGAAATCCCACAGGAACAACATCATTCACCCTACTGCCTTTGCAAAAATAGCATAAAATCTTGCCCAATCCTTTTTTTTCTTCCTAATTTCAAGTTTTCCAGGTCTCCCTTAAGACACTGAGCTTCACTTGATGCTTCACTGCAGTCAGAGATCTGGGTATCTCTAATCTTTCCTGCAAACACATTTCTCTAAAATGTTTGTTAAAACGCACTGTCAAATTGAAACTTAATAGCACAGACCTTCCTCGCAAACATAAATAGCACCTCCGGAGGCTCACACATCACTGATCTTCGCTTGCATCTGTCCTGCTGCTCTCCATTTTATTTCTCCACGCTGCCGCTTGCACTTTTCAACTTCTTCTATCTGTCGCTGAGTCCTTCATTCAAAGACCACTGAAATCCTTGGGAGCTCATCCAATACCTGCCGCTGGCTTTGGGCCCCACCACAGCAATTCTGCCCTGCCAGCAGTGAACACTTCCTTCAAGGCACTGAACAAACACATTAACTAATCTCGTTAAAAATACTCCTTCACTAGCCAGCCTTTAAAAAGTGGCGTCTATTGTATAAACGTGTATTTCTCTTATAAACAGTCCTGGGGAGACAATACAAAGATAGGCTGGCAAAACTGCCTTTTGCCAGTTACTTGGCCTGTTGAAACAATTAGCTTGAAAGACAGACTTTAAAAGATGAGGGGTTTGTGCCTGCAAAAGAAAAGCAGCAGCTTCAAAAGAGTGTGATTTATTCGAAAGGGAGAAAATAATAAAAGGAAGCAGAATAGTTAGGCTCATTGAGTTTCCATCCTGTAGTTTCCTTATTTTGCTAGGCTGTGAAAGACCGCAGCCAGGCTCTACAGAGCGTGCACATTTGAACCCAGATTTACTAATGACTGATACAGCAGTCATGAAAGTTCAATTTATGTCTTTCTTTTCCCCAAAAAACAAGGCATTCATAAGCCACTGTAATTTTTGGTGGGAGACAAATAAAGCAACTGTTATTGCAAGGTTTTTAAAATAGATAATACCTCGTTTGGAAACCAAGATGAAGTACCCTTCTATCTGGTATAGCCTTGAAACATTTACAGAAAGCCTTTTAATGGAGATTTAGTGCATGTATAATAATAACACAGAATTTGATACCCTCTAGGAAAAAACTGCCTGGTTCTCCCTTAACAACCACAATTACTGCACAACTTGTTATAACTAAAGTTAATAAACCAGGATTAAGGTTGTGAATAAACTTTATTAACCAGGAACCTGTGTCTTCTCCCCCTTGTCACTGTCTCACAGGCACCAAAGACCCTACATTTGTCCTCTTGTTTACCTTTCCTGGGGCGGGTTTAACTTTCTAGCCCTGAAAGCTCTCGCAGTGACTGAGACATACTGGGGCTGAGGCAAAAAAACCCAACCATAACAAAACAAAACATAACAAAACAAAAAGAAACAACAAAAAACCAAACCAAACATACAAAAAACATGAAAAAAATCAAATAAAATATTACAGAAGGAAAATAAAGAAAAAAAGAA
>VYXC01010085.1:2321536-2358413 GCA_013397175.1 Platysteira castanea
CGGCCCTCGGCCGCCCCTCCTGGCACAGCCACACCCGGGCTCTCCAAAGGCGCCGGGAGAGGAGCTCGCTTCTTCCTCTTGGAAGTTAAATGAGCGGGGGAGACAGAACTTGCCTTAAACTAACTCTGGGTGCAGCCGGGGCACACACATCTGCCTTTGCGCTCCATTTTAGGCGGCCGCGGGCAGGGGAGCCCGGGTGGAGATTTGCAGGAATGCTGCTCTTCCCTGCGTCAGCAGGCCGGGGAGAGGGAAGGGTTCTCCTTCCTCAGCCCTGGCTCCTCACAGCAGCCTCTTGGACCCAAAGTGCCAGCGGAAGGAGACGAGCACAGCACTCTCCAGCCTGTGCCCGCACATTTCTGGGTCAGACATCCTCGCAGGGAGACGGCTTTATTTAGACAGAGTAGGTGGTGATGAGATATCGTGTGCTGGGCCAGCAGAATTACAATGCATGTGGTTTGCGCCTTTGTGAGTCTGTCCTCAATTATTTTTGTTTGTTTTGGTGCTTCCCCAAGTCTTTCAGATAGAGTGTCTTCACTCATGTTTTTGTTCTTCCAGGAACAGGCACGAGAATCCAAACTCCAGGTCTGACAGCACATTCCTGTGCCAAAAAGGCCAAAGGCGTTGTAATTGCTGTCAGAAAAGAGCTTTCAACAGGTCCCTGCGAGGAGAGACAGTGAAGAAAAAAACAATCCTTCTTTTCCTTGGCCCCCAAAATGCCTGTAAACTTTGACCTGCTAAAAAAGAAAGGCCAGTGGTGGAAAAGGCATGCTGTGGAGTCACGACCTCTGCGAATGGACCTCCTGCTTGTGAAGTAGTTCAGTATTGCCACCTGCTCTCCCCAGAGGTATTAAATAAAGCATTAAAAAGTTTTTTAATGTACCAGCTCTCACAGGTAGAAAAAGGGGACTAAAGGGTTCATGCTCCCCAGGATGCTAAGGATATTAAATGTAAGGTATATAAATGTTTCGTGCATAATGGCAAATCTCCCAATTAGCTTTTCCCTCTCTGAAACACCATAAGAAAGTCTGAAGTTTCTGAACATAGATTTCTATTACCATTTTACATTCTGTGGGATTTCCAAAGTATCTTTCAAAGTATCTTCTGAAAGAGATTACAAACTAGTTGCAGAAGATCTGTATCTCTCCAGAGAAGTGGCTGATTGCCAGGCAGGTGGTCAAGGGCATAGAATCACAGGATGGTTTGGAAGGCACCTTACAGATCATCTAGTTCCACCCCCCCCTGCCATGGGTAGGGACACCTTCCATTACACCAGGTTGCTCAGAGCCCCATCCAGCCTGGCCTTGAACATTTCCAGGGATGGAACATTCACAGCTTCTCTGGGCAACCTGTTCCAATGCCTCACCACCCTCAAAGTAAAGAATTTCTTCCTAATATCTAATCTAAATATCCCCACTTTCAATTTAAAGACATTCCCCCTTGTCCTGTCACTACATGCCGTTGTGAAAAATCCCACTCCAGCTGTCTTGTACGCCCTCCTTACAAACTGGAAGGCTGCTGTAGGGTGTCCCCAGAGCCTGCCATCTAAAATGACACTAGAAACAGATGGTTAGGCAACTTTATCACACCCAGGTACCCAACTTTTTTTTCCTCATAACCTCTCTTAGTCACAGACACTCAAGAAATCTGGGGTCTTTTAAACATCTCCAGCACACAGCTGAAAAGAATACATGTGGAAGATCACCAAGAATCAGATAGTATTTGAATTAGGACAAGTGAGGCCTCTTTGCTCGCACTCCAAGACTTCAGCATGGATTTTGCCTGCAATGGAAAAGTCTTCTCCACAGATATGTGTCCTGTTGCCATAATCTCTAAACTGACCTTATTAGTTTGGTGGAAGGAGCGTACACATTTCCTGGCCATCAAAACCCCATCTCAAGCTGTAGACACCAGAAGCCTGTCCACCTCCAGCTGTAACCAGATCAAACAAAGCACCCGCTGTCCATCCAAATCCTCTGTTGCCAGACTAACTTTTAAGAGAGAAAGGAAATTACTCGCACTCCAGCAAAATGTATTTTCACTCCATCAAAATGTAAGTTGAGATGATCACAATATTGGAAACAAGGTCACAAAATAGAAAAATAATGAAGTATTTATAGGTATGGCTTTTCAGAGCAGAGCTCTTTTCTTAACACCCAGTGTCTAGGTGTATAATGGAAAAGCCATGTCATCTTTGGATTGGTATAGAGAAACTATCAAAGTATCTTCTGAAGAAACATAGTATAATGCCATATAATACAATATTATAATAAAAGAAGCTAATATAGGAACTTACATTATTATAGTTGAGTTTAAACTGCCTTCCCTGACTGGTGATTGCTCTACTGACTGGCACAACAGCAAATGCCTTCAGTTTATGCCATGATATGAAAGGAGAAGCAAGTGTCAGCACCTAAAAGTACGACAGAGCCATTGATTTTTGCATTGGTGCGTGTGGATCCATCAGTAACACATTTGGCTGTTCTGTGTGGTGTTTTGTAGCACTCTGGTTACTCAGGTGTTAGAATTCCTGCAGGAGGACTCCCATTCTGCTGGACAAACACCTGGAGCTCGTGCTGGTGGCCTGGGAAAGTGGTGGTACCCCTGCCATGGGACTTCTTCCCTCCCTTTCTTGACCCCACTGATACTGACTCCATGCCAGACTGGTCTACTTTGATGTGCTCCTGGGTAGAGAGATGAGTGTAGCTAGCTGGAGGAAGACAATAATAATGTCCATTCATTTTTATCCTCTCTGTCAAAGCAGAAATGTCACAGAGATATGACTGCCTCAGCTCTTTGGAGAGAGATTGATGAAGGTCAGCACAAAAAAACCCCAGTACTACAAATACTGATGTAATATCAGCATTTGACAGCTTTGATACTGCAGACAGAATCATGATGTTACTGATCAATCATGATATCATGATGAACCATGATATCAGTACCTCACCTCCTCCATGTTACTCTCTACCTCAGTGGCTAATGTGGGGCGAAAGGCCACTGAATGCAGGGTTCACACAAGTGGTTTTTTTTGGCTCACCTGGAAGGTCTCAGCGGAATTGGTTGAGGGCCTAGAGGTCAGTGCCTTCAGAGGGCTGGAGCAACCCTTTCATCTCAGTAATTGGTCTTCTCCTAACTCTTAGCCTGCCTGAATTTATGTTCTAGGCTTGAAATAATGTCATTGTGCATGAGAGCTTTCAGGCAGCCTGAAAGATGAAATCAGCCCCTGTTGATAGATTTGTGGTGAAGGAACTCCTTGATATTTGCTCTTCCCTTCTGTCTGTGTCTCAGAGCAGACAGTTGATAATGTCCAGAGTTATCACAGTGTAGCTAGATCACTAAATGACTTACACTGCTCTTCCAATCCCATTGCTAAGAAACCTCTAGAAAACCATCAAAGAGGGCTGCCTATCTGTAATGCTGAATTTCCCACTCCTGTTCTTACTAAATGCCCGCCCTTCCCACATGGTTTTCCCTTCCCCGCCCCTAGTCCTGACCACTCCCTCAGATTCTCCCTGTTGGTCCCAATACCCCAGCTCCGCCCATGTGCCGCCCCTGTGCCCTGAGACCATCAGTCCATGTGCTCTCTCCGCCCTCCTCATCCCCATATAAAATTCTAAGTCCATGCCGTGTGCCTTTCTCTCTGCCTAGGGGAATCATTATGTCAGTATGTGAATAAAAGATCCTGTGAGGTCCCCACGTGGAGAGCCTTCTCACCTGCTTTATCGCCAGGTGTTGTGGGGCAGGCAGCTAGCTGGAGCCATGTGGAGCAGCTGGGAGGGGCTAAGGGAAGTGGGAACAGCTGCTCTCCCCAAGAAAGCCTCACTGTGCTCTCTGGGAAGGTCTGCGGCTGCCACACCATTGCAAGAAACCAAAACTGCAACACCTATCTAAGTATGGGGAGGGAGTTTCAGATTAGTGAAATCAGAACCTAGAAAACAAAAGGGGAAAACTGTTACAGAAGAAGGACCCTTCCAGAAACCTTCCAGGTCTGGACTTGTCTCCCCTTCCTAAAGAGCTGTGGCACCTCCACTGCCAATCCCAAATGTACACCATGGCTATCTTCACAGAAGGAAGATCCTACTTGTTATTAAGGAGCTTAGTTAGCTGAGTAAGCCCCTCAGCTACTGAGATCTGCATCAGTGAAAGCCAGAATACTGACTCCAGCTGAAGACTGGATCCCAGCTCAGACAACAGGACTCCCAACACATGGTTTAAGACCCCTAGTACTCTACACTGACTTGAGCTTTCTTTGCAAATTCAAATATAATGTATCCTAAAAGTGTCAAAACCATCAACAATTGTGCCATCTCAGGAAGGAAAAGTTATATGCACTGTGTTTCCCAGATACAAATGAAACCATTATTCTTGATCACAGCTACTACCTTGAGAGTTAAGTCCAGCCTAGACTTCAGCAGGATATAAAGGCAGCCCTAGTTTTGTGGCTGAGAAAAGTTTTACCAGTTCTTTTCCCTCATCTGAGAATTTGGTTTCATGTAATTAAACATGCCAACAGAAAAAAAAAATAGTCCTTTATCAGATTGACAGCTAAGCCCTGACTTAAAACCATAACCTTGAGTGTGTTCCAAGCTGAAAGTCCAATCTGGCTGACATTTTGTCCTTTAACACGTGCTGCCATAATCCCAAATTAACAGCTGCCCTTATATTGTATCAAACAAAATCACACACATTTCGGAAACTTTGGCATGTAAAGGAAACATAGGGCTAAATAAAGATGGTGTCAGACCAAATTTTCAGCCTTCTTTGTTGGTGCTTTGGATTTTTCTTAGACTTGCAAGGTTATATACATTTCATGGTCTAATTTCTGTTATTCCCTAAGGCACTGGTGCATATTTACCCACTAAAAAACATAATTCCTCTGAAACATAATAATTTATAATAGGCATATTACGATCCTTTCAGATTTATTGTGATCTAATCACTAGACATGTATTTAGGAAATATAAAATCCTTTCAAGACTTTTACCTTGAGACAGGCTAAGAATGCACAATGCACAAGCACACATTCATAACAGTTCTTAGTGTGGTAAGATGATCCATTCTCCAAAGCCATATATATAAAAGAGTTAACTGAACATTAGCCACCTTTCAAACCTTAATTGCATGGCTTGCTTAAAATGGAAGAGTTTGCAGAAATGTTTTTGTAAGTCAAAGGTGTGCTCAAACTGCAGGCACAGAGAGAAATGGAAAAAAAATTTGGCCAGATTGTCACTTTGGTATGATTTTATGTTTACAGATTTAAGTCAGAATCTAAAAACAACTCAAACAAAAGTGTTTTCTCTTCACTGACGGCCAGACTTCAGGAGTTTTACCTCAAACTAAGAAGACTGCCTTATCACCGTATCAAATCCTGTATCAAACCTACTTTTGAGTAGTTGGGTTGTTTTTCCTGTGAGTTCGGTGAACTCTCAAGCTGCCGTAGCCCTGCTCAGTGGAGCTGTGTTAGCAGAACAAAGTCCCGGTACACCAAACTGTTTTTGCTCACCAGATACTTTCTATAGTAGTGCTACACCAGCCTGAATGTTCCCTGTTCCTGCTAAGGGATTAATTGTGATAAATAGGTAACTTCAGTAGGGCAAGTAGGTGACAAGAGTTGGAAAATTTGGTAAAATGATAATATGCAGTTTGATATGGTGGATGGCTTTCTTCAGTTATTTCATGTCATGGGATACAAACTTGATTCTTCAGTGGATGAACTTGAGCTGTGACTAGTGTGAGGCAGAGAAACTTTGTGACTGCAAAGAGTATGCTTATTACTGCTAATAAAATATGTGCTCCCAACATTTCCTTAGTGAAAGAACCTCTTCCACCAACATCTCATAATTAAACAATACTCATATTGTGTCACTACCTTTTTTAAAACTTCCAATTGCAAGTATCTGCCAGGATGTCTGGCAGACATGGGGTTTTTTTGAACATAAATTTCTAATTATAATGACTACAAGCTAAAGCTTGAAAGCATGACCGCTTAAGATTATGATGCCTACAGATAAGTAAAATAAATCCAAATCTTTGCAATTTTAAAACCAGTTCCGTACTCTCTTCCTTATCATCTTAATTCAAATCATTATTTTAAAACTATTCTTCCCTGAAAACACACCTAGACAGTCTGTTATTTTTGTTTGATACTCACCAGGAAAAAACCCCAAAAACCTGACACGCTACAAAGTAGGCATTTTTTATGAAACCAGACAATTCTTTTGTTGACATCACCCTTGTGTAGCAAAGGTTAAACCAGAGGGATGGGTAAAGTTGGTTCTTTAATCAGAAAACCTATCCTATCCAATAGTTTGATTTTCCAGGTATTCATACTTTTTCTCCTATTTAATCCATACTTCTGTAGCACAGAAGAAAATCCTGAAGCAATATTCCTTTTTGAAAGCATCCCACCAGTCTCACCCTCCCTTACTTCTTTATGGATTGAGCTGCCCTTGGTGGGTCCATGCCATGCTCAGCAGGGAGAATAAAGCAGCTTAGAGAGGAACTTGATATATTTTGGTGCTATTCAAAGTTCTCGGGTGCTCTCTAGGGCTATACTAATACTAAGTGTTGGGGGGTAGGAGGGCTGTGAAGAAAACAGGGGAAGAAGAAAAGGCAGAGAGCAAGCCACTGGATTAGGTGGGGGGAATTGGAGAAAGAAAGACTGCTCTACAACCTCAGCCATGGCTGCAGCTCTGGTTACCTAGATTTCAGGTATAGACATGGTTATGGGTACCTCAACTGTGGGTGTCCATTTTGAGCTACTTCTTAGTGTCCTAAGTAAATAAACTGTGTGTAAAGGCTCTTAAGGCTCTTTCTGTAGTGGTATCAGATTGGGAGCCTACAGCAAAGAACATTACTCCTCTTGATACCATGAGAGTTTTTCCTGTTGGGTTTTTTTTCTTCTGTGAGCAGTAATAGGAACCTCATTAAACTCTAATCAAAGTCCACGGAAACTTAGATGGACTTTGGGTAAAACCTTCAGTGATAGAATTAAAGATAGATAGATAGATAGATAGATAGATAGATAGATAGATAGATAGATAGATAGATAGATAGACAGACAGTTACAGAAAAAACAGGGGTTTTTTTTCTGTGATTTGGGTTTCCATTATAGGTAGGTACTTCCAGGTTAAACACATACACAAACGTCCTCCCCTCCTCCTTCTTCTGTGCAGCCCCGCAGGATAGGGCATAGCCTAACCTTACTAAAATTTCTCTGTTTTCATCTGCTGAGGGACAGTGAACAGATCAGGAAGTCTGTTGTTCCAAATCTGAAATTCCAAGTGCATTACTTGTTCAAATTAAGCCATGTGATACTGTTTTAGTTCATTGATTTGACAACTGTGACATTTAAAACAATGTTTCTGATACAGAAACTGCTGGAAAAGCAAATGAAAAATGTCCCAAAAGCAAACTGTTGTGGAAAGTACGCACAGCTGGACCCTAATTCTTTAATAAATTGGAATGAATATTCCCAGAACAAATTTTCAGTTTTTAGCTGTGTTTCTAAATTGCAAGACTTCTGAACTTGCATGACACCTGGAAAACATACCATCCTCTCTCTCTCCACAAACTGAGTATTTCAGGAAATTTTCATGTCTGTACAAGGGAAAGCCTGTAAGTTCAAGCATGATTATCCCCAGTTTTTAGGCATAAGTTTAAAGCTACAATACACTGAACTTTGAGATAATTTAAGCATCTAATGATACAAATATTTGTTTACTGAGATGTTCAAAACTACCAAAGCTGCTTAAAACACTCCAAAAGTATGTGGATGTGTCACTTGGGGACATAGTTCAGTGGTGAACATGGTGGTGCTGGGTTAGAGATTTATCACACTGATCTTAGAGGTCTTTTCCAACCTTAGCAGTTCCATGATATGAAAGTGTGTTTAAAAATGTTGTTATCTGCTTGCCCCTCTTTCTGCCTTTCCATCTCCTGTCTTCTCTTGTCTCACTGTCTCCATTGCCAGCCTTTTTTCCCTTACTTTCCTCCAAATGCCAGACTAAAAATACTTCCCTTCTGCTTTCCCCACCTGGGTCTCAGCACGCTGACCATATCGTTGCCTTGATTCCCAAGACCCTTAAAAACGCAGTCAGTGAGGGATGTTGCTGCACAGCTTGATCATGTAAGCAGCTACAGTGCTCTAGTGTACCTGTAAGATGCAAAGGCACTGTAAAAATGGGGAGGGGGGGAGGTGGGGAGGAAGGTGCTGTTCTCATTCCTCCCAAATGAAGTAAGAGGTTGTCATGGAAGCTCAGTTTCCACACTCTCTCCCTACCCAATTTTTTGGCCAGCCTGCTCTTCCTTCCTCGTTCATCCATGGGGAGTTGAAAAGGGCAGAACCAAAAGCAGCATGAAATGGGAGTGAGACTTGTAAAGACAATGAAACAAAATGAATAGACATAAGTAAAATAATCCTAAAACAATGACAGCTCTTTTTATTGTAAAAACCGAGATGATAAAATGGATAGTAAAACTTTTAATCGCCTCTTTACCGCAGTGCAAGACTGCTGCTGTCAGAGTCCTGCAGTCAAGCTGTGGCCAGACTGAGCAGGTTTTTTTAGAGTTCCATTCTTCATCTGCAGATTTCAGGAATGAAAGGATTGTTCCTAAGAGAGGAAGTTAAAATTTAAATTGCCCAATTTCTTCCTTAGGCTGGCATAAATCAAAAGTATCAATTGAGTTAGGCTGGTTGGAAAGAGATGAAAATCTGGTTTGCAATCTTTAAAAGAAAATGCATTTCTATTGCACATTGTTAGAAAATTAATTTTTGTTGCCTCTATAAGACAACAATAGGAAAGGAAGAGAAAATAAAATGTTTCAAGTACTGTATTATGTCCCGTGGACTCTTTTTGGAGTATCAGTCAGTCATCAGTCCTAAAATAAGGTCCTCCAAGGCTGCAAAGAATTCCAGGTTTGCAGGAATCCCAAAAGTCCAGGGTCCCAAAAACTAACCAGGAAAAAAGGCAGACTTCGACCACAAATATGTCAAACTTGAAACATTTCCATGAAGCATTTCAAGTTAAACTAGTAGTACCTTTTTGAGTTTTGTCCTGGCTCTACTCAGGGGGCCTGCAGTTGTGCCAGAAGTTTTCGGTAAGAGAGGAACAGGAAAGCCTGAATCAAAACCATCCAATTTGAGATAAAGATGATCTGTGAAGTCCTGTCAGAGTCTGGCCTGAGGGGTGTTCCAGCTCTTCATTAACTGTTTATAATTTCCCCCCTACATTTATTTCAAAAACACAATCTTCTCTTTTAGTCTTAAACTCATTTCATGAACTGAAGGCCGTCTGCCACTCCTGATGACTGACTAATGAAGTCTTCTTCTATTTGTAAAATAAAGCCAGGACCAGACTACAGCATGCCTGAGTCAGGCTAGGATGAGAGGGATGCTTGAATGAGAGGGATGGTTGCAGTAGAGAAGGGACAAGTCAGACATTTAGGCTCTATGTTTCTTGGGCTGGTGATTTAGGACAGACCACTTTGCCCTTTGCCAATAAAAGAGGAACAAAACTACCACTGCCCCTGCTGTTCTGCTGCTTTATGGCACAGGAAGGGGGGAAAGAGAAGAAAGTATTTGGAGCGTCCATCCACCCTATAGATCCTGGAACCCAGTGTTATGGCCTGGCCACGCTGCTGCATCTGAGCAACAGCCCTCCTGGGAGAACAGGGGGCTGCTGGCTGCTGCTGTATGTCTGAGAGAATTGGAGGGCAAACTAAGATGGATTTGAAACTTCTCCTCCTAGCACAGGAGGGAAAAAGATTAAAACAAATGGGCAACAGGATGGCTAATGGTGCTGGTACAATCATTGGCCATAGCAGCTGTAATAGAGTCAGCCTTGAAGCGAGCTGCAGAGTGGTGATGTTACTTTATTCTTTGTAATGATCGTTGTTAACTAATATTTGTCTGCTGAATGCCCACAGGTCTTTGCCAAGGATCAGGCCCCCACTATGGCGGGCCCTGAATACAACCTAATAAAAAGCTGCCATCCTCCAGAGCTTGAAATTGAAGCACAAGTCAAAGGACAATAAGTGAATTCTGCAAAGAAACAGGTGGGCCCCAGGGTAACAATGAGACAAATGTGTGATGACATGGCCTGAAAGTGGCCAAACAGTTACATGCAAGAGAATGAGAAATGCTGCTATTTCTGTTAATTTGAAGAGTCTCTCGGACAGTCTATCTAAGTTAAAGTTGCCAGGTCTTTTGATGCCTTTTCAGAGCTGAAGTCCGCCTCCTGGTAAGCAGCTGTCAGGAAGGCAGGGAAGAGGTAGCCTCTCTCTCAAGGTGACATGAAGTGAATGTGGGAGCGGCAATGTTGATACCTAAGGCTAATTCTCTGCACACAGTCCATTTGAACTGCATCTTCCAGAAGCCAAACTGGACTTCCCAGGCAGCTAATAAAAGGGATTTGTCTTCTGTACAAACTGGCTGCTGCCAAATGGCCACTGCAGAGTGAGCAGCCGGTCCTTCCCCAGGCTCACACTCTTCAGAAAATAATGATGGCTTTGCTGTCTCTGCTGACCAGCTCTGTACCGAAATGGGAAAGGTTCCATACGTGTAATAGGAGCTCAGAGACCATGGTAATGAGTATGGTGTAAAAAATGATAGATAGGTGGATGGGCAGGTACCTCTTCATCATTTTTCTGAGCCATCCAATTTCCCCAGGCACAGAGTACACCCCGGAGATTTGGGTTTAAGGCAGAGGAAGCTTTACACGATGGATTGAGTGTTGTGTAAATATGTAAATAAAGAATAGCTCTTTAATTTTTTATGAGGAGTGCATTTTAAAGCCCTGCTTTGGTCTTCTTACTCAGGCTAAATTGCCACCTAACAAAATGGCAGTCATACCTGAACAAACATAACTATGTTCTGCACAGAAAACACCTGTATTAAAAATTAACTAATGAAAAAATGTTTGGATAATATTAAGAAAAGCAAAAAACTTGTGCATCAGACAAAAGCTTCCTGTGGTATGAAGTACATTTGGCTATCAAGATGCTCTTTGTAAGTCACATGCTGCTTGCTGACATGCCTGAATCCTAAATAAACAGACTTTATACAGGGAAGCTAACAGGGTTGAGGGGCAAGTGGAGTGTCACAGCCACCCTAGTGCCATGTGTGACGTGTCTGGAGGCAGTCTGCACACAGCAGCGTGTAGTGGCGGCACCGCACAGGACTGAGCTGTTCAGCAGCAAGACTGGCACCTGAGCACCCAGGAGATGCCGGGCCCTCAATATGACTCCTGCAGGACTGTCGAGAAAGCCTGCAATGGGATTTAAGCACACAAGCCCCCAACTGCAAGCTGGCAGAGGGAAGTGGAGGGCTAATCCGTGCTCTCTGGCACTGTCTGAGCTGGCTGTGGGGTGCTGGGTCCCAGGCAGGCACGTCTGCACCCGTGTCTCAAACATACAGCCTGTGCCTCAGCACGTCAGCTCAGGGACCTCTGATGTGACCCCAGTTTTTGTGGTTTCCTTTGTCCCCACACAGTCCCTCTGCCAGCGCTGCAGTAAGGAGACCTGCACGGCTCAGTTCCCAGCTGCACAGAGGAACAGGCATGCTCTTGCCTGCCTGCCTTTCCCTATCCCGGTCCGCTCTTACTCACTGAGACCAGGAAGGGAGAGGAAGGGAGCTCCCAAAGCAATGCATTGCAAGTGATTTACATAGAGAATGGCTAAGGCAAAGCTATGTGTGCATTTGGGAACAATCCTGCGCTGGTAGGAGCAGAGACAACACAGTCCACTCATAACTGCTCTATTCTCCCTCCAGGATCTCCATCAGGATGTGAAAGGTTTCAGCAATTGATCACCTTCATTCAAGGAAAAAAAAATTTTTCAGAGCTCTGGTTCTGCTTGCATGTAAGAAAAATATCTTAGAACTGTTTTCCTGTAAGAAGTCCAAGTGTAAATATCATCCATGAGAAGTGACTCTCTGCCATTAAAACCATCCTTGTTTTGTTCATACCACCAAAGACACAGTTTTCTGCCTAACTAAAGGTCACAAAACAGCAGAAATTTGAATGCTTCCATCAATGCTTCTAGCAATCCAGGAGAATTCACATAAAGCCTATAATCCATCCAGTAAACATATCTACACACATACATATATACAGATGTTTATATACACACACATACACACAATGAAGGAGGAAATACTCCCTTTAACAGCATGACCTTGTTGTTTTGTACCACTGTTTAAGAAAGGGATTATTAATGAAGCCAGCAGAAGTGCAGCAGTGTTTGTTAAGGCAGCGAAAACACCCATTCCTCCTTTTTTCAGCCGAACTGAAACCCTCACATACATCCACACTCTTGCAGTGTTTAGGTGTAAATAACACCCGGTGTGTACAAAGCTCCCCCTTTCATATTCATTACTGTCATAGCTTTGAAAGGAAAAAAGCAGAGGTCATTTATTAGAGGTTACTTTTCATGCAAAACACCCTGTGGTTGCTGTCATTCAGAACTACTTAGTCTACGCCCTCAGTCATCTATTAGCAGGGCTTCAGGTCATAACCTTTAGTGGCATTTGGAATCCCAGAACCTCTGATTAGTGCAGGATTTACATATCCTTCAGTAAAAATGCTCAGCTATAGAAATGCATGAAGTGTTGTAAATTTGTTTGGCCTTTTGTCTGGAATACATATGAACTCTGCATTCAAAGTAGGGTGCATTAAACTATATTTGTTTATCGTGTTACAGCTCCTCTGTTAATGTGGCGTCCGTTAACCCATTAAAGACAAACTGTCCTTTCAAAGTGGGCTCATAATTGAGCACAAAGGAGGTGGACCCCAGTGCAATTAATAGGTTCAGCTCACAGAAGCCAACTGTTGGTGCTTCTTTAGGCCTGTTCTGTTTTCCTCAGAGAAGTAGCCATGTATGAAGTTTGATTTAATGGTCTCTGCTGGGATCCGTATCATGAGATTTTACTGGAAGGTGTGGAAGTACTACTGAGTTGCTGCCTTGGCAGATGGTAGCAAGGTGTAACCAATCACGAAGACTTGAGTTTCAGTAGCATAGAAACATCATTCATTTGCAATATAGGATCAATACATGTTGGGGTTTTTTGTTGCTAGAATTTAGAGCCAAATTACACTGTTTTTCTAACAGAAATGCCATTAACAAGCATTAGCATGACTAATTGGCTGATTAGCTCAGCAGAGAGAATTTGTCAAACAATACTAAGCCAGTTTCCCAGATATTTGAGTACTTGGGGTGCTCTTCTATATTCTCATGTATTTCGAGGAAGACATTTTAAAGGGTATAACATTCATGGCACATGGCTGGAATCAGTCATCTGTGCACTTGAGAGGACCTCAGCTGGACTGAAGTTCTCTAAGTCATGCACAGCGAGAGACCATCTATGTTTTATTCAGGTTGGTTATGACTCTCTTGGCTGGATGTGAATTCTAATAGTGATAGCAAAGGTGGTACCCTGTGCAGTGGGGGCTTCTCTATACCCTCACAGAGCTTCACCTGGACAGTCCAACCTTTAAGTCAAATGAAATTCCCGCTAGAAGACCATTTACCCTGCAGTCTTCCTCCTAGGAAAGTTAATTCAGATGTCAGTGAGTGCCAGTGAGAGCACAGCAAACAGAATACTTGCCAGGAGTATTTTTTATATATACTTTATGACTTTGTGTGATTATATGTCCCCTCTAGGTAAAGCTGGAGATATTTTCACCATAAATTTACCCAAATAAATATTTTTTATAAATATCAGTAATACCTCCTTACACCAAGTGAATACACGACCATGCACGCAGGCTGGTAGGCTCGTGGATATCTCTGGCCCCCAGTTGCTTTCAAATTACAATCCAACTGAGAGGTGACACTTACAAGTGAGTCTCAGAATTCTTTGTTGAAAGAGCAACCTCAGCTGCCTCTCTGCCAAATCCATCCTTATTTCAGCATGTGTTGGTGTTTCGTACACTCAGATGTGAGAGGAACTCCTTGATGTCCTGCAAATATCAGTGGGAGATACAGTCTGAAGGTATGCTCCCTGTATGGATGGAGCTTTGGCAGAATGATCCATGGTCAGCAAAGAGGATATCACCTCTGCATGTCTATCACGTGTCAACATCCAAATTCCATCCACAGTCCAACAGTGTCCAGTTCTGTAGCTACTCTTTGACTTGCCTGCAAGTTGAGAACATCAGAATGGCCTGGCCTCTGAGTATGAAACTTGACTTGTGAGGTCACGTCTGTGCATTGCTTCATTCAGAGGCTGCATTTCTGGAGGAGTGAGGTCTGGTATTTCAATGCATCTACTGGTTTAAATTAAACTCAGTGATAAGAGCAGAGAGACCCCACATTTGGGTGGTCTGCCGCAATGTCTTGGAACCAACCCAGCCCCCAGGGGAGCAGAGGGACACAACCTCACCTTTAAATTGGCAGCAGTGGGGGAAGACTGTGAACCTGTGAGCTGCATCTCAGGTGATTTTAGTAAACTTGACTTTTTCAATTCAGGAAAGTATTTCAAGGCATACAGGCTGAAATTAGGAGCACAGATCTAGACACAGCCCAAGAATAAAACCTGGCCCTTTGTCTCTTTCTTACCACAGAGAAACAATACATTTCAATTATAAGAGACATCAAAAGGTCTATCTATAACAGACAGAAGGCTAAAATACTTACCTAGAAAATGTAATTTTCCTGCAGCATGAGGTTCTGGCATGGGTATCTTCACTGATCAGGCTTTATAACTCCTCAAAGTTACCACACTCTTCAGGGTGGAATCATGTGTGCCCGTCTTATTTTACCTTTCATATTTCCAAGTAGAACCAGAGGAAAGGCAGAGAGAAATTTTCCATGAGCTTAGGAGCAAAGCTGAGGACATTTCCTATGGGAGCATGAGGTGGAGAACGATCAACCCCAGGACATACCGAAAACAACATCAAGGGTCCAGCCATGTCTTCCATTCATTTTTTGAAAGCCTGAAATGCTACCAATTCTCCAACATTGTACTCAGAAGTTGTAGGAGGCAGGACACTGCCAGGTGAACGTAACATCTGATACACCTGAGCCACAGAGAGAGAGCTTGAAATGCACAGGAAAAGCTCTCTGCCACTCTTGTCTAGATGTGCCACTGCCCCAGTGCACATTAATACCTAGAGTAAACAACACATTAAAAAGTTCATTGGCAGGTGTCAAGGTTGTTCTACAGGGACACACATGAGAGAGGGTTTCCTGAGCTTTCATGGGATTTCAGAAGAAGGCTCATCAGTCAGCCCCTAATGACAAAAGAAGCTTCATGCATGGGACAGTGCTCACCACCCACAGAATAAGAGCCCTGGGGGACATATCAAGGGTAAGGAAGGATTAATAATGGGAAACAATGAAAAGTAATAGAGAATGGAAAGTAAGAAGCAGTAAAAGACATGGAGGAATGGGATCAAAGCAGTAAAATCACTTTGAAAGCAAACTTCCTCACATGGTCAGTTGAAAAGAACAGGTGGCACACGGACAGCCCCTAACTTATTACAGCTGCTTGTCAGCACAAGTAAGGAAAGCCTACAGATACCTCCGAGCCCAACAACTTCTGCCTGCCTGTGGCATGCATGTTTATTCAAAGTTAGAATGGTTAAAGTAGGACACTAAAACAGAGATTCTTCTGGTAGTATGAAGAAAGAAAACTGGAAACCTCTGCTCCACAATGATAGAAAAGGTGACTAGCTCAAGCAATTCATAAAGGAATTTGCTTTCTTCTACTTTTGAGGAATTAATCTTCATTAATCAAAACTTTTACACCAACGTTTAGGCTGTTTAACAACAACAGGACTCTAGCCCACCTTTAGTTAAGATAGAACACAAATGTTTTGCTAAAATAAGAACCAAGGAAACCATTGTTTACATAGAAGTCGGGGAATGCTTTGTGGCCACCTTCAGTGAGAGAAGACCGAATTCCATGTTGCACGGTTACAAATTGTATTTTTAAAAATGAGTTTAATTTAGAAATAATTTCATTAAGATAAATACCATTTTTCCTCAAATAAATCCTCTATCCTTTGTTTTCCTCAAAACCTGGTTATATGAAAGTACAATATTTGGGAAAATATTTGAAATACTGCTAATGTTTAAACTGAAAGTGATAAATAAATCCAAGCATTGATCTGTCCCTGCTACTGAACAGGAGGAGCTCCTGCTGAGGTCAGCACTGAGAAGAATTGTCACCAGATCCCTGCCGAGTCCCATCAGTTACTCATGCACTTTTGATGTACCAGACACCCACTGTGGTTTAGTTAAATTAAATGGGTTTAGCTTCTGTTGGGCCTTGAATGTGAATCACATATTCTCAACTAAATAAGGAAATAAAATTAAAAACAATTTTTATCAACCTTCTACCACAAGTGAAAGTTCTGTGTTTGTATATACAGATGCTTAAATCTCCATACACGCATACAACTTTTAGTGGATTATTCCGATTGTCTGCCTTACAGCTGCAGCACAGTTGCTGTGTTTAAGAACCCTGCGACCTTCCCCTGCATACGAGACTGTGACTGCAAGAGAAGACACATCCATATGTTCTCCCCTCTGCTTCTCCCTCCTCTGCTTCTGTACTCCCCCACATCTTGACACTTGCTCAGACAAGAAGGTCTGATAATTTTCCCACTTCACAGGTTAACTCATTTCATTACTCCACCATTCTTCAAAATTCTCCACTGCTGCCCACGTTTGTGGTGCCTGCGCACTGCAGCACCTCCAAATATAACTCTCCTCTGTCTTAGGGGCTTGTGCACTGACCTTATCAACTTCCTTTGGAACGATAGCCATAAACAGCACTTTAAACACCAGATTTTATTAAAAAGCAAAGTGATCAGGAGAGCACAGCACAACCAGAGCTCAGGGAACTTGTTTTTTCCCTCTGGCTCTTGCACTGACTGGCTATTAAGACTTCAGGCAAGTTACTGAGTTCCTCTGTGCTTACGTTCAGTGCTCAGACATGCTTCTCCCTAAACTTCAGTGTCTCAGAAACAAGGCCTGTCTTTTGCTCCAGATTTGTAAAATGACTGGCACAGTAAGGCCTTGTTAGTAGTTGGGGTCTGTAGCTATTATGGCAATACCACAAATGCTGTTAACATTTCATAATCAAATATTGCACTGCAAATGCATTTAGCACCCGACAGTCAAATAATGTAATAGGTCCCTGCCACATAATCAAGGTTAGATTTCACTGAAAACAATAACACTAAAGAAGTCATCTGAGTGTGGAAACTTCAGCAGACTTGAGATGCAGCCTCTGTGATATCTCCCTAGTTTACACAAGAATTTTCTGCCTTCCATCTGAGCTGCCAAGGCTTGACTTCTTTGCTCTTACAAGAGAAGGGGTGGTGGGCTTAGGGTCACAGTGGCCCTAGGGCTTTTTGTCAGCCCAGCACGTGGACAGCATGGGTGCTTCTGCCTGAAAAAGGTGTTGTTAGAAATATCCTTACTCAGCAGATGGCTGAGAGTGAAGCCGCTCAGCAGAACACAAGGTGAACAAATGGAGATGGCGGGGGGGAGGAAATCACCATCTCCTAAATGACCCTGCAACACCCTGTGCCCAGCCAGGACTCTGCTGTCCCCTCCTGCGAAGAGGAGGTTGCAGTAGCTCTGCAAACATCTGCTGACCTCACTGAAACACGTGGCAGAGATGAAGTAGATGACAAACAACAAAGCCATGATTTCCTAGACAGCCATATTTATAATTTGTAGGCACACACACACACTGTAGAGCAAAACTGGGACCTAAACAATTTGCGTGCATTGATTTTTGTACTAGACTCAAGCTGTTCAGTTCACCTCTGACATCTCTTACCAGATTTTTTTTAAAACTACCATGTGACCTGAAGTGAAAAATCCCTGTTGAGCTGTCTCCATCACAAGTGTCTTCACCTCACTGAACTTTGCCAGTAAAGCATCCAGGAAACACAATGATGCCACTTTTAGTCATTGTCTCATTTTCCAGCTGTTGGTAATGGACACGCTGTGCCTTAGCCTGCAATGATAAAACTGAAACCACACTCCCTGTGTTTTATAGGCCTCTGCTCTTTTGAATTGGTGACATCTATGCTAAAACAGGTCTTTTTTGACTGCAACTGGGAAAATGCACCAATTAGACACTTAGCTGAAACATATTTCATTGCAAAAAAGTGAGAAGGATTATTTTTAACAAATTTCATAAACAAAATGGTGTATTTTTATGATTTTTAAGTACTAGGTATTTATAAAGAAAAACAAAATAACAGTTCTATATGGGTTTTGTCTATCTGTATCATAGGGGAAAATCCTTTGAAATGTTTTAGTTGTAGATGCTGCTGAGTGAAATATCTCCTAAAGCAGTCAGGTTGAGGATTTTTTTGGAGAGGAGAGGTGCGAACCCAGCAAATCCAGCCAGAACAATGTATTTATTTACTCTGTGTGAGCAAACTACACTGAGCAGGGACTGCAACTGCCTGCTGAAGACTAAGGAAAAGGCTGTAGCCTGGAGTAGGGAGGCTCCCTCTCTCTGTTCCTGGGAGTCTTGTGCATTGCCATAAATGACCATCTGGAGGCTTTTTCCTAAAGACGGACAGCCGAGGTAGTGGGTGGCATTTTAAAGTCAGGCTGTGGCACAGTCCCGGGCTGAGGGACTCCAGCAACACGGGGCTGATGAGAGAATCCCCTGGGTGACTGGGTCACACTTGTGACTACACTAAATTATAGCAGTAATGAACTCTCACTCACAGTGGGCCAAGATTTGGGGGACCTCAAAAAATATAATGAAGTGGCCAGTGCTGTGCAGCCTACTGCCCCAAGCTGTGTCAAATGGCCTTCGGGCTGGAATTCCCTGGCCAGCCAGAATCATTTTCAAGGAGTGGTAGCCACCAGAATCACCCCCCATAAACACTGCCCTGCATTTACCCCTCCTTGTTCCACTACCCACAGGAGCAAGTGCAATGCATGCGAACTAAAACTTTCAGCTTCTATTCAAAAGCTACCAGTGATAATATCTAGGAATTACCCTTTTTGTTTTCCCGTTATTATATGCATCACAGTGGGGATAACCAGGAGGCGGGGATGGGAGGAGAGAGAGCACCAGCTGTTTCCAAAACTGCCAGCTGATCTGTCTGGAAGATGTTTCACACCTGGGAGGGAAACCGCTGGTGTGTGAACGGCAGTAGTTACTTAATCCCTACACCCACGGAGAACTGGAGCAGGCACAAAGGCTGAGGCAGTTCTGCTTGTTGCTAGCCCCTGTTTTGGCAGCCCAGCACCATTTCCTCCTTAGCTTGCCCCTCTCTCCACTCTCTCACCTCCAATTTAAACTGGAAACCAGTCAGATGTTTTACTTAGACCTGCAAGTCTAATTTTTTGTAGCTTTGAGTTGTTGGTTTGTGTTGGGTTTTTTTTCAAATGAAAATGCCTAGTTACATGTTACATATGGATTTTATAAAGGTGGCTATGTATTAAAAGAAAAAGAAAGAACAAAGTTTATTGTTTTACACAGTGGAGTGGACACCTCATATGGCTAATTCTTGAGTTAAATGAGTTTTCCAAGAAAACGTTTAGTCTTTCATTGAACAATTATTTTAAATACTTTGCCACCAAGAAGTAAGGCAGTGTAAGTTTTATGAACAGATATTTTTTTTTCCTTTCACGGAAACATTTGCTTGACTGATCCCTTACAATTCCAGAAACAAATACAAGTGCATTTGCTTAAAATAACAAAACCACACACAATACTTAACTCACTAGGATGATTTAGCGGCGGTTCAGTATTTCTCTTGGCTGAGTGCTCTGGATGAAATCCCATGTACACAGTCTTGTATTTTACACTAATACTTTTACTTCAGGTTATACAGTAATCTCTGTCAGGCGCTGTGCCCCAAGTACAGTTTTAAAAGCTATCTGCTGGTGGAATGTCTCTGTCAAAAGGGCATGTGCAAAATAGATTCTAAAAATTAAACTTGTTTAATGCATTACACTTCATGGGTGTTAGAGCAGAGAATTAACTGAGATAGTAAACCCATACTCCCCACCACTTAAAAGATAAACACAGTCACTGAGCAAGGGATATATTTGTAACTATGAGGGAAAAAAATTGCTTCAGTTCTAGAAAAACTGTCTCAAACTGTCCTCTTTCCTTTTCATGCCTGACACATGTAGAAATTAAACCTGTTAAGTTGTAAATTTAATTAAAAGAAACCTCATAAAATATATTAATACAATCTCTAGGACTACTCCTCTGTACCAAACTTTTATTGGCTCCCCTTTTTATGTGCCAGAATAATCCTTTGTGAAATTTCTCCTTAAATATATTTAATTTATATCTCTCTGGCTGGTGACACTCACACTTCACCTCCCTGCAGCATGGAGGCAGCTGGCTGTACCCTACACATTGTGTATCCAGGCTTTTCCAGCTGAAATTTGCCAAATGCTGTCCTGTGACCCCACACTCCTGCCTGCTGCTCATGACCATTTAGGTACCAAAAAGTTACTCTGAGGAAGGGTGACAGAATCCTGACCCAAAGAAGACCATATATTTACAGGTCCCATTCTGCCATCCTTCCACGGGTTTTTAATGTTTCTAGTTTCCTACAGGCTTAATTAGAGCTGCAGGGGAGCTTCTAATTTTTCTGGTCACACTTTATTATCTTCTGATTACTAACCATTAGTCTTCATTTTTCTCTAGGGCTTGGGGTTTTGGAATTTTTTGGGGGGGGGCGGTGCTTTGGGGTTTATTTACTTTTTTAAAAAATGGGGGTTTTTTAATGGCCAGGAATGAGATATATGTTGAAAATCAATTTCCTCTTGTCAAAGTAATTGCTAGCTGGGGATGATAATTTCTTTGTTCAGAGCAGATACAGAACTATTGTCTTGGCCTCCTAAATTGGTACGCCAAACCCCATGCTGTCTGCAAGCATCAGTGTGGAGCCATGCACAGTAGATGCTGAATATCCGAAATAACGGTGGTGTCTCTGTCTAACAAAAACTAACTCCTTCTCCCTTTATTTTTTTTTTTTAATGGAAGAGAAATAATGAGACAACTGCACAGCATTTTAGCCCGCATTTCTCTATTTCCTTCTCATAAAAGGTCTCAAAGAAATGCAAAGCACCATTGAAGAGTTCAAAGACATACCTCAGAATGTGACTGCACATTCAAGGCACACTGACATATTCAAGACTGGATAGCTCTATTGGAGGGGGGAAAAAAAAGAGAAAGAAAGAGAGAGAAAAAAGAAAGAAAAAGGCTCAGCATACAAAACACAATACCCAATATCTACTTCTACTGTGTGAAACTCACTGCATTCATTTTGCTCACTGAGCAAACTAGGTCCCAGAGTATAACACACACAATAAATCGAGCCTTCTTTTTTTCCATAGGAGCTGATTTCAAGGGAAGCTAAAAATTACCCAGTGTAAATGATGCAGAGGCTGATGCAGCTGAATTTATAAATTGGGTTGAAAAGTTTGACATGCTGAATTAGATTATACTATATAATGCATCACTAAGTAATTGATATGTACATTACATGCCAAGAAAGCCCCGCTAACTCATGTGTAACTTTCTTTTTTTTTTTTTTTTGCATCATTGTGTAACTTGGCCATTGGCTCATTGTCAGTTGAACAAATTTTCAAAAGGAGATTTAGTCCCTCATGAGCGGAACAAAAATTTTATTACATTCCTGTCCTCTAAAAATAGAATACAGGATAAAGATACATTTTTTAAAAGTAGAAAATACATAGGAATGCATCAGAGCATTTAAAGCCTCTTTTGTGACCTTTTTTCCATTTTTAGGGAAGTTTTCCTTACATTTGTTCAAGAAATGTAAAAGTCCAGATGAAAGATGTGTAATACCAGCACCAACTGGAGAGGTCATCAGGAATTTAAGGGAATGGGGAATATACCATTTCCTCAGCTAAAACCAAACAATGTAACACTGATTTCTGTTTTCTGGGAGTACACTAGAATTTTTTTTTTTAATCATACCAGAAAGAAATTTCAGTTTTATACTGGCTGTTCAGTATGTTTACAGTCTTCTACTGATGATCTGCATTTATTTCAAGAAGATGAGAGCATTTCCCTCTGCAATTACTAGCATATCTGCTCTGATCCAATGGTGATTGCAGCACAGGGCCTTAAATCTCTGTAATCTGTCTGAAATGTTATTAAATATTAGATTTCACTGTGATTTGTTTTCTTATCACTTTACTTGTAACTTTACTGCCATTCACCGCCAAGAGACCTTGAACTGGAGGCTATGGCTTTAATCTCAATTTGTTATACTAAAATGCAAAATTAAAGAAGAATGAAAAAGTTGAATATTACTGAGGAATGTAATTGATAACGTTGTGTCAGTTTTGAGTTTTAATATTATAAACTGAATTTTATGACACTCTACCCTAATAGTGACATATTTAACATTTTAAGAGTGGATATAATAATTTTATGGGACAAAATGGGTATTGTTAGAAGACTATACAGTAGTACTTTGTCAAATCCTTGTATATTGAATACCAAAACACTATGATAAAATAATAGTAAGTCTCACTTCTCCTTGGAGAAGAAGATCTGTCTTTAATGTCTCATCTCTAGTTCAAGACCTGCTGGAGGTCTCTGGTCAGGAAGCAGTGCCACCAAAGCTCTGTGCACAGGGGTATGGACAGACAGCATTTACAGAGCTCTGGCAGCTTTCATTTGAAAATGCAAAGCAGGGACGTTTTTATATCCTGACAAATTCTGCTTTTCTTCCAGGAAATTCCAGTTTGGTAAGTGCCCAAAGGACATACACCAAAGGGAACAGGCATGAGCATGCTTTCAAACAGTACAGGGGCAGCCAGGAATAGATGATTTTGTTTTTCCTCCCGTTTGACCACTCCCCAAAACAGAGGTTCTCTCTTCCATATCACCAGCCAGACTCAAACTTCCTTACATCCAAGTCCCTCTAATGCACTTCTGGCATGCTGCTGGTTATGATGCTTGTTGATTTGCATCACATTTTCTTTCCAATCTTCTCTTCCCGTGACCTCTATCTACCTCTCTCTCAGCCCACCCTTAACTGTGCAGAACTTGGGATATAAAGAAATAAGAAACTTGTAGAAATCCAAATCTGTGTTTCAAGCGAGCTACCTTGCCAGAATGTAGCAGGATGTCATCATTTGTAACATTGGTACACATCTGTCGTGGTAAAGAAAGGCAACTTTCTGGACTGGGAAAAGGGAGTAATTCCCTCTTGCCAGGAGTCTGAAATTCAGACAATGTCCAAATCCAAAATAAAACTAAAACACAAAAATATGTTGGTAGAAATATTAGATGTTATGACTGCAGTATAGCAGCAGCTCTGGAGATGAAATATAATATGTGAGGGTACAGACGTGAGCACAGGACTTTCAACCATGGAAATACCCAGATCAGGATACTAACCCAGCAGTTCCATTGTGCTTTGTCTGTCTGAATCACCCCAGCAATGTTCCTCCTTAACAGTCTATCCTTAAAGTGCATATAATAAAACGAGGCCACTGAGACTCGTACACGGCTGGCTCTCTCCACTGATTAATTCACTAACTAGAAATGCTGCACAAGGTCAGTTTATGTGGAAAAATCTGTATCAGCAGAGGCACACACTGACCCTTCTTTCAGAAGAAAATTATAGGATTTCAAATTGGGGTTTTGTACAGATTGGAAAAAGTGTCCACATAAAAGAATGGTGACTGCAATTTCATACAGACGTATACAAAGGCTTCAAAGAGCTGTGCCATGTTTTTGTTAGTTATATAGGGCTCTTTCATGATCCACAAAGATCAAAACAATTCAAAACTGTCAAATAAAAGAGGTTTGGGGGAGTTTTCAAGTCCGTTCAAGGAAGGAAGGAAGGGAGGGAGGGAGGAAGGAAGGAAGGAAGGAAGGAAGGAAGGAAGGAAGGAAGGAAGGCAGGCTTATACTTTGGATACCACTAAATATTAGAAGACAATCTAGCTACTTTTGATGTTCATGAATGGGTTAATATTAGACTTGGCTGCTCTAGAAAGTTCTGTCCAACAAGCTCAGGTGTCCCTGATGTGGAGTCCCAAGCACAACACTTTATTGCTTATATTCGTCATCTCTTACTGGTGAGATTTAGGGACAGAGTTCTTTTCCCAGTTCATCCCCACAAAATCCAGGTCAACAAAGGTCTTGTTAGCTGCTGTATTTTCCTGGGTTGCTTTCAGATTCACATCACAGATGAATATCCTAACACTTGCACTGTCTTTGTCCTTCTCCTTCTTTGTGTGCACTTACACACAAAGTGAAACATTCTTCATTTTAGTCTGTCAGAGACATATTTTATTTTCAATTTTATTTTTTAATTCTAGAGTATCACAGGACTGGAAAATGTTAAGAGTAAAATAGGGATGGCTATCTATAGCAAGAGAAAGCCTACTAAAACCATCAAAAATATAAAGGACAACATTCACCCAAAACAGAATCCAACTAGATTCTCCCTCCATCCATGGACAGTCCTGAAAAGAAAGGTCATGATCATCTTCCTCTTGGAAGAGGATAACAAAATAATTTCTGAGATGTTTGTTTCAAACAGACGTCAATTACTCTGCCTGCAACATTATCCCAGGGCTCAGTACAGAAGAGAAACATTTATTTAAACATGCCAGCTGTGTTCAAAGTGAAAGAAAATTCCCCTAAAATACTTCCAAAATAGAAATGAACATCAATTTAAAAAAAAATAAAAATAAAAATCAGCCCACACTTATGAAACAAGAAGAGAAATAAAACCTGTCTGATCACACTGCAGAAGTATGTGCACATTTTGCAGCGCAAAGAAAGGAAGTGAAGCTATAGCTAATTTTCTCTGAGTTTTCTTTCTTTTTTTTCTCAGAAAAGAAAGACGCCAAAAAAAAGGGAAATAAAAAGTGGGGTCGAAAACGCTCAGGGAAAAGGAAACACTCTCTCACAAGACGATCCTCTCTAATTCCACCTTTGGAGATGTCAGCCAACACACAAAGCTGTGCCGGCCGTGGGACAAATGCGAGGAGCTGCGTTTTGCAGCAGGCTGAAGTCCCGGGGCAGCTGTGACACCCAGGCAGGCGCAGCTGGCAGCTCCGCCGAGGCTTTTGTGCCCGGGGCCGGGAGGGCAGAGCGGGCGCAGGAGGGGCTGGGGCCGGCACCGGGCGGGGCTGAGCTGTCCCGGCACCGGGGCACTGCAGCCAGAGGAAGGGGACTCTGCGTGCTGCACGCTCTGCGGTGCCGTTCTAAAAATGATTCTTCCTGACACGTGATTGCTGTGATTTGGCTCGCTGCTCTATCAGAATAAAAAAACCGAAGTAACCCCCAGAACCCCAATAAACAATCAAACAAACTAACGAAACCATTTTTTTAAAAAAAAAACAAACAACAACAATTCAAAATCAATCTTCTAGAAAAATTCTGTTTGCGTTCAACCTGGAGACAAAAGCCGAAACACCCAAGAGGTCCATCCCAGAGCCATAGAACCCCAGCAATAATTAAAGGGAGCATTTTTGTATTATGGCACAATATAGTCATGGTGTTTGGACTTGTCAAAACAAACAAACCATATTCAGGGAAATCTGTGGTACAAAAGAGCTAAACAAATTATGGGGTAGAGGCAAACATGGCCACACCATCAGCATTCAAGACCTGAAGAAAAGAGTGGAAACTTTCAGGGTCTGAATGCGGGAGTGGAAAAGCTAATTGAGCACAAATGAAAGGATCTATTACGGCTGAAAGAATAAGTGAGAGTACAGGCAGGACAATACTCTCATTTATGATTCAAATATCCATGGATAGTGCAGTACAGCTTTAAATACAATTTACAGCCTTGATTACAAATGACTATGTGCATCAACTTGGAAGCAATGCAAAGGCTGTGAGCAAGAGAAAGAGCCTGCCTTGTCAGAAAGGAAGGAGAAGGGGATAAGTGACGGCAGAACTGGGCTGGACACTCAGAAGCAATTGGAATGTGCAGAATTATGAAATAGGGCTTTTAAAAACCTGAGGATGAACTGATTAGTGAGCAAGAAGGCTCACATTCAGAATAACCGAATTGCCCAGTGATAAGATTATAAAGGGAGATTTATGTTAGATAATCACAGTGAGATCAGGGGCAAGGAAGTATCATTCTGTCCCTGTGTCTTCCAAAAGCAAAATATAAATATATGAATGTGCTAAAAATAATAAGTACTGGAAATGAAGAGTAAGGACAGGCTCTTATTTTTATGTAAAGCAGCAGCAGCTTTTTTTCTCAGCCTGCATGAGACCCAAAACTGACCTGAAACCACCCAAGTTGTGAATTACTTTCTACCCAGAAACTGCCTGTATCCTCACTGCCCTTTTTTTTTTTTTTTAAGCTGTGTTATGTTTTATGAACCAAACATTACTTCTGTTAAATTTTCAAGAGTTGGAAAATTCTAAAAATCTTATGGAAAGGATAAAATTATTTGGGCTGTGTAGCAACAAAATTAGCACTGGATGAACACTGGCACCAAAGACACCCTGAGGTTCCATAGGCTGTATATTTTCATACTTTTTCTATTCCACATCCATTCTGAACTCCAGCCATTGCCTACCACAGCAGCTAACAAAAGTCAGGAAAATGCCATCAACCCTCCACAGGTCCCACTTTCCCAATTCTCCCAGAGCCTGTCTGAAACCAGAAACTCACTAAAAAGCTACTGGTGGGAGTAGACCTCAGTGACCAGGAGACAGGCACGAGCAGAAGCAAACAGCTGGGTGGTGGTGTGCCCTTCACACCTGCAGGAGGCCGTCAGTACCTGAGAGCTCAGCCCTGCCAGCTTTTTACTGGTATTGGCTAAACAACTCCGGTAATTATTTGCGTTTACCTCTTCCCCAGGTGGCCCTGAGACGTTTCTTCCAGGTGGACATCGCTCAGTCAAAGTGATCTGTGCATCCAGGACTGTCAGTCTTAATCACAGGCAGTGCACCATGTGCTCCGGAGTGAAACCCAAATTCAAAAAGCCCCCATGCTTCGTGCAATATGCAGCAGTCTCTTGACTAAATGAAATTAAGGAGTGGCTAAATAAAATTAAGGAGAGCTGTACATATATCCCTGCAACATCCCAACCCACTCCCACTGAACATTTGTCAGAATCAGTTTTCAAAATTTACAAGTAGTGAGAACAACCAAACATCAGGAATTACCCCTCCTCTCATAACCAAAAGCTGCAATCTCTGTAATTATGTGCACGGGAGACTGGAACTGTGTAATGAGGAGGAAGAAAATGAGAGGCTTCTGATGGCTGATTCGAGACAATGGAGCCCTCATCTCTGAGCCCAAAGAGTAACCACACAAAGGACAAACCCAAAGTCTCTTCTGTTTCCCTCATCACAACCATTCACTGCAGAGCACAATAATGCTGGGGCAAGTGTGTGTATTTTTACCTCTTTTGTAAGGGTTCAGCTGGCAGCTTTCTTAAGCAAGGCAGTTAGCATGAGTAGCCCAGCACAGAACCCTTTCTCCACAGTTATTCATTTTTTAAGGACACTGTTTTTGAAACGAAAAGAGAATGAAACTACATGGCATGTACTCCCAGTCTCAGATTGGGAGTGGAAGAAAATAATGGCCACACACTGCTATACAATTAGGTCTGTCTTGGAAAGAAATTATACTGATGTTTTTCTAAGCAATGCCAGGTGGTTTATTCACCAAATAATGAGACACTAAATGGATCTAAAGATTCTTGGCAACTGGTAAATGCTTACCTTGGACTCCCTATTCCTCTCTTCAAGAAATGGTTTGCTTTTCCCAAGAGTTCTCTTAAGTAGCTCCTCAGCTGTGATTAAAAGCAAATAACAGTGGTCTGAAGGTTGGTTAACTAACACTTGTTTAATGATACAGCTCAGGGAACAGCAAGTGCACCTCAGACGCCTCACTGATTTAGTAAACAGCTTCAGCCACCAGAAGACCTTGTTTTTAAAGTCCATAACTCCCTCCCAGAAACAAAAAAACCTCACATGTTGTAGCTGACTTTTCTCTACTTGGTCACGGCCCAAAATCCTATTAGAAAAAAAAATTAAACCTTAGCTTCATTATTTGCAAGAGCAACAAAAACATAGAATCTTTTCCTTGACAGTGCAGAAGGAGGGAAGACAAGCTCTGGGAGCAGGAGGTGGCCACGTGTGGGCAGCAGCACAGCGAGGACTGATGGTGTCCACAGCCCAGCATGGAGCACCAAAGGAGTCAGGCTGCCTCCAGAGCCGAGCAAAGAAGGGAGAGACTGTATCTCAACAGGCTGGTGCAGCCTCTGGGCTCAGCATCGGCTGTGGAGCAAATCTGAGGACAAAGAAGGTCTTGAGTGGAGCTGGCTCCAACACTTGCCCAAGTAAAGGCTGGTGGGGCAGCCAAGGACCTCAGTGCCAACACGGCAGTAGCTCCCAGGTCATCCCGTGCCCCTGGGGCAGAGAAGTACCAGCTGAGTCATCCCACTGATCCCTGGGAAACACCGTGTTTCAACCACAGCTCTGTCCTGTGATACAATCCCCACCCTCTGCTGCTCCCTCTTTGAGAACTATAGAGTGCCCCAGCTCCAAACAAAACTGACCTGGGGACAGGACCCCTCCTGTACAGGTACAGAGCAATTTAAAGAACCCTGGGGCTGCTAAGGTCAGGCTTCGGTGCAGGCTACTCACTTTTCCCCCTGCTGCACTCGCAGGGGTGGACACAGCCTGGTGGGCTGGGGTGGATATCGAAGTCGGCAGGAGCACCAGCACCCAGCAGGTGACAGCGCTGGGATGTCACTCAGGAAAAAGGCTTTAAAGGAACAAGCCATTTCAGAACTATCAGCAGACAGCAAATAGAGCAGCCGATGGATTTTGCTTCCCTTTCTTTTTGTCAATTTAGGGAGAGAAGCACATTATAAAAACATTAATAATGAAAAAAAATGCTGTGAATAATTCTTCGTTTATGGTTTCTCCTCCAAATATTTAGAATTAGTATTGCTTTGACCATCTTTGTCCGAAGATCGCTTCCATTTCAGAAGATGACTGTTCACAGCCAGAGATTCAGAATTTCGTTTATGTGAATACAAATTGATATTTATGAAAAATCCTACATCTAAAGTACATCTGCCAGAGTCATTTTCTAGAATATTTCACAAAACTCTAAACATACTGAACATTGCAAGGCTTCCCAAGAAGAACTAATTACAATGCCCAAATTAATATTTGAAGAAAATCTTGAAGCAATGGCTCTGTTCTCATTTAAATATGTGACTACTCTCTTTATAATGTGCAAAGCATTATAACCATTTATATATGTTCCAAGTGATGTATTACTGAGTTGAACCTAGATTCCCCTTCTTTTGTTCTGGGTTCATAACCTTGGTGTATTATCTTCCATAACTCTATAGCTTGCTAATGCATAATTCAAGCCTCTCTTATTGACAAAAGGCGGCAGAAAGAAGGAATATTTCAATGCCACTTTCCCACGTAGATAGTATTGCTTTCACTTCAGCTGGTATCATTTCCATACTAAAGCCAAATCTTTTAAAGTACATTAAGTATCATTTTCATTGCTTATTTGCAATTGATTCACTGGGACAACTACATCTGTTTAGCTCCATCTTCTGAGACTACTTTATTGCAAGTTTTTTGTTGGGTTTTGTTGGGGTTTCTTTTGAAGTGGGTTTCTTGCCAAAAGAAGGAACTTCAGTTGAAACATTATGCACTGATGTATGACATCAGCTTCACACTAATCTCTTAATTTAACTAGAGCTTGGCTCTAGGACTAGTGTCACAGTTTCCCCAAATGCAGGTATGGAGCAGAACCACTTTGCCATCATCCTGCAAACCCTGTTCTAAGCCCTTCCCTGTGTAAAGTAACTGCAAACAGGCAAGTATCATGTTCCCATGCATCTCTGACTGGAGGTCAAATTTGTCCGCACAGCCACGCGTCTATGCAAAAATCCCACTGATGTCAATGCAGTTCCTTCAAACACATGCAGGTGGGAAGGAGAAGACAGTTTGCCCATTTTCCATGTTGGCAACAGATTTGGAGAACTCCAAAGGCTTTCAGTCTCCTCTGAGAAACAGATTGCCTCCTTCCAATGGTACAAAAGTGACACAGGCCCGCAGATAGACAGAATAATTAAAAACAATTAAATGCTCCAAGAAGCAGCCAAGTATCAACCTTTCCCCATCATTACCCCGGCAGGTTAAGACTGTCAATTCTTGTGTCTCCACAGACCCTCAGTTCAGTGTCCTCTCATTAGAGCATTCTTTGGAAGCCTAAAAAGGACACATCTTCTTTTACAGACGGCTGTGGGGCAGCGAGCAGCTACTGTCCCTCTGTGTCAGCCCAGCGGAGATACTGTCACCACACCCTTCACGCAGTCCCTGCTGCGTGTGGCTCAGCACACTGCGCTGTGCACGGAGCTGTGCGAGGCGAGGCTCCTCTGCAGCCTCCCTCCTTACCTGTGCATTTATCTGAGCTGTGAAACCCTGCTCTCATCTACCTTGCCCTGGCAGACAGCCCGGGCTCAGTCTGCAGCCAGCCTGCCTACACAAGGCACCTGCCCTTGAGGCAGGCAATGTCCATCACCCAGCCACCCGTATTTGTTCCATCTCCTGGCTGCAGTGAGAGCAGAGGTTCGGGCACCCTGGCCAAATCCGGGAATGCCAGGGCCCATCCCCACAGCAGGTAACGCCTTTAGAGCACGGCACGTGTGCCCTGTGCACTGCCCCTCACTTCTCCAAGGCACGACTCGTTTGCCTCACAGGCAGCAGAAAGGCAAGTGCCGTGGTCAGAGGGGGAGTTCGCCCCCGAGGCTGATGCAGCATCGCTTCTGCACGGCAGCCCACACGCAGCTTAAGCATCAGGAAATGTCTCTTACCATACAGTGGCCAGCACAGACGGACACCTACCTAAGAGGCTCTTTATATAATGAAGGAAACTGTAATCTTAGAAACTGTTCAGCCAAAAGTGGCATGAAAACCTATCAGAAGAGGCTCTGCAAGGCACCTGGACTCCCTGTAACCGTATTTACCAAACCAGTCTCAGTAATAACACCATCTAGCTACATTTTTAGCTCTGGTGCTTCTCTCTGCGCCACCTCAGCCACTCACCTGTTTCTTGCAAGTTCAGCTTCCTGAAGCATTGTAATTCTGGCTGCAGTCAAAATTATTTCTCTAAACTTAGGAGCTTGTTTATTTTTTCCTAAAACTCTCAAAGACTCATTTTCTGCAAAATACTCAGAAAACACAGCTTGAGAAGCAAAATTCAGGTGGGTTTAATGGTGCCTCCAGCTGTGCCTCATTTTAAAGTCACTGTTTATTCAACAGAATCAATGCAAAGGAGAATTAACTCAGGTTACCAAATACTTTAATGTCATGGTCTGAAAAAGTAGCAGTTTAGGAGAGTAACACCGCTGCCACTTGGACTATTCTCCTTCTACTTGCCTCTCCTTAAAAGCCATGAATTTCTCATATCATATGCTGTCAGAGGAGACAAAATGAAAATAACTTATGTAACTTTGCAGGGAATTCCATATGTTTGTAACCCGGAAAGCACTAGAACTTTAAGGGGCAGTGTAGGAAATGATGCTGTGAAGTAAATCATCAGCCTCGCCAACAGCAAGTAAACGGCCCATGTCATTTTTGACACTTGCTCACTGCCTGTCCTTCCCCCTGGAATTTCACTTGGGTCTGCCTGGATTTAACTCTAGCACTTGTATTCAATCGAGCTCAGGAAGCTCCTGCAGTTCTTACTCCACCAGGGATGATCTCTGGCCAAATGCAGTGAACCTTTCCAGAAGTCACTGCCCAGACTCTCTGTTGTTCACCACGTGCAAGGCCCCCAGAGAGGCCTGAACATCTCCCCAGCTGAAGGAGCACAGGGCTTCTGGATCCTGGGCTGCTCCCATTGCATGGTTGGTGCAAAACCAAAAATCCCGGAACACAGCTGAGCCAAGACCATCTCCTCAATGGCAGGGCCAAGACCAGCCCCAATTCCCCTCACACCTCTGTCCTGGTGGATGCAGCTCTTGAGATGTGAGAGAGTTGAGCTTCCCCATTTGTGGCCGTGAGCTTGGAAGAGAGCAGGGCAGGGAAGAGAGCCCAAGGAAGAGCCATGCACGTGTGTCACTGCTGGGGAAGCAGCAAGTACAGGTCCCCCTTCACCGCCCCACTGCCAGCCCAGGGCCAGTGGCAGCAGGCAGCCTTGCCCTCTCAAGGCACAGGGATGGTGAGCAACCTAAGACTGGTTTCCCAAGCAAATTTTCACGTAATTCCACCTTCTTGTTAGCAATTTTCCAAAAATCTATCTTTGTGAAGAGCTCCTAGAACCTACCACTAGACCTACAGTTAAAGACCCACAGAACCTACCTATCTCTAGACCTAGAGATAAAAAATGTGCTTCATGTCACATCTGCACTAAGCTTCCTCCTGACTGTCCCTCTAACAATGCAGTCAAACACTCCCTAACAAGGACACCCTCTACTCTTGTCAATATTTGAAAAAAGAATCTTGGGAAAAGCTGATCATTCCCATATCCATAGCAGGCTTTTGCACGTTACCAGGAGCATGGCCACACAACTGATTTGCCATTTGACAGGACAAGCAGGTAGGAAACCCCAGCAGAGGGGACGGGAGTAGGCAAGCTCCCAAGGGGGACTTCTTGTAAAAGAAGAAAACTCTTGCCAGCTGCCTGTCCCCACCGCTGCTCTGGAGATGTGACCTTCTCTGTGGCACAAGCAACCACCCACACCTGTATTCTCTGGAAGAGTGGAACACATGAGGAAGAAATATTTGGGAAAGCAGTAGCCAGCAAACTGGTTACCATTTTATTTCCATGGTCTTCTGTGGGTGAGGTGACCGCAGTGACCTCCCACTGCTGGCTCCCATGTGGAAGAACAGGCCCAGGGTCCCTGCAGCAGCAGCATGACTCTTGTGAAAACTCGTGGTAAAAGCAAGAAATGGTTTGGTGTGTGACCTACCTTTGCCAAGGGAAGCCTCTCACAGAAGAACCGTGTTTATTGGAGCACTGCTGCAGCGCTCTGTGACAAGCTGTAGGTCTCAGAAACCACCACTGGCTCGTGAATTGTCCCAGGCAAAGCACAACACTGCCCTGTCCCAGAAAAATAAGCTGAATTCTGGGAGTACGATGAACGGGAGGGTCAGCGTCCCTTTTATTTTATGTCATAACAATGAATATTTAGAAGATAAATAAATCATTTTTCTCTGCTTAGAAAAACCTTCTGAGGTTCCTGTGGTACTTTGGGTTGATGATGATGCAAGATGACATGCAGAGATTTTCACTTACAGAAAGGGAACATGGGTAACTCACATTTTCTAAACTCCTGACAAGTAACTCACCTGATGACACAGGAACAAACAAATCAAGCCATCTGTACCAATCTCACATGAACAACTTAAATTTGAGACACAAAGGATTTCACGAAGGAAAGAGCCAAGTGTCTAAGCCATTTTAATATTGCACATTTTTTCTTAACTGCTTTAAGCATCTCCAGCTCTTTTATCCAACATACTACCAGGCATCTTAAAACATTCTGTATTACAGAATGCTATCTGAATGGACCCTCTAGCATCCTCAAAGGATTGCTCCAGTTCAGCATCTGCTTAAAACACTAAGCCTTCTTGCCTGCCTTTTTCTTCCCCCTCCTGGCTTGGGGCTAATCAGCCTGCTTGTTTCTCTAAAAGAGCAGTATGTTTCTCAGAATGCCTTAGGTATTGCAGAGACCCTTCAGTCCACCCTCAACTACTCATAATTATAGTTCTACCTCTGGTTCACTCATCAGTCAAGAAACCAGAGATCAAAAGAGGCATTCCCGTATTTTCTGTCAGAACATCATTCAGCCTAAGAACATTTTTGCAGAATAAGATGATTCACCAAGATTAAATTATGTGCTTATTTTCAGAAGTTTCCAATCCATCTTCCTGGGCATTCCTCCTCCGTTTCATTTGAACAGAAGCCCTCTGCAATAGGCACACACCTCTTGTAGTTAGGTTTCAGAGTTTCTGCTCCATCTCCAAATCCTTTTGTCTCTCAAACTGTTGACTTTGCCCTTCTTGGTAACTTTTCTACTCAAAGGCAATTCTTCTGTGAACCTCTCTCCACTTCTGGCCTCTCCTTGGTCCTGTTCTCAGCTTTGGCCTTCCTCAGAAACTGCTTTCTATCTGCTTCAATTTCAGAGGGTCAAAACTTAGCCGCTTACTGATCTTTCATGTACTTTCTTCATCTCTCCTTATGGCCCTATGAGCAACACCCACCTCGGTATCCAAATCCATAGAGCTGGGCCACGCTAGTGCTCTTGATGCCACTACTTAAGCCACCAACAAAACAAACCCCTGGTCTGTGCCTGCTCACAACATACCCTTTCCTCTCTCATTAGCAAAAGCATCCCCTACTTTGACCAGTAACTGGTGGTCAGTTTGGAAATACTTGCTTATATCCAAAACATACAGATTTTTTTTCCCCCATGTGCGTTTACTCTTTGACTACCAGCCTCGAACAAAAGAGAGTATTTTTCTAGTGTTTTGGGGTGGTTATGGTTTTCTTCCTCCCAAATGCAGTATTAATAAACAGAAGGAAAAACAAAAAAACAAGCAAAAGTATCTTTGTAACAGCTACTATCTGGAGATAGCTAATGATGTCATAACATGGTTACAGTTCCTCTCAAAAATGCCAGCAATTCCCAGAGTCCCATGGAAAGCAGCTAATAGGGGAGCATGTCTATGCTTTCAATTATCTTCAACTGCTTTACACCACTTGCTGCTCCAGAAACAACCATTTCATAATTTGTAATAAAAAACTGAAGTGGAAGGTTTTTTACGTATCAGCACACTCCATTTCATTTGTGTTACCCTCTAAAATAGTGGGACCAGGCTGGTGTTCCTTACCTGTGAGCTCTCAGTGAATCCACTTGTTCTTTGTCTCTGAACACTGGACTGCCCTGAAGTCAGGGGTTCTCTAACACAGCAAAAGAGAAAGGCGAGAGCACCAGTGAAGAAGACTCTGCAGTTTGGTGCTTTGCTTAAAAATAGTAGCTTGCACAGAGGCTGGGAAATTTTACTTGTCATAAAATGCAACCTTTCCCACTAATAATCCAATTTTATGTAGTAAGAACCTAATGAAGAAGTTACCTCTTGCTTTGTTCCAGGTCTTGTGACAGACTAGTTTTTCAAGGAGACATCCCCACCTATGTCAATAAAGTCCAGCACCCCTGGTGGAGCTGCTGAGATACACTTGAGGTAGCCCAGCATGGGAATATGGCACAGAAGAACAAAACCAAGCACAGGCCTGGTCAGAAACTCTTTTGGCATGAGAAGGAGTGAACAGGGGGGATGCACTCCCAAGAGAGTAACACGATTTTGTACGATGGCTCCAAACGTCACGCACGCTCTGATGCCTCCAGCAGGATAAACGAAGACACCGCACAGCTCCCCAAAGCACAAGAATGTAGCAACATGTTTACAGAGATTACCATGAAACCTTCAGGATATCAGTGCCTGGAAATCCTCCTAGTGAGAGATTTGTATCCTACAGTTAAGAGCAAAACACTTTTTGCACCTACCAGCAGATGCTGTTTTCTAAAGGATAATACCCAGCTGTTTTCATTAAAGCTGGGTCTTCAATAGGATGGAGGCAGCAATTCATGCTAAGATTTATCACTAAGGACATTTAAGAGGTTTTAAAATACAAACCTAAAACTGTCTTGGCTTTCCAACTGGCTTAACTTGTTGTAGAATGAACTCATTTATACATAGCGTTTCTGACAGAAGGAATTTCAAGAATGCAGCATGGTGGTAATGTAGTAGCTGATTAGATCTGTGGAGAAAGTTTCTCCAAGTTTGACTTCTGGTCAGTGTAAAACATTCAGGATATAAAAATACTCTGGTGAAGGTGGTCTGTCTTCCACTTCAGCCATAATAAAAGAGATCTACACTTTAGCTATAATAAACCACACGCAAACCAGAGAGAGAGGGGCAGAGAGAGAGAGAGAGAGAGAGAGGGGGCAGATACACTGAGAATCTGCAGCATAGATAATCAAACCCTTTATTGTCTAAGTTACATTAGACTTGCAACACCATAAAAACCTGTTAAGAAGAAGAAACAGTAGATTGGTAGAGGTAGTAGAAAGTCCCTGTAACAGTCATAAAAGGGCTTTACAGGAGTGTGTCATGCCAAAAAAACTTATCACGTTGCTTAAAAGAGCTGATCAAAGCCCATTTGACTAAATAAATAAGAACACAAGTCATTTTAAATACTATGGTCTAACTAAAATTACAAATCAATACAATACAATGATAAAGAAAAAACAGAAATTGTGGGATTCACTTCCAAAAACAGATGGTCCTTAAGGTTGGTTTTCTCCACCCACTCTTATTTCTTGTTTAATTAAGTGAAAATCTCACTTCTGTGCTATACACAGCATATAATTATTTAAACTGATTTCACCTACTGTTGTTCTTCATGAAGCTAAATTATGATTGTAAACTTTGCTGATTAGTACCCTGGTAATGGCAGTGACAGCACTAGCTTCTCTGTCAAGGATTCGGGAAGAAAATTCCAGAAAGAAGGTTTGGCTCTAAGTATTACCTCAGATTTTCTAGTTCAGCTTGCCAAAAAATACAATTTAAAAAAAGAGAGAAATTACAAATGTACACTACACTTTCGTGCCATTTTGGGTATAAAGAGTTTTTAATAACTAAACCACAAACAAATAGGTTAAGCAACTAGCTTTTGTGCATTCCTGAACTGTCACCATTACTTTCTCTCATGGAAAATATGACTCAGAAAAGCAACAAAACAAAAGAAAAAAAGAAATCAACCAAAACAAAACAAAACCAAAAAAACAACAACAAACCCCCCCCCCAAAAAACAAAAACAAAAAAAAAAAAAAAAAAAAAAAAAAAAAAGAAACAAATCAA
>VYXC01010085.1:2358428-2407445 GCA_013397175.1 Platysteira castanea
AATATTTAAAAAACGAGAAAAAATTTTTTTTTTTTTTTTTTTTTTTTTCCTTTTTTTTTTTTTTTTTTTTTTTTTTGGTGTACAATGGAATGTGTCTATGCGACCTCCCTCAAAATAACTTCACGGAACAGTTAATTACAGTCACTTTTAAGTACTTGCACAGACATTCCTAACTACACCGAGACTTACAGAGAATTCTGGTTTACATCTCGTGTAATAGCATAAGGAAAATCTAGTTAAAAAAAAAAGTAAGAAAGTTAATTTGCATTGTTGCAAGTGTTGCAAAGTAACAAAATCTGTCAAGTAATTTATAACAAGTAACAAGTAGTACCCAGACCAAATTACTGACTAGATTTTTTTTAAAAAGCAACCCCTCACCCACCTAAACTGTTAGAACAGAAAGATCACGTTTTAAGGTTTTTTCTGCTTTTCTTTTTTTAAACAAATCTTTTGTCAGAAGCCCATTTCTACAAAAACAGCACTATTCCATTACTGTATTAAGTAAACTGTGGTCTCACCTGTATTAAAGGTTAGCATCATTTCTGTACATGTAAAATTATTGCTTTTTTGAAAAATATATTTAGCATGCTAGTTGTTTTTTTAACTCCATTTCCTGCCTTTACAAAATGTTACAATTAAAAAAAAAAAACTAGTAAAGCTTTTGCAAAAATTTTCACAGAACATTTTCTTTCAAGGCAGCAGTAACTTTTGATAATGCATAAAATTATATGTGCAAAATCTGAAACTCTCAGAAATATTACCATCACACATAGTGTCACAGCAATAAGAAAAGAAAATATTTATATCTGTGGAATACATTTTTAATTGCTTACACTGCATGGTTTAACAACCTGTTATGTGCCACAACCCCACCTTGAAAACTTGCAGTTAAAGAGTTACTGTAGAAGAGGTATATAAAGCTTTTTTTTTCTTTTTTTTCCTAACACCACCAGTGATCACCAAGTACAAGACATGACACATTTATATGAACATTAACCTGCCACCACAAAAGAAGTTCCTTGTCCTTCCAGAACGTCAGTGGGGCCAAGGAAGAGCGGCAGCTGGTCTGCTGAACCAAATGCAGGAGCAGAGAGCACCTTATGGCCCCAGGGCTGCCTGAATTCGTTCAGTGACACCTTTCCTTGTCTAAACAGACAGATCAGCGGTGTTAGACAGCTGAATGTTTTATTATTTCCATTTTTTTTTCATTAAGTGAAGACTTCCTTTGTGACCAGGTTGAAGAAAGTAGCCCTGTTACAAAAAAGAAGGTCCTGAGAGTAAAACACAGAAGCCTGTTTTTTTTCTTAGTGTTCAACTAGCTTTTCTTTTCCAAAGCAGAATAGAAGCTTTTCTCTGGAAGTGTTTCAATTTCCATATTCACATACTATTAATGGTGCGCAGTCAAGAGCGAGAGCACTAGAAATGCAAGTGGTCCCCAAACTGTAATGAAACAAACCATTGCAGAATGACGGTCTTTCTCTTTAGTCCCTTTAATCCTTCATCAAGCATTGCTTTCTCAGCACCAAATGCCACCTTTCCCCCGCACCCCCATTCTTCCTCTCTCTGTTGTTGTTTTTTTTTTAAATTTGCTTTTCAGCATGACAGGCAGTGGCAGTTTCATTAATTAATACTTCTCCAGCCCTCGAATCCACTGCTGTTTTTCAAATGTATCAAATAGTCATTGTGAGCATCAGGGAGGTTTTTGTTACAGTGCTTAACTTCTTCATGCTGTCCAAATCACATAAAGTTTAATTTTTCCAGTGTCTCAAACTTCTCTTGATTAATATAGATGCCTTGTGCTGCCACAGTGCTTGCCAACTCCACTGTTTATTATAAAGGAAATAAGGAACCATGGGACTGATTAGTACGTCAATTTATATATATCTTGTGTAGCATCTTCATTTATTTTAAGATGATTAACAGCACGGAGGCACCCCCCTCCTGGCGGAGCGCTGCTCCCAGCCTCGCGCAGCAGCTCCGGGTGCGGCGATGGCTGGCAGGGGGATGCTCTGCAGCGCGGGGGGCTGCCGGCGCTCCTCCGCCCGGGATCTAGGTTCCCTTCCGGAGATGCAGCGTGTGGGTGACCTCTGCGCCGCCGTGCTCTCTCCCCTGCAAGAAGGACAACACGGGGAAAAGCTCATTCTTGCCCCTGCTCCCAGGCACGACCCTCCAGCAAGTTCTGCTGGCATTCGTTACCCTTTATTAGCATCATGTACGTTCATCTTGACCCGCCACGTGAGAACACTTTGGGGGCTTTTTTTCAAGCATCTCCACCAAGAGCAAAGCGTGTCAGGCCCATATAAAGTCCCTGATGGACAAGAACAGAAGTAAACAGGATCTGGTGGAGCAGTTCAGAGAAGGCTGAGAACAAGGAGGGAAAGAAGAGGCCTCCAAAACCTGGAATTTCGTGCTAGCCAAAAGGATTCATAACTAGATCAATGCTTTTAAAAGGCTGAAGTTTGAGGTCACGGAGGCAGCTAAATGAAGAAAAACTGAATTCTTGTGCAGGTCTGTCAAATGCTAAGGCGGCTTTTTTCCCCCCTTGTCATCTTCCTTTTATTTTCTTAGCCAATTTTCATGAATAATTACCATGTTGAAAAAAAATAGCTGGGATATTCTAAAATCAAGTGAAATGAAAGATAACATCATGAATAAGAGGGAGCCTGCAGCTCCCAAGAAAAGCTTTAAAATGACATTTAGAACATCACTGTCGGAACAATGCAGTTTACAATCCTGATCCTAAAACAACATGGCAAGATTAATCTTACATAAATGCATTATCCTTAAGCTAAAGTCTTGATGAAGTGAAACAGACCATTTTAAATTAATGCAACATAGAATACGGCACCCATGTAAAATCCAAGCAAGTTTCAAGCTGTGCCTATGGCAGCCCTCGAAATAGCTAAAGAAAGCCCAGCTCTGGTTGACATAATGTATTAAGTGCATCTCCTTTGTTAATAGATTTAGAAAATTCCTAATTAAACCTGGCCCGAGATTCATGACATTTACCAGTCAAAGTTTGGTTTTAAGTCGGAAAGATTTGCAACAAAATTAAAGAAAAAAAAGCCGCTGTACAGGCCGCAGTATATTTGAAATGTAGGAAACAGTAACTGAATGAGAGATGTGATAAAACTTCCTTAGTTGGATGCTGAATTTCCCGCAGTAAACTAAGAAAGATGCTTTACATTTTTGCGCGGCTGCATCATGCCTGAGAGACACAGCCACAATTCCAGGAGGAGATATTCATCATTGGAACGCCTCGTATCGAACCGGCTCCACGTACACGGGCGAGTGTGGCAGAGCTTGGCGGGGCCGGGGAGGAGGGAGGGGATGGCAGGCACCTTGCCCCACCTTTCCTGGGCAGGAACTGAAAGAGGGGTGTAATTAGGGTGCTCTTTTGGGATGGATAGCCTGCGAGGTGGTGAAGGCATGCCCTGCGTGTCATGGACCACACAGCACAAGGGATCCAGGAAAAGGACAATGCATCCTCCCCACATCTGCAAGGACAGCACAGAGGGGATGGAGGTGGTGGGTAGCTGGGCCCCTCACAGGCTCCCTGTTTCCCTCCCTCTGTGCTCCCTGTTTCACCAGGGAACAGCACCTGAGCTTCACATGTGCCAGAACCCCCTCAGTGGCTCACCCCCTGTACTCACACCGTCCCAAGGTACGGTCAGATTTTGAACCAGCTGATACAGAGTTTGATTGAATTCTTCCTGAAATAAAAATGTTTTCCCTTTTAAAAAGTAGGCTTTCTCTACTTTCAGTGAAGAGCAGCAGATCTTTACGTGAAACCTACAGCTTCCATGCCAGAAGCTGCTCTCATAGCAACTTCCAGGGCTTTTCCCCAGTTAACAGAACAACCCAGTTCGTGTGCATGTTAATATGCTGGAGACACATTATTGCATGACACTGAAGTGAATTGCAAGGAGCACAGATACCACTGCAGTTTGCTGGCAAGGGACAAGTGTTAGGACAAGAACTACAGCTCCTAATCCTGTCTCTAATGCTCATAAAGTAACAGACATACAGCACATGCATATTACTCAGATGCCAGTACAGCAGCCTCCATGGTTCCTTGATTGTTTGCATTATAATCTCCATATGTATGAACGAGACAAATTAGGTTGCCATTTATTTGTTCATTATCTATTATTTTGATTAATGGAATTCTTGTTCTCAGAATAACTATTTAAAAATAACATTTGCAATAATGAGGACTGAACTATTAATCATGATCTTTGGAAGAAACTCTGCAAGGAATTGGGGCAAGACATTTCACATGAACAAATGTCATAACTAGGACTTCCAACAGACAGTATTAGAATTTCGAGTGCAAGAAAACCCAGACCAGCCAAACTCAGAAACCAACAGTTTAAATAACTTTTTAATCTGGCTTAGGTTTTTTTGCCTCCTCCCCTTCTCTGTAAAGCTGCTTTAGGACAAGCAGAGCTATAGTGTTGCTGGACTACAAAAACATTACAGCTAACAGATGTCCCCAGTTTCTCCCCCAAGCTCCTTTACAACACACACGTATATACATACATATAGTGTTTTCTTGATGGTTCTCTCCAGTCTGTCTATCCCCCAAGTTCTCGCTATTCACATTTATGCTATTTCAAACATTGAATGCTGCAAGAACTACTTTAAAATACTTACAGTGGAGAAAATTAAGGTTTATGGACCCTTTAATGAAGGTGCTTTACCCTGTCACACAGCAGGTACAGGACCTACTGCACATCCCTCTTTTCAGTGAATGAGGCCCAAGAACTGTGGTGTCCAGAGCTGTTTCACAAAGGACAATCAGTGCTTTCTGGCATGGGGAAAGCTTTAGCCAGAGAATTCAGGACACCAACAGTTTGGTTTTTCTCCCTGGTCTGCAGCTTCTAATTGATTTTCTGTGAATAAAAGGGTGTTTTTCTGAAGAGGACAAAGGTTGGAGTTTTGGGGGTTTTACTTGTTTCACTCACACAGAAGATGGAGAACTTGGATGTCTCTGGCTCTAGTGCTGCAAATATAATTCATATATATACACACACACACACACACACACTCTCTCTCTCTCAACCAGAGAGAGCTCTCCCTTTTAAGCATTCAGTAAATCATGCCTTTTGAACACCCCATTTCTTGTCCCTTATAATTTTTAGAGCATATTGATTGACACTGATAGAGCATAAACTACACTCCTAAAGTGGGCCAAGTTTTTATATGGCCCTAAAAATGCAGAAGGAGAAGTCAAACGCACGGTGTATGCGTTAGAAACTGCTACCGCTGCTGTCACCACTGTGAAAGGCTCCAGACTGACTCCTGCACCACTGGGAATTGGGCTTCTGGCTGCAGTGCTGCAGCATCAGGCAGTGTCTCTGAAATGACCCCACGCTTTAGGAGAGCCTGGCTTTGAGACACACGCGGTTGCAGGGCCCCTTCTGAAGGGGAGCCAGCTTTTGTCTTAAAGTTGCCATGTATATGCAATTGAAGTGTGCTGCCCGAATTCATGCCTACTAAATCATGTCTCTAGATGTTGCTTAGAGTATTCCAAATGAAGATACATATTCATTGTGGATAAGCAAGCTTTATTATGTATATACTGGGATATTTAGCATTTATAAAAATATTCAGAATATTCAATATGTTTAATATGGCAGCTTTTCAAGAGAATCTACATGACTTAGCACAGATTGTATTGACTTGGGGTATGTAATGAGCATTTTTTGTCCTTTAGATAAAGAAGAGTAGGAAATATTCCAAAGTTCATGGGAAATTCATTTTATGTAAATATGTCATTTTGGTTTGTTTTTTTTTTTAAGCATTCAGGTAGAAATAAGAAACCACAATAAATAATGTTATGAATGAATATCTTATTTCCTACATTTTATTTATATTTCATTGGTGCTGATAACAAAGCATGAAACACAGCCCAGTGCTAACAGTTGCAAAACTGTGTGTGTTTGATCTTTTTTATCCACTGCTATAAGTGACCTCCTTTTCAGTGATGCTGAACACCTGCACCTCCTGTTGGTGGTTCACTACCCTAAAATAGGGTTCTTATTTAGACACCTAAATATAGATTTAGCTGGTTCATTTTTGAAAAAGCCTGGATGTAGACCCTATTTTTAACATGCAGAATTAGAATTATTCTGTGATAAAACTGCTATTCAATGTAGCACTGTTGTAAGCTACCATGCTGGGAGATTTTAAAAGCCCTACCTAACATTGTTTCATAAAGGAAATCTTTAGAGATGATCTTCTGGCTGACTAGAGAAGGGAATGGGGGAACAGTGAAATACTAATGTTAATATTTTTACTCTTTAGCAGACTACTCAGGGGAAGATATGTTACCTGTGAGGTGGAAACATTATGTAAAGTGAATCACTTCCACTTGACATCAAAAAAACCCCTCTTTCCTTCTCAAACTACCGTACATGGTAACTACTGTTTCTTGCTCGGAGCATGTGCATGGCGCTTCTGTAACTTGAACTGACTTTACACCATAAACTCTCATGAATAGATCTGTCCCCAATTAAGAAATGAAATGAAGACATGGAGTGACAACGTTTAAAGTGGGAAATGGTAATGTTAACGGAATGCTGCAGGCACCGTTCTCACTGAGAGCTCATTTCTGCGCTTCTAAAGGCCCCTACAGCTGCATGTGGAAATGAGAGTATTCCCTCTGTAATGCCCAGGGACTGTGCAGGTGGAGTCTTCTGGGGCAGCACAATGCCTGCCCGCCACGAGAGCCGCCGGAACAGCAGACAACTGAATAATCCCACCCGACACAGACGCTGACAAATTGAGACAAAGGCTGGTACTGAGGAGCAAACAAGACAAAAGAAAGGGAACTATCTCCTGCAGAAGTCATCACACCACATCTTCTGTGGAAATACCGACTAGCACGAGATGAAGCCATTCAAGAAGCTAACCCCTACTTGGTGCTCTGCTGTATTGAGAGATGCTGTAATTTAATAAATGCTTTGAGGGCAGACTAGCAGATAGCATGAGCAAGCTACCTTCGCCATGGAGGAACTCAGTCAGTAAATTCTGGCATGACAATAGTTTACAAAGACAAGATTATGAGTCAATTTATTGTGCAGTAATATAACCCAAATTACAAAAGGAGTCCAGATGTGGTCTGAGCTGCCACATTTCTTTTTGGATATATATGGCCATTTCAGAATTTTTTGGAAATGTATTTCCAACTTCGACCTTACACTGTCTTCTAGAAGAAGAAAGCCCAGATGCCTTCAGAATGTGATCTCAACTACACATGAGAAAAAATCATGAGCATGAAAAGATGAAAGAGTGTTTTAAAAGATGCTTACGTTTACTAAATCTACGTTACTAAACTGATGAGAACCAAAGACTAGCTGAGTGAGCTGGCAGAGCTGCAGTGTTTCACTCTGTCACACTGACTGTGTGTCTCTGTCATTCACTGTTACTGAGAGATGTGTCCTTGCACAATTTTATCAGATAAGCATCATAAGGGGGACACTAGAGCGTAACTTTGCAGCTACTGTCCCACAAAAGCAAGCAAACATTGCCCTCAACTCCAACAACTGAAGTGCTATGCCATCTTGGAAGCTTTTATAAGAATTGTCGGCCACTCCTATGGCTTGGTGTCAATTCAGATGCTCCTGTGACAGAAGCTGGGTTCCCCATGCAGCCTTTGGGCCAGAAAGATGCAAGGGCAGAGAGAAGGTGCCAAGAGTCTTCATGAAGGGTGCAGCACATGAACTAGGCAATGTGGCGGTGCTCAGTGAGAATGTTTAATGAGCAAGTAGAAACCAATTCCTAAACTTCATAATGTTGGAAGTAGCATGGAGATGCATTCTCTAAGCATGGCTAGAAACATCTGCAATAGTTTAGTAAGAGACAGGAGGACAGGGGCTGCTATAGCGAAAATTAAACTAAAAATGATGATGAAAAGTTAGTGACGCTGGAGGCAGTTTCACAATGGAAGAGAAGTGCCCATGAGGTGTGCTCTGAAACCCACCTGCCAAGCTGCAAATGGAATGGGAAGGTCCAGGCTATGACACTATTCTCCAAAGACATAAGACACACGCAACAAATTCAGTTTAATGAATTTCTATGTAACGGCGTTGTCATGTATAATTCAGACCTCTGAGAAGTGTTTGTTAAGATAGGGAACTGTATACTAGAAACAAGAAAGCACAATAAGAGAGGCCAGGGAAACTGGTGGATAAGAACTTTTCAAAGGCCAGATACTGGATATCAGGGTACAAATGCTCTTCAGAAAAATATATACTAAGCGTTAATTGTCTTGTTCAGCAGAAAACGTGTTAACTGTAAAAGCAAATTTCCAGGAATTCTTTATGTACTATCTCACTATTACACGTCAGGGCACATTACAGAATTACCTATCCCACCTAGTCCCCAGGAAGCCAGTAACATGTTTATTTAAACACTAACTACCTACTTCACAATTAACTGACGGTCTATATATCAGATTTTGATAAAATGCTTAAAAAATTTAAGAGGTAAAAATTAAACAATACCATTATTATTTATACACGTTATAAAACAGTCAGTGTTTTAGTGATGAGTATCACTGTGCAATTTTTTCCCAGCTACCACATTAAAAACCAAACACCCAATTAATTGTAAAACATACTTGTGTTGGGGCATCTGCGGAGGTGGTGTGAACTTCAGTACCTCGGAGTCCATTAGACTCAAATACCACTGTGGGAACAAGGGGGCTTGTTAACAGATGAACATTCAAGCTTCGTTAGTGTGTGTACATTATTTGAGACCATTACAGATTAACCATGTTCAAAAAAAGACACCAGCTACTAGCCTGTGGCCGGAAAATACCAATTTACCGTAACACTTACTGTAAGAGAGTGTGCTAATGGCAGCCCAGGGCCACTGCCCTTTTTAATTCAGACTTCAGCACTGAAGAAAGCAATCACTGACAACATTAATTATCAGTGTATGTGTAAAGGGACCCTCTTCTTGCATTACTTACCATTTGGCTTCTGTCATTTTGCATCAGACTGGCTTATGTATGCATCATTCACACTTTTGAGGAGGAACCCGCTACTCTCACTGTCTTATGCAATGCTCAGGAGGTCTCACGACACCGGTGGCTTCAGCCTCCTCCAGCCTCAACCACAGACCGTGTCAGGTTAAAAATGGCTGGTAGAGATTTACCAGTTTAGGGCTGACCAGTCTGAGGAAAAATCTCGTTTCCCACAAAAATGTTCCTGTCAACAGCAACAAGGAGGCAAAACAAAGCCTTATGTTGTGCTGAAAGGGGTACTTTGATTTCAATTTGTGCTGGTGGCAACAGAATTCATTAGCATATTCATTTCTGAGTACCCTGCTCTCTAATTAAAATAAAACATTTGCTAACAGACTTATCTTAAATGCATTGCAATTTTATGGAGTTCGGGCAGGGATCAGGTAAGCAATTTTTGGAGAACAAGAGCAATAGTCGTAAAAATAAAAAACCTGTCTATTAGATTTAGGTACTGGAATTACTCAGGTTAACATGGTATGTGAAATGTAATTCTTGGCATTTTGCTAGCTGAATCTGAAGGCAGGCAAGTGGGAAAGGGAGAAAGCAAAAACGAGTGTGAAAAGGTACCTGCGTGGGACCTCTGATGAGTCCTGAGGTGGCTGGGTTGGGTAAAGCATTTTCCACATTCTCTGCAGACACAGTCTCCTTGGCGTGTTTGTGTCCTGAGCATCCCTGTAGTCAGGAGAGAGGGAGGGGAGGAGGGAGGAGGGGGTGGGGGGGAGAGGAGAGAGGAAAGTTGAGAAGAAAACATTATGCCAGACGAAAACATCATTAGTATGTCTAATGTGTCATTATGTGAGGCTACCTTCAGGCCCTGGATGACAACTGTCAGCCTTCATCTAGGCACTGGCTGACAGGCCAGGCACACACAGGACTGCAAGAATGCATAAATTACATTGAATTAAAAAATGCTCCCCATGATGTGCCCGCACCAGGACTGGCATGTCAGGTGTGCGCTTTTCAGAGCAGCTGGATCCACTTCTCAGCCATCACCCAGCTTTGTCAAGCAGTACATCAGGCAAATCAAAGTGACTCCAGCGTGGCGGAGACAAGTCACATGGATAATAGGAAGTGAGTAGGACCAGAGCCCGACTGTCCCCCCCAGGCAGCAATACCTCAGAGACAAATGCAGAGCGAGCGGAGCCATCGCAGACTGATCAAACCTTTCGCCCCTGCCTACCTGCCTGCCGGTGCTGCTTTGACCCCGGACCTCTGAGGCACAGACGAAAGACATCTGTGAATGAAAGTGTCATTCCGGACATTTTGAGCTGGTAGCAGCACAGCAGCCTTCCCCCAGCCCTGGGTAAACATGTTTTCTAGGCCATTAGCATTTGTAGAAAACCGCTCAAACCTCTCCTTTTTCTCCAAAGGTCAGTTTACAGCATCTGACTTAAAGGGCTGGTCTTTGTCTTTTTGCTGCTGATCAAAAAAGACACATTTGACTTTTATTGGGCTTTTTTATTACTAAAAAAAATGTTTGAACATCATCTTTTTCTATTTTGGTAAAACACTCTCTTCAGAAGAAAAGAGTTGATGTTTCCATTTGCCACTGGAATACTTTGGCTTTTAAAGAAATCTGAGAGGGATGTCAACAGAAGTGAAGTTTCAGCTTTTCTTTCATATCCCCCCTCCCCAGTTACAGCATTTAGAAAATAAAAGATTGTGACCAAGAAAGTGGCAACAAAAAAACCACTACACAACTGAAAAATCAACTGCAGGATGCACAGGATTCATCCAAAATATGGATGCTGCATCTGAAAATGAAGAGAGAAGAAGACAGCTGCCATCTGCTCTGCTGGTATGACACCAGGCATCCTGGGATGGTTTTCACCAGACCATATACTGCAAAGAAATGTCTTGCTGCAAAAACAACCTCCAAACAAACGCCCCACTCACAGATTGATTTCTCCTTTTATATTAGCACCTCCTGCAGATGGCAGCACAGTCTGCAAAATGCACCTGAACACTCTTGAAAAATTAAGTTTCTGGCAGTGAAATACAAGATCATGATTTGGGGAAAAATCCAGATCAGATATACCCAGAGGCACACAAAAAACCCAAACCAACTGGAAAAAAAACCTCAAAAATCCCAAGAAACAAACAAAAAATCCTAAACAAAATAAAATTTTAGAAGTCACGCAAGCGTCTTAAGTATCAATGAGAATCTTACTGAACTATAATGGGATGGGCTTGCCTTGTAAGGCAGTCAAGATTAAAGCAGGATTTCTGAGCTGTTATGAGCACTTTTCCCCTCACTGGCCAGAACCGTAGCTGCAAGCTGGAAAGCAAAGCTTTCCAAGGAAGTGTGTTGGAGAACCAGCTGTGGCCTTTGCAGGAGTGCCATGCTGACTGCTGGACAGGCAGAGACTGGCAGAGCAGCTCTGTGAAGCCCTGGAGAGCTGGGTTCCTCAGGTCATGGTTCTAACACCTCTGGAAAGACATTTAATCCCTCTATAACCCATGCCTCCTTCTGTCAAAGGGGAATATACTTATCTCAGCAGCCATCACAAACCAGATCCAACAGCCTTCATGGAAGCATTGCTCCCACCCATGAGGGAAGGTTCAGGATGCTGTTTATGTAAGACAATGTATAAACAGCTAGGGCGAGTGGGTTAAGACTTCCACCTAACCCCTCCCTACCACTCACTTCATGGGGAGTTATTCAAAAAAAGCAGGTGGAAAAAATGGATCGCTTCCAGGTGTATTTGCCATTGTTGCATTTCCTAAGCAGCACTGTAAGGCTTTTGACAGTTCAGAGCTTTGAGGCATAGGCGTGGCTGCTGCAAGGCAATGCCCCTAAGAGTCATCACTCGGGGTAGCCTCTAGGTGAACAAAAGGGGGTGGATAACTACAGGTGTTCGAAAATTAAGGTAAATGAACACAACTGTCCGAATAGAGTTCCTGTGAAATCCATGCTCAAAGCTGGTCTCAAAGGAGCCCCGAAGAAAGAGTGCATATGCTGCCGTAACTCACCCTTTCCTGAAACGTAAATGGCATGAATGAAATGAATAACCACTATTAAGTATAACAGTAAGATTCTCTTTACATGCATTTGGGAAGATTGGGCAGTGTGAAACAAACCCAGCCTAAGCATAGCAAGCTTCACGTTTGCAGCTGTATCACAACAGTACATACAACAACTCCCTTCCAAGAACACATTGAACGAACACAAATGTAAAAGAAAGGATCCCAAAAATAAATGTAGCCACTCAAAAAGAAATTGAGCACTGTACTACCACACACTAAAATAGTCTAGTGTGATCCAAGATGACATCATATACCAAAAAACCCCAAGTAAAGTCTATTGGAATATTCAACTGAGGAAAAAACATGACAAATAGTGTACCTAAGCGGGATTTTTGGCTGTCCTTTATGTCATGATTGCCACACTCACATTACGGTATTAAGGCTAAATTGGATGATGCATACTGACTCAGAGGACTCAGCCTATCTAGAGCCATATGTTATTTCAGACGAAGTTCAATTACCCTCCTCTGTTTGCAGTTGGTAGGATCTCATTCCTTTTGCCTGAAGCAGCTTTTTATTTGAGTGCTATGAAAAACAGCCATCATGCCAATTGGTTTGGAGAAACATCAACAACCTGGAAGCCGTATATAAAATGAAGACAAGCTACATTAAAAAAAGAAAGAGGTTTCAAATTCTGAAAACTTGATTGCTGTAAAACACTTGGAATGAAAGAAGAGGTTTCAAAGCAGAGATAGGCACTAAATAACTTCCAGTTAAAGTGTCTCTAGAAATCACTGCCCAGCAAAAACATTTGGCAATAAAATCCCTCTTTTAAAAAGCAGGTAAATAGAGACCTCTTTAGAAACCCTGCCCCTATTTTACTTTGTTCCAAAAGTCATCATGGATTTTCTGGTCCTTGCCTTCACTAAGTCATCTTCTATTTCCTAGGTTTTACTGTTTTTCTCTTATCCCTCCTAACATGGCTGGGAGCTCACTGGATTAGTTTGATTTCTCTGAGCAGGCTGACACAATGTAATGTTAAATAACATCAAGGAGGGCACCCACGTGAAGGTACCCCAAGTTGAGGGTGGAACAATTAACTAGTACTTAGAGCAGGAAGTGGGCAGGGAGAAACTTTAGACAACAATCCAGTGGGATGGCGAAAGCAAAGCTGGCTGGACAAAACAACCCCTAAGGAACACTGAAGCTGCAGTTTTAGAAACTAAGCATGTCTTCCTATGCTTCCTTAACTAAACCCAGGAGCCTGATGTTGGTCAGCCCCATAGCACCTGCGAAATTATCTGCACAATAATTAACAGGTCCTTACACAGCACCACCTTTGAAATGCTGGAGCAGAACTGACAGTGAGGTGGCTGAAAGCTGCAACTCAGTCATGGGCTATGTCAGACAGAGTCTGCCTTCCTGTCTTCTCCAAAAGGTCCTTCCACCAAGACCTGACCTAACACTCTGGGCTCCTTCCTTGCAGTTCTGGGCACAAGACCACAGCTGTCCTTAAGACTACCGGCTTCCAAGTGTCCTGGATTTCGTACCATTTACAAAAGCTGCATTTCACACATGCTTTTGACAAAACAGAGCGCCTTGTGTCAAGTGAGGACACCGGAACACCGGCCTGGAATGTGTGCTCTTTTCATGTGGAGTTGATTTGCATGACTTCTACAAAGAGAAGAAGGGTATAAAAAAATAGCACGGTTTACAAGTGGTGAGAGGTGAGACTGTGGCTCCATTTCTCCTTCCCTACAGACACACACACATCTCATGTGTAATCAATCAGTGTGATTTTCAGTTTCCACTGAGAAAAACTAATTCTGGAAGATCATCAGAAGAGTATGGTTTCAAATGCAAATACGTAGGTATATTTTTATTTTCATGGTAGTTGAACATTTTTAGTCCCTAAACTTTTAAACTGGCTATTTGCACAACTGATTTTTCTGCTTATGTGAATTAGCAGGCACATGTTCAGCTCTACCTCTTTTTAATTATAATCATACAAACAGATAAAAGACTCATTTGAAAAATACCTAGCAGCTTTTGATATGGACAAGGAAGATCTTAAGATTTTTGTCAAGAAAGACAAAGGAGACTGACAAGTGATTATCCCTCTGTGTTGTTGGAAGACTTGTTTGCACACAAAATTGAACAAAACCTCCAAAATAACATCACAGATAAGCCCCAGAGGATGTTTATTTTGCCTGAAGCAAAAAGACGATGATGTGTGCCAGCACCAGCATATCACGGGGATCTTCCTGTGACAGCACATCTGTGTAACTCTAGCCTGCTTGAAGTAAGAGGACAAAGGAACAGCAGTACTCCAGGTGGAACCAGATACATTAAACCTGCGACAGAAATGTCACACAGTGCACAAGGGGGGATGCTGCAATGTTAAGAGAGCAGTAAACAAACCTATTCAAGCCTATCCAGCAATGATAAAAACAGCGAACTTGTAATCGTAACCGTTAAAGGCAGAGAAGGGAAAAACTGGGAAACAGCATGTCATGGCTCTGAACAAAAGAAGGATCAAGCAAGCAATGTCCTCAGCTATGGAAGGGCTTGTGAAAATCTTACCTGTGTGATCTAGGACAGGGCTGTTGGCACCACAGGTTTGGTACAGTGAAGCAAGGTCCTTTGGAATGTATGTTTTAAAGATATTTAAAATGTCCAAATGTTTCTCATGCCCATCCGATCCCAGATCCTGTTTGCTGGAGTGTAAAGTCGGAGGAACTCCCACGGCGCCAGGCTGAGGCTGCAGCACTGGACTCGCTCGTGCTACCGCTGTGCAGTTTGCCAATGTCCTCATCTCATTCCCAGCCTTCACGTGAGGCTCCCTTTGAGGCACTGACGGCTCTTCGTGTTTAGGGTACTGCTCACTCTTACACAGAGGATGGTACTGCAGCGGGGGGTTGTATTTGGCCTTCATGGAGTCGGATGCACAGTGCTTACCTGGAGAGGCAAAACCAGTACTTCCTTGGGGAACCACATACTTTTCCACTTGCTTACTGTTGGTGGGCTGCGTGCTAGGCCTGGATATGACTGTTTGAGTAGGTGTTACACTTCTGCCATAGGTGTCCATTTGCATAAGTTTGGAATTTGCTTCGTATTTGCTTTTTTGTTGTGCTGCTATGCTGTATTGCTCCTGGGAATGGTTTAACTTGGGCTGTCTGTACCCATCCAGACCTGACACACGTGAACCACAGTGGCCAAGGGCATGACTGTCCTTTGATGGATGCGTGCTCCCGGACTTTGCAGGCATCCCGACAGAAAGAGAGCTGTGTTTGGAACCTGGCAACGCACTTGGCACTTGAGTACGTGTAAATCTGGCAATGGGCAAAGGCTGGCATTCCTTACCACCGAGGACCGGAGGGGGGCCAGTGCGCCCACTCCTCGCCAGAAAGACCAGGTTGTTTTTAATACTCTTAAATCCATTCTGTTGAACCCAAGGGGGTACCATCGAGTTACAGCTGATTTTGTGCAAAATTCTTTTGTGCATCCACAGGACTTCAGGGTAGTAGGTCTTGTGACTGCAGAAAGGACACGGGTAGACAATTAAAGCAGCCTGCAAGGATGTATTCAGATATTTATTGCATGAATTATCCCTTGTTGATTTTTCACTCAAATCGAGTGGAGCTACCTCTAGAGCTTCAGCACCTTTTTCTATCAGAGGATGCTCCCTGTGCAAGTCCAGCAAATTTCCTCTAGCATGACTAGCCTGCACTTCAAGTGACATTTTCAAGTCCATGACCATGTCTGAAGATGTCTGGCCCACACCCGAAGCAAAGCTGGCAATGTGACTGGAGCAAGGAAGCCCTTGGCTGTGATGAAATACTGGCATATTTATGTCTGCAGAACCTTGGTATTTTGAAAAGGGTTCCTTGATGACACTCTCCAGTGCTGAGACCAGAGCAGGCATCTCTGGTTTGGATTCCCTGGCCTCATTTTCTCTGGCGTTGCGGCCTCCCAGCTTTGGGAGTTCATCCAACTGAGATGTTATCATTGGAGTTTCCTCTTCAGGAAAGTTGTAGTGGTATGGCTTTCCACCTGAATGGGACAAACGAAAAAACATCACTGTCATTTTACACAGAAAGGAGCCCAAAAGACAAAGCACAATTCAAGATCAGAATAAGAAAGCAGGAGAAAATGTAAACTTTGGTATTACTATTGTAATGATGTCCTACAGACCAAATGTACTGCATGAGCAAGAGAATCTTGAAATCAGACACAATGCTTCAATTTACTTTTAAAGATGACTGCGGAGTCGGGATAAACTCTAATACTGCATATTCATGACATTTTAAAGAAAAAATAATTTGATAACATACCCATGTTAAAATTCTGGGACTGTAAGAAAAATAAACAGATATGCAACCATTTAATGCTTTAACAAAAGCAAAGATAATGGAAACAGATAAAACCGACCTAGTTAAAGGTCTGTCACCGCTTCCATTACAAGCCCCTATTTTCAAAGGGTTCATAACTCAGCAATAAAAATTGGCTCCTCACAGAAACCAACCATATAAGCAGGTACAGCATACAGAATAAACTGCCCACTTAAGGGGGACTTTTGCAGTGGCCAAGTATAGAAGATGAGTTACACAGGATGCAAATTTTGCATTTTTTGTCTTTTAGTTTAAAGCAGATATTTTTCATTTGGGTTTTTAAATTTTTTTTTCTTTCAAACATGTTTATGTTTGAGTCAAACTTAAGGAAAATTTTGTGACTGTTCAATCCATAGGAAGATAAGAATTCAACATTTCAGCCATTTAGATTACAGAATTCAAAACACTTTTTTAATTTTCCTCATTTTCTTTTCCATTTCTCAGCTCTCCAGAGTAAATTTATCCACCTAACATATGTCCTGGAAAGGGAACATACTGGGCCGTAATTAGAGCTGTTTAGGGTGAAAGAGAAGGGCAGGATTTGTTTTGCTGGGAGCATGGCTACCTCTGCCTGCTCTTCCGATGCTGACCTCTCAGAGCCACTGATGAAGCCAATGAATCCCTTTAAATCAGTTCACAGATCAATTCCACAGAGATTTTCATCACAGCAGCAATGCTTACTGCACTGAATCCATTTAGCATGTAACTGAATTGAATCATCTGACAAACTTTCAGTTTCAATTAACACGCAGTTAATGAGCCACTGCCAGGCAAGTGTAAGGAGACCGTGCTCCATCTAAAACATCACCAGTCCAAAGTGATCACCGCATCTGCAGGAGGGGTGAGAAGGGGAAAGGAGTGAACTGCTCTAGAGCTGCATATCCTCTCACATCAACTCAGAAAAGCCAGCCCTTCAGAAAATTGAGTGCCGTTCATCAGCGCAGGGCACTGCCACGGGCATTATTCTGCACAGCGCAGTGGAAGAACCGCACTGTTGGCTGGAGCTGCTCTGCAAATAAAGTCTACTTAGCCTCACCTTCAATTCAAGCAAAAACATTCTTAAGCTTTTGTTTAATTCGAGGTAATTAGGTTAAAAATAACCCATAGGTTTGCAGCCTTGCAGGGCTGAATGCTCACTCTTCTAAGATCATTTTCCTTTCAAACTCTCAGAGGGGATATATTCAGGGCCTAAAGAAAACCCCTCAGAACCCAGAAACTTGTTTTTCCCATATTGCAGGGACAAGGTTTTGGGAAAGCACATGCCCAGCACTACAAGCCAAATTTACAGTTTGAAACAAAGACACTGCATGCAGCAGTGAAATCTGACACTGCACATCTGTGTTGTTTTCAAAGCATATCTGTCAAAGCCCAAAATATTTGTGCTCTTAAATAAGATTTTAAAGCTTCTTTTTATGATCACAAGAAGTGGCTGCTTTGATCATTGTAGTAAATAATAAAGCAAAGCAAAACCAAATCCTTTGGTTGTAGCAGTACTCAGTGGAGAGAGAACCGACCTGCTGGCTGTGCTGGGCAGAGGGGGGAGGTGGGAGACCACTGCCAGCCCCATTCCAGGGACTGCAGAGCTGGGGGGCTCTTGGTCCACCTGTGCAGCTGGGACGAAGGGGGGCATCAGCAGGTATCTGTGACTCCCAGGCTGCTCTGTGTACCACAGACATTCCTGAATACTTTCTCACTTGGTCAAAAATCAATGTACCGAGCTGTTTCAGCAAGGAGGACAAGGTCAGACTGTGAGAAGTGGCACATGTCAGATCTGGGCTTGGTCTGTAGGTCTGGACTGTTCAGTTTAGGTCTGTACTTGGGGAGGGGAGGAGGAGGAGAAAACAGAGAGACAGCCCACAGTCCCTTGTGTCCCAGTAAAGCCTGGGACTGCAAACTTTGAAGCAGCTGAGGTCCTTTTTGCCCTATTTCCTAGTGCATGCATCTACAAAAAAGGGATTTTCCAGGTGGAAAATGTAACACACAGCAGGAAAATGATAAAGGCATTTCGTGTATCGAGGTGTATCTAGGCCTGCAGTTGCCCCAGTGCTGTCAGTGCATTAGATGAAAATCTGTAAGGCTAGTACAAAACACAACCATAAGCTTCTAACAGCTCTTCGTAATGTCTTGCTAGATTCAATTCCTCTGATGCCTCACAAGAACAGCAAACATACTAGGAATAATTTTAAAGCTTAGATCGGGAGGCTCAATAGCAGTATTTGTGCTAATTGCTCAAGCTGTACTTAGAAAAAAATAAAAACCAAACAGAACAATGACAACAAATGAACAAAGAAATGAAAATCCCCCACACCCCTACTCCTTCTTCCCAAGATTTGGACAGAAACAAATTTCACCTGCAGGCCAACTCAGACTTCTTCATCAGTACAATGCACAGCCTATGCTTTTCCCTAGCCCCATCCTGCTCTCCACCAGGGATCCAACACTACAGACCTAAACACCCAGACTGCCACATGCCATCCTTCCCATCATGGCAGGTGGGCCAGGCTGAGCAGTGAGCAGGTAACAAAAGTCAGGTGGAAGAGGGGATGCAGGCAAGAGCAAGAGAAGATGGTAAGCATACCCAAAAGTACAGGTAAAGTCTTTTTAGAAAAATAGGTAAAATTTATTTCTGCCTGCTCCCAGCCACTTGCCCCAGCTAAAAAGGGGTACTAATAATCCTTTTAAATCACTGGTGTAAAATATTGTTCTCACCAGCGCAGTGCAGGCATTACTGTCACCAGAAACTTTTGTAATTTTATGATGGCCAGGTCAAAGCAAAAAGCCATGAATGAGATGCCTTCTGCTTGATCTCCAGGGACTATAATTCATACTTCCCATTTAAAGAGTTTTTGGCTTTGCATGTTCTTTCTTTTTATCCTACAGTCTCCATCATCTCCTTACATTTATTTTCTCTCAATTCCTTTGTTTCTTACCCCAAACAGCTGTTTATCTGTTGTACTTTAGAGTGAGAAAGGTACTTTTACCACAACCCTGAAGTGTTACAGCTTTTCTGTGCCACAGATACCTGGGCAATAGCTAAAGCAGAGGAATTTTCCAAGGTGCCCAGCTAGGAGGTGGCTGCTGACGCCATCTCAGGACTTCAGTCTGGCTGCAGCTTCAAATATCAACAGCATCACAGGCCACAGGGAAAACAAAGCAGGAGAGTGCAAAACACTTAACTAGATGAAAACCAGTCTTGAAACAGAAGAACATTCAGGGATGTTGAGCAGTTCCTCAGAAATATACCTAATGGCATTACTCAGTTACTCACACAGATAAAAGAAACTCCCCTTCTCCCCACACACATATATCCCCCTTTCTCCCCCTCACATGCATAAACTCCACTTGTTTTCTTCCTAGCACTGTTTCTCCACAAAACCGAATTTCAGAATGGGCTGCACAGCTGTTTTAATTCATGAGGCTTCCTGTAAAGTAAACCAGGCTACAAGGCTGAGGACAATGAAACCGTGATTTCTATTCAGAAGAGCAGAACTGGCTAGAAATTGGCCCCTTTTCTGGCTAGTGTTACAGCACTAGGAGTCTAAGGAAAAGGAGCAGATGTGGTGTGTTTGATTTTCAGTAAACATTTGATAGTGATTTGCACTTCGAGATGAATACTGCGGCTTGATTTGAAAACCGACTGAAAATAAATCATGATAAAAGCAAAGGATAACATGGGAAGAAGGTGCAATATTGCAAAGACCTGTATTAGGTCCTATTTCACTTGGTATTTTCTTTAATGTTCCAGAAGATATTCTAGACAGCATGCTAACTTAAATCTCCATGAAACATCACACTTGGAGGAGCTGCAAAAATAATGGGGACAAGGAAATAATGCACAGGGACTGAGAGAGAATAGAAATGCATTCTGAAAATAATCAAAAGAAATTCATTCTGGGGAAGAAAAGCAGGCTAAGACAAGTGAAGGGAAATGATCCAAAAAATCCATGCAGTGGGAAGGCAAAATCTGGGAAGAAGCACTGTTGAAAATAACAGATGTTACAATAGACAGCAAGTTAAATATGAGTGTACTAGATGAAGTTCTTCAGCTTAGCTTTCAGGAATAAAAGTACGCATTATAAAAACAAAAATAAAACTACCCCTCTGAAGAAGACACAATGGCCATGCTGGTCACAGCAGGTTATGAATATACAAAATGTATGAAAAACACATATTAAAAAAAAATCTATATAAATATATAGACACCCTAATAATGGGCACTATGTAAAAGCCCACAGTAAGCATAACACAATGGGACCCGGCAGGGCAAAAAAGACAAAAAGCAGTTTTGCAGCAGAAAATCACGTCTTTTATTCTATGAAAGGAAGGTTCAACAAAAACAGTCCATGCCCCTGGAATATCTGTGCAGATCTGCAAATACAGGTAAGTCAGAAGGAGTTTAGAGAACTGCCACAGAAAAGTAACCCACCAGAAAATAAAGACAAAGAGTTCCCCCACATGGCTGAGGGAAGACAAAAGGGTGACAGGCCAATGTCTGCAGCCTCCCCAGGAGTTCAAGCTCCAGAAGAATTATGTCATCCTGAGCACTGGAGTCTATCAACAACAATCAGATACACTTGCACGCAGAAAAACTCATGATTAACAGTAAGGGAAAAAAAAAAAAGATAATACGTATTTGCAGCTTGAGGAACAAATGTCAAGGGGAGAGGCAAAACACCACTTGGACTGTAAAACCTGTGTGGACAAAAACATGGACTATCAACACATAAAAATACATATTTTTCATGGGGAAGTAGAAAGCATGACTTACTCCTCCCCTTCACTCTACCAGCACAGCAAAGCAAAACCCCGCATTAGCCACTATCCACACATTGTAACTGCTTTACAGACATATGCCAAAAACTAGCCTTCCGTTCATACTAATTCCAGACACAGTTAGCTTAAGAAAGGACTCTTGGAGCATTCAACAGTGAGCCCCTGACACTCCTTGGCAGCAGGTTTATCCTCTGAGCGTAGCTCAGGCTGTTCAAAGAGACCTGGTATCTGTTCTTCAGAGGAGTTTGTCTCACCTGAGCCATGTCCCCTGTTCTAGCTGCCTGTGGGTCAAGTTTTTATACTCCACACACTGTCCACCACCTCTCCTGCTTTCTGATCCAGCTGTGCCACTCAGAGGATCGCCAGCGTGGTGGCAATGTGGGCATGAGGTGAGAGACAACTCCTAGAAACCCTCTTAGGTTTTCTTAAACCACAAGGCCACGTGCCACAATGAGATACTGGGAAGAAAAAGCTATGCTGTTTTTTTAAGAGCTACAACTTCTCACCTGTGAAGCTCCTCTTTCTTTACACATAGTTAGATGTTTTGAGGGGCTCCTACACCAGCTCCCCGATAATTCAGAGAAAGAGAAGATCAAGGACTAGACTGGGGCACTCAGCACCAGAGGACAGGGTAGTTAAGGAAGAGGCTGATATTGAAGGGTAGAAAGCACACAATCAACTAATATCCTTCCTTTCTCTCTGACTAACTTTAGAATTGACAGTGAGTGGTTTTGGCTGAGGCTTGAGGTTTTTACAGGGCAGAAACACAGCACAGCTCTTGATGCTGGCTGATACAGATGGTTTATCAGTCAGACAGCACACCCTGTTCCACAGAGGTTTCCCTTCAGCTACACGAGGGGGAAAGGGGAGTAATGTCGTCCCACACCACAGCCCAGGAGCACATGGAAAGCAAGTCCCAGGTACCTCAGGAAGTCCTGCCTTCATCTGGTCACGAGCAAGATGCTTCTGGTTTATATTACCCTGCTTTTTCTTACTGCTTTTGGGCATTTTTTTCTTTTATTTTTGTTGTGGCTAGTTGTTGGGGAGTTAGTTTTACACTTCCACACAATTAGCTATACATTTCAAGCAACACTATACTTCCATCCTTAGCAAACAGACCCAGGCCATGGGTTTACCAACCAGAAGTAGCAGCCCTTTGGTACAGTTTGCATTCACTGTCTCCCCATTCTCCTTTCCTACATCTAAATTTTAATAGTTCCTAAAATGATTTCCCATAGCCAATAATTTCAAGCAAAGGATCCTAATGGGAACTCTTTGCTTTCTACCAAGTATTTCTTGGGGAAGGTTGATGACTATGAAAACCCATGATCTCACAAGTAGAGAGATAAGAAATGCTGTTTTGTTTTGGGGTTTTTTGGGAGGGGAGTGGGCCCAGAGTGGAAAAAAACAATTATTTGATGAAAAAAAATTTAACTTTTTTTAGGAATTGTCCTCGTTTTGGCCAGGACAGGGTTAATTTTTTGCAAGAGCTGAGAGGGGGCATGGCAAGGATCCTAACTTTATTCAAAACCACCTCACGTCATTGCTGGGTGGGGGGAAAAGGGACACTCTCTCACTGCCTAGGAGAAGGGAGAAGCCTGGAGACCAGAACAGTCCTGTACTTGCTTGTTGTTGGGTTTTCTTCAGTGTAAATAGTTTCTTTGTCTTATACCTCTTATAATTGATATTGTTGTTGTTACTGTTTGTTTTTTTTATCTCATTTCTGTTTCCAGTAAAATTGTTTGTCTCAATCTGTGATTTTTCCTTTTTGTGCTTCAAATAGGAGGGCGAGGAGGAAGTGACCAGTGGCAGCACAATATTACTGGGAGTACCAAACTGGAGAATAATACTCCTAAAGCACAATTAGGCACCCTAGAGTAACAAAATTTAAGGGTTTTTTACACCATTTACTTCCCAAACAGAACTACTTCTGTTGCCACAATGATTATATGACGAATGATTGGTGTATTTAATTCACTTTTTTTAATGATCATGCTATTTATCAGCTGGTTTTCCTCCTTTTTTTTTTTTTTTTCCAGGCTTCCCTTTATTCCTGGAACAACAATGTACTGATTTCTCTCAAAGTCTCGTTTCCTTCATTTCATCAACTTTACCCTCCACAATTTCTAACTTTACCTGCAAGTTACTTTTCACCCTCGCTGTCAAATGCATCATCCTGCCAAGGCCAGAGAGCGCAAACAGCTGAAGGGCCCCATTGCGTTGTTCATTTCCTTTCCCCTGCAGAACTGGGGGACACTGCAGGGACAACAGCGGGACAGGCCAGCCGAGCCCACCACTTCCAATGCCTCCTGGTCTCCACTTGACTGATCTCTCCAGCATTGTCCAGTAGGACACCTGCTGCTTATGAAAACAAAACCCACAGAGCTCTCACAATCCAGACAAGCAAAAAACATGAATAGGTGACCATCAGACTTAATAAAGTTTGTTCAGTTCTGGACCGCACATGTTGAGATTTTTGAATTTTTTTAGATTATTAGTGTTACTATCATCAGAGATACTGCATTAGTTTTGCATTTCAGAAAGAATCTCAAATGTCACCAAAGTGAGTGGAAAAAAGCACAGAAATGTTAGTTGATTACATTTGAAACTTAACCTTTTAAGATCAGTGAAATCTGAGTCTGAGAACAGCACTAGTACAGCACGCAAAAGACCCCTTTCTACAAGGTATTCCCTAGCTCAGTAAAATTACAAATTCCTCTACACAGCAGAAATGCTTTAGAGTTATGTCACACTTCAAGATCACTTCTTTTTTCCCCAAAAGAAAAGGGAGGTCTGAAACCATTCGCACAGCTACAGATACAAATGCCAGCGGGGTTATTGGAATTTCAAGCATAATCAAGAGAATAGGCATCAACAAAGTAGCTAAGGAACTAGGCTCTAAAGGGTATCAGGTCCAAAATCTCTCAGAGTGAAGTGCACATTGTTAGGTACTGGAAAAACAAGCCTGAAAGTTCACAGTGAACTTTTTCTCTCCAGCTACTTGCCTACAATGTTTTCTTGAAGAATATTCGGCTTTGCTGTTATCTAGGGTACTGATGCTACCAGCCTCCCAGAAGTCAACTGGTTGAAACAGCATCTCCATGTGCAAATTATTCCAGTATCCTCTTGCACAGTATCTTTTCATCACCCTCAGCTTCACACCAGTGCACATCAGGTGCAAAAACCTTTGTATTGAACCCCAAACACAAACCCTCTTCTAGGGCAGGTGCTTTGAGATCTGTCTCCCAGGTATCAGCCCTTCCAGAGTCAACAGAGACTTGGGGGTTACAGAAGGAAAGCATTCACAGCAGGGCATGTAATGAAGTGAAAGTGCAAATGTGGGTAAAATGGCTGCTGCTGGCAGTATGCCACAGACACGACATTTCCAGTGTTCATCACATTTCTCTGTACCCCCTCAGTGGCATTTTTTGGTGAGTCATTCTATACATGGTACATGGGAACTCTGGGCAGTGGCAGAGCTAGTCGTGACTTAACCAGTCCTTTCACCTGTGTATTTCTCACAGAGGTCCATGAGCCTATTCTCTGCCCAGCAGCAGGCAAAAAGCCCCACAAAATAGCACATACTTAATCTGCAGGTGAAGCTGTAGCCCCTGTTATCACAGCATTTCCAAGTGCCTTTTTCACCCTTCATCCATATTATATCGACCCAAGAGTAGCAGTGAAGACTTCACTGGGGCTTTCACCATTTGAGAATGAAGTTTGTCTTTTATCTAGCGCTGAGGGCAGGTGGCACTGGTCTGACCACTTCTACAAAGTAAGTCTGCCAACTAATGCATCTGATCCCATCCTGATGCCACATTCTGCTCGCATCCCCAGCATAGCCCCTCCTGGGACTTGGGACCAGACTTCCTGGTCATGGTCCACAGCCCCTCTCTGCCCTCTTAAGAGAGCATCCTGATGTCTTCCCATCTCACAGAGGGCTGCTCTAGCTACACTCTGGGTCCTGGAAAGTGGTGAGGGAATGGTACCTACTTACCTAAAAATCATGGGTAAAATAAAGGGACAGAGGAACACGGACACAGAACTAATACAAACACATTTGCAGGGACTGCTTGCCAAAATGAAACTGTACCATTTGGCATTGCCTTAAATGCTGCTGCTCATAATATACTTAAAGAAAATTATGGGATATAAAACCCCTGGAATGCTCTGCAAAATTAGGAAGTGATTAGGCCAGATGATACCAATTTGACTCTTAACACAGCTTTGTCATAATTTCAGAGTTAACGGCAATACAGTAGAACTGATCCAAAACCTAGGCAGAATACCTCCAGTAAGTTCTGTAGTTGCTGCACATTTCTCTGTGTGTGGTCCTGCCTGTGAAGTTTGGTGCAGGTAGATGGAGGAAAAAAGGAAGGGTTTAAGACCATTACCACAGCAGGATACATAATTAAATTTCAGAGGGTTGGATTTGAGCAAGGGCTGTTGTGGTTTTTTGGGTATTGGTTCTTTTCTTTTAGTTTAAGGCACAGGAAGAGAAGTGCAATTGGCTTTGATGCATCAAAAATACTTGCAGAGGAGATGGAAAATTATGACTCAGATTTTTTTAAGCAAGAGACAGTTTGCCTGTACAATCTCTCCAAACATAGACCCAAACAGTTGTAAATCTTCCTGGAGATTTTCCCTTTCATTCCAACAGTCAGACTTGCCACAATGTCTGCTCCACAGCATCTTCTTAACCCCTACCTGTTCATCTTCCTTCAAGTGCATTAAGGAAGAAGGCTTTCCAGGCCAGGACTGTGGAATGGCAGCCGTCCCATACAGCTTAACATTCCTCACCCAATATTTCATTTCTCCCATCATTTGTTAAACATGGGTAGCGTATTGCCATACATCATAAAGCCCTTTACTACAGCTACTCAGTCTAAAAACAGAGGGTACAGCTGTGCTGTCAGCCAGCATTCTGCAGAAATACCTCAGCTACAGCCAGCAAGCCCAGCGTGGTAACAGAGGCAGCAGTCACAGAAATAAGGAGCTCTGCATGACCTAATTTACCTTGTTTCTCCTGCTGAAGGCCACGCTACCATAGCTGGTGACTCTGCTTAACAGACTTCAGGCAGTCGAGAATCTCTACTGTGCATGTCCATCACATAAAATACAGGAGCACATGACAGAAAGAGGAATTTAGATGCTAAGTATTACACAAATTTAAAGATTCGGTAGTTACACAGTGATTGGACAGAAAATATGCTTTCTTGAGCTTATTGTTTTTCTGGCTTTCAGAGGAAAGAGGACTTTGAAAAGAAAATGGAAGAAAATAGGGGCGGAATAGGGAAAGAAGTACACTCCATTAAACGCAATAGGTTGGACAGACTGAACTGTGATTCTGTGACCACCACTGGAAACTGGATGCCCTTGGTGAGGTGTGTTATTGCTGGATCATAATTAGCACCATTATGTGATGCTGCATGCACACAGCAGGAGAGATGAGGGACTGAGCCCTGCAGAGTTCCCTCAAGGCAGAGAAAAGCCCTATGCTACTGAAAGACCAAAAGTTGATCTGAAAGCTCTGCTCTAGATGGACCAAAGGGAACCAGGGCTCCCGAGGAGGATGTGACTGTAGGCACAAGGGCAGCCTTTGGCCACTCAGCCAAGGCCCCCCTGCAGCTGAACTGCCCCAAAGGCACTGTACATGTGACACACAACCTGCAGCCCCAAGCCAAAGGCCTCAAGAGAAGAGGCTGGAGGTACCAGACACAGCTCCCCTGCAGCTGCCTCTGGCTCGGCATTGGCAGTGTTTGCCCCTATTGACTGCACAGGACAGGGGGATTTGCAGGTTGGTTAACTGCTAGGTAAGTGCCTTCCTTTTCCTCTTCCCTTTCCTTCCACTGTCCTCGCTTGCTGTAACAATAACAACGGAAGCCTTCTAGAAAAGAAAATGGTCTTTCAGACCTGGCTTGAAACTACTCTGTGACAGCCTTATGCAGATCACTAAAGACATCAGCCATTTACTGGCAACTTCCATAATCCCCTTGAAGAACTGATAGATAAAGCAGCACAGCCAGCACCACCAGCACAGCAGCAGAAAGGGCAGCTGTCTGCAGGCAAAATGTGCTCTAAAAGGGATTTGGAGCTTTAGCATTTTTCCTGACACCGGTCCTTTTACACCGAGAGGTAAATTTGAGAGCTCATGAGAACAGCAGAGTTCTGGGTTCACTTACAGTCTTACTTTTTAAAGTCCTACTATTCTGAAAAAATGAGTAAAGGGAAAAAAATAACTTTTAGGATGTCACTTAAAAGACAAAATAAATAAATACCAACATCTATTAAACTCTGGTAGAAGAGACAGAGAAAGTCTTCTCATTGGAAAAGAAGTCAGATGAGAATCATCCCAGTGTACATGATGTAACTCAGAAAAGTCAGGAGACAAGGGTTTCAAAGACATTTTGAAAAAAAGAAGAACCAGCTGTAAACATGTTTTAATTAATCATTCAAATAATAGAAACCTTGTTATGCTAAAGGAGAACGGGGAAGAGAAATCAAATCCATTTGAAAAATGGTAATAGAAACACATCACTTAAAAAAAGCTTCAGAGACAATGAAACAGTAATTCTGCACCTGTGAGCCATGACTATTTATATCACCCCCTCATTTTAATAACAGCTGTGTGAAAATGCTAAAACATTATTAAATCTGTAACTAACTATTGCATGTAGCACATAGGAAGCTTCTCCACTTTCCAGTTAGCACCAAGGCTTAAGCTTTAAAAGCAGCAGAAGCAAAAGAAATGCTGAAAAACACTGCCACAGGCTGGCTTAATTTGGAATTTCTCCTCTTCAAAAGGATTAAAAAAGCAGAAAACCGAACAACCAAATACACACATCCAGAAGGACAGGAAAGTACTTCAGATCTATTTCCTTCCCCCAGCACTCATTTTATTGCATTCCTTACAAGTAAGTAGGTAAGTGTATTTAAGGGCAACTTAAAAACTTGGTTTGATAAAAAAGGATTTCTATGTATATACCTGCAGCATTTTGCAAACATCACTTTAGGCGAGAGGCTCCGTTAACCTCGCTGCCATCTCTCACCTCCATATTGAGAGCAAGCCCCACGAAAGATCCCTGGGCCTGCCATGGGATTAACAGAGGAAGACTTTAAAATGTCGATGATCAGTTATTTATGAGGTGTCCTTAAACAGAAAGATGTCTGATGCTTCAGTGCAAAGCCTGTCTGCTCAGACACGCAAACCTGGCAGGATGGAAAAGCATCTCACTGGGAACAAGGAACAAGCTGCACTGGCTCTTGGGCAAGGGCTGTGGCTTGGTGTATTTTTGTAGGAAGCAGTACTGACACCTCTCCTCCTGAAGAGTTTAAGTGTTAATTATTCCCCGGTGTTCAGGACTTACGGGGACCTGATTTTTTGGAAGCTCAGGAAGGCCATCTGCTTTCCCAGCAGCACACAATAAGTCTGGTGAGAACAACTCTGCTGGGGAGTGGATGCACTGGGGAGGAATGAGGGGAACTAAGGTAACCAAACCTCCCCCACCCCTCTGCCCCAGACGTGTATCAATTGCAGGGTCTGTTTTTATGCACATAACACTCCACGGGGAAATAAAAAAAAAAGAAAGAAAAAAAGATTAAGTTACTAATAAAGAAGGAGTTCCTCAGAACTCCAACATCATTTCTTTATCATTTTGCACACCCTTCTGTTACAAATGGCAGGACACCACCCATCCCAACCACAGCTGGCCCCTTAAGACTGCTTCCAGACAGAAATAAAACTTGTCTGCAGAAAAATGGGCTTAAGAAATTAATCTGCTTAATTCAGATTCTTAAATAGTAGAGAACCATACAGAGAAACAGATATTTGCCCAGATATTTACAAAAAGAGTGTTTCTGTGTGTGCGTGTGTGTATGTGTGTGTGTGTGTCTTCCCAGTATCACCACATAAAGAAATAGTTAGTACCACAACTACTCCAGCAACGATACAGATTAGGCCAACCTCACGTAAAATAAAAATGTTTTGAAAATCCTTCTCAAAGTCAGAGTAATTTAAAATCTATTCACTAAGAGGAATTTAATCCGTGACTTAATCCACCTGCACACCTGACTACACACAAGGTCCAGGTGATAACTGGTCCTTATGCATAGATATTGATAATATCGAGCCCATTTCTGTTTCAGCTCCTTAATCAGAAGAAACACACGGCCTCCGAAGGGACTTTAGGCCGTTGTGAGGCAGGTTGCAAAGCAAACGGAGCTACCCATCCCCGCGAGTTCAGCCATGCGCTCTCGGCACTGCTGAGCTGTACCTCACCCTGGCACCTTCACCTGCGCACAGGTAACGCACTCAGCTGAAATCCCAGCCTCGGGCCTTACTGCCATGTGCAGCACGGTCGGCTTCCCCCGCCACCAACACCCCCAGCGCAGCTCCCCAAAGAGCCCAGCGAAATCCATCCGTACAGGACATCGCCTGCAAGATGGTATTTTCACTCTGGCATTTTCGCTGTCACTAAAGGCGCAGTTATTGTCCCTGCATGCCATCCATCCCCATGGATGTCAGTCCCTGGCTCAGCAGCAAGCAGACACCGGGCAGCTGCGGGTTGCCGAGCCGGAGAGCAGGCCGGGCGAGAAGAGGAGGAGAAAGGGGAGGAGGAGGGAGGGAGGTGCCGGCCGCTCCGGCCGTGGCCGCCAGGTGGCGCCGCCGCCCAGCGGATGATCCCGGAGCCGCTTCCCAAGGCACCGCCACCGCCTCGCTGGCTCGAGTTGGGACCTGGTCCGGGCGCTGCCCGATCCTCCTGCTCCAAACAAAAAACACGGCGCAACAAACCTCTCGGCAAGTAAAAAACAAACAAACGAGAACAAAAAAAACCCAAAAATCCCCTACCAGAAAAGGGCGGGAGGTGACAGTGCCCCCCCCCTCCCCCCCGCTGCTCTGGACCACCGGCTCCAAGCATCGCTGACCCAGCACGGGAAGAAACCTCCCTTCCATGCAAAATACACCCCTCCTGGCACCATCAGCACCTGCGGCCTCAGCTCAGACCCCTGCACCAGGCAACGGCGACAAGTTGGGAAAAAACCGCAATAAAATATTTTAAACAAAAGTTACCAAATAACACAACACCACCACCACAAAAAAGAAGAGGCTGACCCCACGGAACCATCCCCAGGTGACATAGAGGCAGCTGTCGGAGGGATTCCTCCTTGCTTCACCATCCACTCGGGGCAGCCGCATCCCTGTACTGAACGCGAGCTCCTAACACAGATCGTACAGCCACTGCCATTCGTGTGAGTGCCCAGCATCCCACTTCCAAAGGATGGAGACAGATCCACTCTGCAGTGCCCAAACAGCCAGGGGACCAGGAAGCGGCAATCAGCATCCCACAGCTCTCCCAATTACATACTGGAACAGCTGTGAGTTTGGGAAACCTGGTCCCCACTCTGAGTTCACCATCCCTCCTGCCATCCATAATCGAATTCATACATGTCACTCCATCTCTGTGTAATGGGGACACAAGTCCTTTGGTGACCAAGTGCAGGGCTCCTGTCAGAGCCATGGGGCAAAGAGAGGCTCCATCAAGTGGCAAATGCTCCCTGAGGTGTGCTGATGTGTTTGATGATAACAGCCAACTCATCCTAGGTAGAAGTGTTTGCTACCATCAAGAAAATAAAGCTATGTTGAGTCCAACTTGGGGTGTAATTACAGAAAGACCAAGGGTTTTCTATATAACGAGCAGTATTATGTAATTTTTCTTTTTTTTTTTAACCAAAATTCTCTTGATTTAATTAGTTCCTAACAGGATAATATAGATTACTTTACAAGGAAGCACCATGTTTGCAGATGGTAGAAAGGCATCCATTTTAGGCGAGACAAAACCTCTAACACAGACATTTTGACTTTTGTTCACTGCCTATACTATGTAGAAAAATCCCTCTCAAAACAGGCTGAAGTTTGGGTGGCCAGCAGTAGGATGAGTTAATGCCATCTTCTCTCTTTCTTTACAGTGTGTCCTTCTTGATGCATGGTAATCAGTTAGCCCACATGTTCCTCTCCACAGGAAAGGATGGCTTGAACTTTCCTAGCGCAGCCACTGGGGAAAACACAGAAACACAGGAGAGGACAACACAAAGACCTCACAAATGCAAAAACCTCTGCCTGCCAAGTGCTAATTGAGAGAACATTCTTGCCAATTAAAAAAGTGCTCTACTAGTGGGGGAAGCTCCACTTACATAGAGCTAACAAGAAAGTAAACTAATAAGCAGTAACTTGCACAAGAAAACAGGTATCTGTGGAGATGGTAGCCGACATTCGCAACTAGGTCAGTTTTAAACTACTCCAGATTGCTGGTTTGTGGTCATAGGAGGGCAAATTAGGATGCTGCAACAACCCATAATTAAATTCAAAGTGTTTGGAGAATGCACCTGAATAAAAACTTCAGATTTTTCCAAACGTAGCAAGGAAGAAAAAAGGTACAATATTATATTCTGAATTCAACTTAAGACAAAGATGAGGAGAAGGATAAATGGAGCCAACTCTATTGTCAGGGAAAAAAAAAAATCAATCATTTAGAGGAAGGAGTCCTGAAATAAAGGCCTAGATTTTTTAAGCAATGAAGATTTTGGGTACTCCTACTTTGTAGCATTAAAACATACTTCATATGCTTTAATTCACAAGGCATAGCTTCCAGACGACAAGCACATTCCATCGTATTCTGCAGAATGTGGGAACCCTACCTGCCACTGGGCACCCAAGGGCACTTGATTCTCTGGCATTTATTTTCACTTCCAGCCTATGAAGAAAATAAGAGCAAACCACTGACTCTTCCCTGATGCCTCACTTTTCTATTTGACTATTTGGGAATGGAGAGCAACAGTAGCCAAGTCAGAACACACAGTTTAAGGATGTTTTAGCAAAGTTTGACAAAAACCAGCACTTCCAAAGTAAATTCTCAATAAAATCGTCTTGGTGTAAAAATNCCATCAAGAAAATAAAGCTATGTTGAGTCCAACTTGGGGTGTAATTACAGAAAGACCAAGGGTTTTCTATATAACGAGCAGTATTATGTAATTTTTCTTTTTTTTTTTAACCAAAATTCTCTTGATTTAATTAGTTCCTAACAGGATAATATAGATTACTTTACAAGGAAGCACCATGTTTGCAGATGGTAGAAAGGCATCCATTTTAGGCGAGACAAAACCTCTAACACAGACATTTTGACTTTTGTTCACTGCCTATACTATGTAGAAAAATCCCTCTCAAAACAGGCTGAAGTTTGGGTGGCCAGCAGTAGGATGAGTTAATGCCATCTTCTCTCTTTCTTTACAGTGTGTCCTTCTTGATGCATGGTAATCAGTTAGCCCACATGTTCCTCTCCACAGGAAAGGATGGCTTGAACTTTCCTAGCGCAGCCACTGGGGAAAACACAGAAACACAGGAGAGGACAACACAAAGACCTCACAAATGCAAAAACCTCTGCCTGCCAAGTGCTAATTGAGAGAACATTCTTGCCAATTAAAAAAGTGCTCTACTAGTGGGGGAAGCTCCACTTACATAGAGCTAACAAGAAAGTAAACTAATAAGCAGTAACTTGCACAAGAAAACAGGTATCTGTGGAGATGGCAGCCGACATTCGCAACTAGGTCAGTTTTAAACTACTCCAGATTGCTGGTTTGTGGTCATAGGAGGGCAAATTAGGATGCTGCAACAACCCATAATTAAATTCAAAGTGTTTGGAGAATGCACCTGAATAAAAACTTCAGATTTTTCCAAACGTAGCAAGGAAGAAAAAAGGTACAATATTATATTCTGAATTCAACTTAAGACAAAGATGAGGAGAAGGATAAATGGAGCCAACTCTATTGTCAGGGAAAAAAAAAAATCAATCATTTAGAGGAAGGAGTCCTGAAATAAAGGCCTAGATTTTTTAAGCAATGAAGATTTTGGGTACTCCTACTTTGTAGCATTAAAACATACTTCATATGCTTTAATTCACAAGGCATAGCTTCCAGACGACAAGCACATTCCATCGTATTCTGCAGAATGTGGGAACCCTACCTGCCACTGGGCACCCAAGGGCACTTGATTCTCTGGCATTTATTTTCACTTCCAGCCTATGAAGAAAATAAGAGCAAACCACTGACTCTTCCCTGATGCCTCACTTTTCTATTTGACTATTTGGGAATGGAGAGCAACAGTAGCCAAGTCAGAACACACAGTTTAAGGATGTTTTAGCAAAGTTTGACAAAAACCAGCACTTCCAAAGTAAATTCTCAATAAAATCGTCTTGGTGTAAAAATTTTAGGCTTAATTCACATAATTCCTTCATTATTTCAGAATGAAAGTTCCCAGAAAAATATAAGAGCATAAATGAGCACTGAGTTTACCAGGGACTTTCCAAGGCTCTGTCATAATTTTGTGTATTTGTTGATGAAATACTGGCTTTTCCAAGCTCACAATTCCCCCTTCCCCTTGGTTGTTTTTTTTTAAAGAGCCTTTAAAGTTTTCTTCTGTCTGTAATTAAGAAACTCTGCACTACGAGGTACCTCCTTTCATCTTTTTTTGGGCTATGCAAGAAGGCTTCCCATGAGAAGGGAATGCTTAGCATGGTTTCTAGATAAGCCAGGTCTGTATTTAGGGTCACAGGTGTGAAAGCCACCCTTTTTAGCGGCATGCAGAGTTCAGCAGCAAACACTTTCTGCCAGCTGGGAAGCTGAGTCAACCTTTCCATCTCCTCTAGTAAAGGACTTTACTCCAACAGTTTTCTCCTTTGCCCTTCCTATCTGAATCTTCCTATCTTTCTGTATTTTTTTGCCTGTGGAAAAGCTCATTACATAGGTGTAATGCCTTTCACCTTTATCAAAACTATAAAGATGCCTTCTGGACCTCTTTTCCTCACACCCTTCCAGTATCTTCTGAACACATCCTTCTTGCACTCCTTCTCTGTCCTTTTGTCTTGCTCCATTCTCTGCTTCACAAGAAAAAAAAATGTATCTCAGAGAGTGGATGGTTTTGTACTTAAAGACAACCAAGGACATTCCAAGCTACAGTTTTTGGGTTTACTACATACTTTAGTCCCATAAAAAACCATGAGAAAGTTGTTCAATCCCTCTGAGATTAAAGTTCTCTATCCTCTGGAGGAGGAGCACTGTTACTCACAAGTGAGTGTCTCTTAGCTCCAACTAACTGAGAAGATTTGTCCTCTACCCGACTCAGCTCTCCACACAGAAGTCTCTGTTAATTTCAGTTGTGGTTCCTTGATCACATGCCCTGGCCAGGACAGAGAACTTAATAAACTGGTACACTTCCAGTTTTGAAGATGTAATGCACTGAAAACAGCCTTGCCAATCATAACTCCTCACCATATCTAGTCCTCATCATTTACTACAATTGAGCATTTACATCAGAGTTTGTAAACTCTTACTCCTTCTTTTGGTTATTCCTTCTTTTGACTCTAGTTAACTAGTTGCAGTGAAGCTCAAGAGTTAGTATGTAAGGCAAAAAAAGTCTCAGTCATTATGAAAAAAAGGTAAATTTAAAATAAACAGCTCTTTACACTGTCCTCGCCTTTCTCCTTGTCCCAGCATCTCTGAACACCACTCTTTAGTTCTCCTCTGTTTTCTTTATACTTTCAGTGCATTGTATTTGCACTTAGGTAAAGCTGAAACACTTCCTTTAGACAGTAACTCTTGCCCAAGAAATTCATGCTCCCTCAATCTAAACATAAAATTCAGACTTCAATTAAACTACCATGAATTTCATACAGCTGAATATTACTGGCACTTGCACTGTGCTAATGTTTTCTTGCTGCTTACTGTTGGACTTCAAAGCAAAGTATAGTTTTACCCTGGAAATCCTCTCAACAGACACAACTTAAAACTTTTAGGACTATGGAGTACCTTCAATATTGTGGTAGAAGACAATTCTCATTTTCAAACAAATCAAAAGTGTGTCATAGCAGCTCTTCTAAAAATCTCTTCATTTGGTATAGCTAAAAAATGTTACTACAGTGTCATACTCCTGTATTTACAATGAGAAGTACCTTTAAAATGGAGCTGACTTTTTTATGCATATCCTATTTTGGTTAAAAATTGATCTACTTCTACTGGTAACAAATTCAAGCTGTAATGTTAAGAACATAAACCTATATTTTTAATAGAAGTTGTTTCTATGTAATCTAATTATCCAGGTAACTATCGGAGTAATCTTGTTACTAGGCTGAAAAAAAAAAACACACCCAGAAAAACAAAGCAATACTTTGTCTAACATTACTGAATCACAAGAAATTAATTATTTTCTGTGGAAAGCAGTGGTTTTAGTATTATAGTATCACACTGCTACAAACAGTACTTTCAAAATAAGCATATTGAGATCTCAGACTCATTGTAAGTAGCTTTCGTGAAATTTTTCTAACCTTCATTTTAGAATTAAGTATGAAAAATTTAATGTATCTGAATGAGCTCAGTTAAAGTTGCCTCCAAATTCTAGGCTGACGGGTTCTATAATCCAAGTTGAAAGGCATGAGGAGGGGTAATGAGGGGTTTCTCTAACCCTCTGCCAGTCTTCTCAAACTCAAATCCTTGCCAGTTTAGTCTTCTCTGTTCCACACTCTCTCTGCAAGAGATGGCTGCAGCCTCAGAATGGAGAACCACCACTGAACAAGTCTCACCTTTTTTTTGAAACTCCCTCTGAGGAGGTTTTGCATTCCCCCAAAGCTGGAAACAGACAAACAGCCCCTTTTACCATGGTTGTCTTGTTGTAGGTGGGTGCCATCCTACCTCTTCTAACCAAGCTCCTTCCTGCATCTAAGAGGATCTAAGAAATCCCTCACTTGATGTGGCCTGTCTTCTAAGACACCGGGGTGATAATGGGTCAATACAGTCTAAAGATAGATCAGCTTGCTCTAACAGCTTAATAGCTCATTACAGGCAGCTGTAGCACTTAATGAGGCAAAGAACAACAACTCCGCTCCTTCGAGGTTCCCAACTGCTGGGAGCGGCATTTGCCAGCTTGGCCAAAATACTACAAAACAAAAACAAAACAAAACCCCCCTAACTAACTAACTAACCAACTAACCAACCAACTAACTAACTAACTAACTAAAAACTCAGACAGAAAGAAAAAGAAAAATCATCGTTTTACTACTCATCTAAGTTCATCTCAGAGCTGATGACAGTATCTGCATATCCCAGATGCAAAGCCCGTGTCTATCAGGTGATGCTGGCCAGAGATAGCATAAATCAAGTCTGCCTACTCACTCACTGAACTGGTATCAAGACAGGCTCTCCAGCAAACTGCTTGAAATGGATGCCACCTCCACCACACTGGATCATCAGTTTAAAGGGAAAACAGGAAAGCTGTTGGACTGGCAGCTTTTTCCTTTTCCCTTGCTGAACTCCAACACCAGATTACCAGCCTGGCAGACGGTTACAGGTCTTCACCCATTCTCAACCTACGTGTTCTGTCAAGCACTGCCAAGGAAGAGCCCTGACACTACACTGCAGCCTCGGGATACACGGTTTGGAAGAACACAGAAGCTCGACCTTCTTAATTAGTTAATTCCCCAGAAGGAATTCATTCCATGAACATCTGCTCTTCCAGGGAATATCAAGCTTTGCTGGAAGAAGCAAAATCAGCAACAAAACCACAGTATTCACAGGACTGACATTTTAAAATAAAACTTGCATGGCAGTTACTTTAAGGGCCTTTTTCTTTAAGCAACCATGTCACAACTCATCAGTTTGGGACTCTAAAGGAGAACCACCTACATCGCTGCTACACTGGTACTCTTGATACATGCCACTTTCAGATTTGAAAAATCTGCACGTTTGTATTTTGCTGGGAAGAAGTAGTAAAGGAGAGGCTATTGCAGGCATACCTAAAAAAAAAGAAAAATACTAGTACTGCTGGATCACTGCAGTCATTGGGTTCAAACTTCTTTCCATATTAAAAGGTATGATGATATTTTGGACCTGATAGGAAATAACCAAAATTTCTTCAGTGCTTCCCCTGTGAGCCAAACGAGTCAGGAATAGAAATGTATGAGCCACTGCCCCAAGTGCTCCAGCGCTACTTTGAGGCACATCAGACTGTGCTGAGCAGCAAAGCATCCCTGAAGCGCTATAACTTCAGTTAGAACTTGTAATTCAGAAATCTCCCAGTGACCCCATTATCAGTGTAGCATAGAGAAAACAGGGCTGGTCTTGGTATATGAAGGCAATGACTATTCAGGGAGCTTTAATCAGAAGGAATTTAACTGAACAAACAGCCGTGGCTCCCAGAGAAAGGCTGACTACTTTTAAAAATTGAAAGTAGCTGAGCGTATGCTCTAGAACAATAAGATAGAATTATTACACTAAAACCCTTTAATTAATGCATGCGACAGAAGCTGTGATTTTTAAACCCTAATCTCCCTGTCATTTCAGTTTTTAAGAAATAGTAAGAAGCACCCATCTGCTCAAGCTGCCACACAAGGCCCAAAGTTCTGTTCTCACACCAGTTTTGTGCCGGATGTCTCAATAAATTTACTGCTTATTTACATCAGCCAAAATGGAGAAGAAAGCTGCTGATCTCCTAAGTTTGCCCTCCTGCTAAAATGGACAAAATATATTTTGCTGTTGCACACAGCATTTTCCCCCCTAAAAGCAGGGGCTTGTCTCCCCCTCCCCCCCCAAAAAGAAAACCCATAGGGCATTTCTAAAACCCTGACAGATGTTTAATTACAGAGGCACTAGCAGGCATTATTTTGAGAAGCTCAAACACAGAACGACTGTATCTGACGACCAAATGGCTGAAGTGTCTGCTGTACCACTAGTGAAGCAAAAGCTCTGCTAATCCACGTTCTGCTAATTCAAACACCTAATAATTCACATGCAAGCAAAAAGCTGCCGGTAGCGCAACACATCTGAATAACCATTTAATAGGAGGAATCTGTGGTGCGATCTCATGTTACCAGGGGTGTATTAGGAAACATAGCAAACATTGGTCAGCACTATGTTGTGAAATATCAAACCCAACTCTTACTCTCAGCATCTAAGAACAAAGTACCTTTTGTAATGCAGGTTTCTCCCCCGTTCTGCATTTATTAATTCATTAACTTCATTCATTTAAATAGGTCCTTTAGTCACTGATGCAAATGAACAGGGAACTACAGTACGCCTGTGGGCTGTGTAGCAGGAAGAGAATAGAGATGGCACTGCCTTCTCCACTGTTATTTCCAGCTGTTTCTTACAAATTTCTCACTGAGTCCCTGGAAGTTCTCACACTAGGTTCCAATTAAAAAACTTTGTTTTATTCAGACAGAAAATCCTAGTTAGGCCTATTAAAAAATAAACAAAACCCACGAATCCGGTCCCCCAGACCTTTGATTAAAATTTCTTGGCTATGCCTCTGAATGGAGCAGAACCTGCATCTTCTTTGCTGAGTCAAATTCAGTAGTGAATAATTTTCATCCTTTATCCACCCTCAGAGCTGAGTGAGGCAAACGCGCCGTGCTGTGCTGTAGAATTGTGTACTGAGCACGCAGCAACATGAAATATTGTCCTAACAGATTTAAGCATGCCTCAAAGCACATTGTTCTGACAGCGCCTGGGTCTCCGTCATCACTCTCGTAACTATCAATGATTCTGGTTAATTTTACAATCACAAGAGGTACAAGCCTCCATCTGGTTAGTCTACATATTGCTGCAGAGTTGGAATCACACTGATCAACAAAATATGTTGGCTAGTAATGCTCTGTTAAGGTGGACTGATGAGTGGAGAATAGTCCTACTTTCAGCTACACTAAAGACCACAGCAAATACAAGGGAGCAGAGCACGAGGATTGGTGTTCCCTGGGGAAAGGTGCCTGACACTCTAGGGCCGCTGGGGGAGGCCAGGCAGATGGATTCAGGTGTTCCAGCAGGTCTGCCTGGACACCTAACACACCAGGTACAGTCTCCTGCAATGCATAAAGCAACAGCCTGCCACAGCTCTTTCCCTGGAAGGAAGCTGAAGGGAAGAGATTTCCTGATTTAATGCCTGTGACTGAAGCAAACTTGTGAGCACAGGTGGCAGGGTTTCCAAACACTTCTTGTTTCCTGCTTGTGCAAACCCCAAGTACAACAGCACCCTCACACACAAGGGAATTGTGGTGTAGCTGCTACTACACAGCAAGTCACCACCATCCCTGTCAGCCTCCACTGAGAAGCCCTGGCCCACAGGTCTTAGGGGGTGTCAATGCACGGATCCTCATGCCAAGAGTAGTAAGGTTATATCCATGCTGGCAGCCAAAACCAGACATCCACGTGACTGTCAGCATAGATGGAGATAACCTGGCAAGGCTGCTGGTGGTGTTGTTACAGTCCTTCCTTCAACCCCTTCCTCAACACAAAACCCAGCTGGAAGCGCCACTGGGCTGCATCTGCACCTGGGGTCCCTTCCACCAGACTACAGGGCTCAGGGGCTAATGCTGCTCTAAGCCCAACACACCTAACACAGACAACTCTGCTGGCAGAACCTGCAACAGAGTGCATCTAAGTCACCTGGCAAACAGGTATTTCTTGCTTATCTTCCAATTCTGGCTTACTTTTGGATGTTGTCACAAACTAGGACTCCCCTCGATCCCCTTCTGTCTTGCAGCACGGGGGCCAGTGTTGATTTCTCCCAAGTCTGACTCAATTTTATTCTTACCTTCTAAACAGGCCCTTTCTATGAACTCCTGGTAAGCAGCATGTTTAAATGCAGAACTAAGTTTTTACAGATCTTTACCTACAGCTCTTCTCAAATTTGCAAAAACGCAGATTACTGTGCTTATATGCAATGTACTCCATTAGCAAAAGAAATTTAAAATTCAAAGCATTTTCTCATTCTGGACTTCAGAAAACACTTCCCCAGTAAGACCCTGAATAAACTGATTTAAATGCTCTTAAAACTTCAGCTTACTCTGAAACACTAAATTTGCATCCGAGGCTCTTCACAGCACAGTATGTGTAATGTAGGATTATACAATGGAACTCCCTTATGCAGCCATTAGGAAGCAAAAAACCTAAACCCTTGTATTGTTTCAACTTTCTTTTTTCATTAACCTACCAGGCAAACAGAAGCAGCCCATGAGCAAAGGGCAAGCAACATTTCTTTCTCTGCTTCTGTTGAGAACACCCCTTCCCATAGCTCTACTCACTTCTACTCACCATCAGCCACAGCACAGATTCCCCCAACCACGTTTTATTTTGTTCATCTAATACTGTTCTAAGTATGTACAAGAAGCCTGTTGTGATCCCACTGAAATCCCCGATGATACGACTACTAACCTCAAAAGAAGGAGAACTAGTCCGAAGAACACAAATAGATAAAAACCACCAAATTCAGAGCCTCTCCTAGCTCTGGAGAGCTGGAGTTTTTAAAAACCCAGTGGCTCCACAGCTTAAGCAACAAGAAACAGGTTACAGAACTCAGCAACAGGAATTAATAAAAATGACCAGGGGTCATCTGTAGCCTATCAATCACTGTATCGTTTACAGTTCATATTACAGTAGAAAGGTATGAATGTTGTCAGTGTTATACACTGGCTACTCCGATCTATCATGAATAATTGATAGAGGTCATCCATTTGAGTCCCAGCCTATTAGTCAAAACTCTAAACCTGCTGTTCACCACAGTAGAGCACTGCAGATGAAGGATAGAGGGGCACTTACAGGGAACTATTTTCAACAATGCAAGCAGTTATAAGGGAATGCAGATGATCTGAAAACAAAAGCTGAATTTTTATGAGAGTTAAGACACTATTCTTTGTGAATCAGCAAAACAGCATTTCATGGGTACCTATTTGTACAACTTATTGTCAAGAATAAAATCCATAAGGCAAATCTGAACTTGAGGTTTCAGTCTTACATCTGTTAAAAGCTTGAGAGCTTTGAGTGAAGGCTGGGAAGCGCATTTGCCTCACGCTCCCTTAGATACTTTGCACTGAGCATCTACTATGTCTCATCCTGATAAAGTGACTTTGAACTAAAATCAAAGAATAAAAAACCCTTGTGTTATGGACCAAAGTTTTGATATTACTTTTAAAATGAGTAAATAATAAACTAGGAATAGCTATATTTACAAATACACTGAGCATTTGAGGAACTAAGACTTGCAACATGACCTACACTGTATTAACACTGACACAGACAATTACCCAAGTAACTTACTTCATGATGGCAGCAATTCTCATGGTAGCAAATGGCACCACATCTTTGAAATTTGGAGCAAGGTTAATACAACAAATAAGCATCTGCTAACTACAAACACTCCTACTTACTAGTGCCTTGTTTATTTACTTACAATTCACCATGACTGAACAGACAAGAATCACCACCCTGCCTCTCTCAGTCCATACTGCAGGGTGCAGAACAGATCATAATTTCATTTTAGATTTAAGGTCAAGCTCACTGAGCTGCCTTTGCATGGCTTGTAAGGGCTGAATAATCCTTTACTACAATGAGGCCTGAGAAATGGAATAGGATTGTCTATGAACAGCAGCCCCACTTTTTAATCTTTACAACAGCACTTCAGCAGTAGCATTTGAAAACGCCATGATACAGTTCCATCCTGACAAGCAACACCTGACATGCCTTCCATATCTTTGCACATCCCAGGAATCAACAAAAAATGTAACATTTTTTCCAATAAATATGAGAGGCAGGTAGCCAAAATACAGTTTTCTCTGCAAATTTAGGGATATCAGAGCCTACTTTTAATTCCCTGTGCTGAAATACAAGGCTCTGTCTAGACACCAGCCTTAAGGCACTCTCTTTGCATATAAGGCAGGTCAGAGTATACTGGAAGCATAAGGATTGTCAAAAAACTTGTTTGGGCTTTTGGCAAAGTACATATTCTGTAGACAGCACAGTTCTTAGGCTTCTGTCTGACAGAAGCAAAAAAATGCTAAAGTATTTCTGACAAACTCAAACTTTCCTTGCCAAAAGCCATCCTTTCCCCAACTCAGCCTGTTAGGAATCCAGCCTGAAGAAGGCTTTGTGCAAATCTCCACCTTTTCTTACCTAGAGATAAATTTTGTTTATTTTGACTGAGTTTTGAAGCCTGCATACTTTGGACTTGCAGACTCCAAGAACAGTGATACAGTTTTATACCTGACTTTTTACAACTTGCCACTCATCTTTTCCACCAACTCAGTGGAGCCACATTTCGACCAGAAACTAATTAACATCCTGCCTGAACACACCAGTAGAGCCTCTTCTCTCATGCTTCCTGTAAACAGCCAAACCCAATCCCACCACTCCCCTCTTCACTTCAAAATCTTTTTCTCACACCAGGCTCTTGTTCAACAGCTTCTGTGCAGTGGTAAGGCTGTAGACACCTTGCACATGTACAGTCAGTGGTTGCTTTCGATGGGTCGGACTCTCAGCTATTCCACTCCCAAGGCTTATGGATACAGACTTCCAGGCAAGTCCTAATTTTGGTTTGAAACACTTAGCTTGGAGGCAGGACAGTTGAAGAGACTGAATAGTTTCCACTAAGAAATTTACAGCTGAACTGGCTGAGCCATTGGTATGGTGGCAGGGTGAGGTGAAAACAAGACAAAGAGGCAAACAGGTTTGATAGCAAACAAGTAATTTATCACTAACTTAACTCTGTTGCTTCCACCTAATTCCTCAGCTAGTTAAAAGGCCCGTGGGATACTTGACATGGACAGGCAAATACAAACAGCAGCATTTAGTAAATCAGTTATGAAGATTAGCTTTGCCTTGCAACAGCTGAGCAAAATACAAGATATTAAGCTCAAACAAACTTCATAATGTAGGAAAATAACTAATTGCACTTTAAAGAAAGCCTAGTAAAATTACTACACCATCAGAAGGGAGTAATTTATTAATTATGTGATGATCATGTATTTCTGTTCTTTTTAGCTAGGCCTGGAGCTGAAATATGAGCCTTATATGGAAAGAAGCTTTGATGACAGTCATTTATTTGGGAAAGCTTTACCAGCCTTTTTGTTTCACACAAATGATTTGAATGTTTAAAGTATTGAAATAGCTTCATATCTAGGTATTAATAAAGAGATGTTGTCTTTTCCATCTTTCATATTTTTATTAAGCTTTTAGTGAAAATGCGGCTGCTAGCTTATAACCAATTCAAAAATAATATATATACAAGCAGGCAGCCATTTTCACAGTCTGGCAAGTAACAGATTTCCATAAATAACAAAGAATACAGGGTCATGATATCAGCTGTTCAGAAATTTTAAAAAGTCAGATTGCTTCTATTTTTGCAGTAACTATTTGCTGGATTACTTTTATTTATGGCTTGAAACTGAATCTAGAAATGTTTTCCCTGAACTTGAGACACCATGCTCCTGACTGACTAGCTTTCTCTCTGCTCTCTTCTCACTTGATTTCCATGTACCTGTGTCCAGTCTGAGGGTAGGGGATGGCTCCGGCTCACAAGCTGGGCCTGCAAAGGTCTGTGAACATCTGAATATGCTCCTCATGCATTTGTATGCCCAGACTGCACAGACACTGGGTTATTTGCTCACATAGGTGGTCAGCTGCCCTGTTACCTGGCTCTTCAGATGCAGCATTAATTGCACTGTACATCGGTTTTAGGTAATTAGACACAGGTGTAGGTCTGAAAATGGTAACACGCAGTGGGAAATCATTCTGGAAGACTTCGGTCATTAACACTTTCACAGTTCTCAGATATACCATTATCTACTCCTTAATTCTCTGTTTTGATCCCTGTTTAAAGTTTTCTTATACTTTTCCCCTGGGGATTTTGCCAAGCTTTCCACTTGAAAATGATTCTGTGACACTGTGACTCTGTCTCTTTCTAATAGAAAAAAAATCACATACATAATTCTGTGAAAATGGAAGCTGTGTTCTTAAAAGATCCAAGAAAAAAGAAAAAAAAAGTATTTTTGACCAACAGAAGTTGATGGATAAAATGAGGTTGTTATTTTTTTTCTTTTAAATGACATAAGAAATAATGCATTTCACATACTTCTTCCTCCCCAGAAAAGCTGACCATTTTTCTAGAAGGAGACAGGAAGCTCCACTTCTGGGAAAAACCCCCTAAAAACAACAAACACCAAAATTGTCTCAGATCTGCTCAATTAATTTTCTTCCACAAATATAGGTTACAAGCCATTTTTGTTTAGAACCTGATTTTGACAATCTCATTACCTCATGATTCAGGTAACTAAAAATATATATAATCTATGCTACAGTTACTCACCAAAATTATTAGACTGTTCTTGTTATTGCTTATCTGAAAGTACAAACAAGTTGGGTCTCAGACATCTTGAAAAAACGGCTTGTTTCATTTTGTTGTATGGGGGGGTGCAAATAAACAGGGAAGAGATTACACTGGTGATTGTGAAAGCAAGAAAACTCAATTGGCACAAAGCTATACACAGAAATAAATACAGCAAAATAAAATTAAACAGGTTCATCCAGTCTGACTGCATATCTGACATCCCAGAACCAGAGTACAGTATTAGTTTAAGACAATGATCAAGCAATTTCTTCTTTGGTTTCAGGAGTCCAGAGAGAAGAAGAAGACTGTAAGAAGAGCAGTGATAACATGGTAACCCCAGAAATTAGAGAAGTGTATATCGCTCTAATTTTGATTCATGAGTGAGGATTTCTTTTCTTCCTTTTTTTCCCCCCCTAACTGCCACTAACTGTATTTCTGGTGTTCTGCTTCAAGGGAGCACCAAGCTACTAGGGGATTTCCTAAGTGGGATTACCCGTGTTTCTTCAGTTCCTGCCGGCTGCTTACAGTTGCACCTGTGACAACTTAACCAAGTTGGCTGTCAACGACCTGCAACCAAACATGAGGATTTAAGCTCTTTTAGAAATAAAGCACAAGGATGAAACGTAACCTCGGGGTGGGATTTCTTCCTTGGGCTGAAATCAGTAAGGACTTCTAAGTCCTAGGAAAGAACAGAAAATCTAAGCTTGCCTAAAAACTTCCGCTTTTTTGTCAGGAGTCTTGTTTTTCCATTCAGCTTTTGCTGAGGTATATTCACAGTGCAGAATATAATTAACTCTTGAGTAAGAGAGGAATGGGAAAACAGTTTCCCTTCTCTTCTCAAGAAAAGCCTTTTGGGGTGGAAGGGTGGGCGTCAGAACAGCGCCACAGCTTAAAGTAAAGAGAGGCACAATTAAGCTTTCATACAACATCTGTATTGCATTTACACATGCACTCACTTCCAGGGAAGCGACAGACATCAAAACTAATGGAGAACATCCCGACTCTCCAAATGCAGGAAGAATGCTGCAGCTTTCCCAGCTGTGCTCTTGGGACCGTAAAACAAGAGATTGGCAAAGGAGCCTATTTTTTATTGGTTTTACTACTGGTTTTGGCCAGGTAGCGTCACCAAGTTCTTTAACAGCGTTATCTTACTGCACTATGAGAATTAGGTACACCAGGACTACTGGAAAACAATAGCTGCAGAATAAGCCTCATCATCTTCTGGATATTATGCACAGTAATTGGTTCCAGGGTCAACACTGTGATGCTACAACAAAGGGCTGTAGCTTAAGGGTAAAGAATAAACAGCAGGAGTTAATGGAAGTTCTGTTAATATATAAAAGCCCCCCAAAATGAAAGAAAGGCAGAAAAAAAAAAATCCGTATAAACAAAACTGATTATGAATCCAACATGCAACCTTAGCTCTAAACAAGCTGTTAATTTCATTAAAGAAAAGAAACAGAGCAAGTACTTTCAAGTCACTGTAACAAGAAAGCAACACATTAAGATTTTGAAGCCAGTTTGACAAACATTGTGCTTGCCATGGGTGCCAATTTATTTGCGTGAAAAATACAGACAAAGAAAGGTGTCTGAAATTACAGTATTATTCACAAAATATCATTATTAGGGTATAGAGCACTTTGTTCAAAACACCATGTGTGATTGCTCCACTGAATCTAAACATCTGGGGCAAGTTATCCATCTGGCTTTAGCGCCTTTGAAATAACATGCTACATTTAAGCTAAGAGGTCCAGTCACACCAGTTTTAAATAATCATGTTTTCATAGTCCAGCACTTTACCATTTTGAACCTTCCCATTCAATAGCACTTTTGATAAAAACACATTTAATCCTTTTCCCCACGTACCAGGAAAGTGAAACAGATAAAAAGAAAAATTTGTACCTCTATAAGTATTTCTCCAAATACAACAATTATCTCCTGACACTCAAGCACTCAGATGAAAAGGTACAAAGGAACATCATTATCCTTGTTATTTGCCAGGTGAAACACTACGACATGTAATATATCAGAACAGAATCCCTCATTTGTATGTTTCCCTATCACTTTTCCTTCCCTTTTCCATTTCCACTGTTCTCACGACCTCAAAGAAACTTTTACCTGTTTTTCTTTCACCTGCTCTGCTGCTGTGCACAGCTTTGAATGCTGGGACTGCTCACGCAGGGTTGTAGCGGGGGCACTGTGTGACCTCCTTCCCCAATTCACTCCCACCCCCTAATGTGAGCAGGATGACACTGAGCTACAGCACCTTCTTCCTTGGTGCTCCACCTTCTCTCCATGGTCACTCATTTCCTTCCTTTCAATAGTACTCTTGTTCCCAAGTGCCGGCTGTACCCATACAGGATGAGTCCCCACAGTGTGCCAACCTCCTTGGCACATTCTGCTCAAGGCCTTGGCTAGCCTCATGGACCTTCTCCCATTAGTAAGCCAACACTGTGACACCGTTTAAGCAAACACAGCATGCTTTTATCTTCAGCTTACTTCCTTGTGCCATTGATTCAGCTTTTTTCCAAGGCTGCTCCTAAGGCTCCCCACTCCTACATAAACCACCTGTGGTTTGCAGCTGGCAAGACCCTGAAATCCAGACCCTTCAAGACAAACTCTTCTATCACTTCCTCTGGCTCAGAAACACATGATGGTTGCAACAAGATGGATCAAAGGAAAATACCCCCAGCCAGGTCCCACCTATCACCCAGCTCTTGGCAGCATCAGCCTGAGTGCCGCATTTGCCCACAGCAACATTGGGATACATCATGAAATGGCACTTTGGCTCACTCCCAATTCAGACCTTCAGCAGAACAAATACACATTGGTTATCTTATGAAGTACATGCTGTGAGATGATCTTGGTACTGTACATCAGATCAAACGTGCATATCAGAAAGCAAATTCCCAGATAGGGCAGTTACTGCAGAATACCACATTTCTGGCTTGTACTTTTGCATGGCTCCCACTCCCCACTACAACAGGGATCTCTGGAGGGCTGTGAGCAGCAGAGATCTGCTTGGAACTATCGATGAGCTTCCAGAATAAGTTGTTTACATCATTTGGATGCACCTCTAATAGTAACACATCAGCCCTTTACCATTTAGATCTATTTATCTATACTTGTTACATAAACTCAGACACTTCCTGAATTTCTGTCTTTCCTTTCTCAAACCTTTTTCTGCTTGATGGACTTTTTAATTACATTAAGGTTTTGGCCCTTTCCAACCTTCCCTCCCTCCCTAGGTATCATGTTTCTTTCCTTTTGGCTTCTAAAGGACCCAAAGAAAGTTGCAAAACTGGAATTAGAGTAAATACTTTATGAAGAGTACTTTCCATGATGCCTTGGTTGAGTGAAATCAGTATTTCAACCTACTGAATATATTCTAATATATTTTTTTTTTAAACAAAATCTCGCTCTAATATAATAGACCAAGTATAGCAGAAAATCTTACTAGGCACATAAAAACTTCATTATGAATTAATAGCACTTCATTTCCACTATGAGCCTTAGTATTAGACATTTGCATGCTGATAACATCTAAGATAAAAAATCCTAACAACTTGTAAAATGAAATTATTTTTTGAATTGTAACTAATGTGTCATGTCTATGTGTATTAAACTAATAAAAGCACAACACCCCCTACTTCCACACAAGTAACAGCACTGAGGCTTCCCTGTCAAATATATTTAGCATTACAGTAGCAACCAAGTGATCCTCACTTACGTGCACCCATTTTGTTGTCCCAGAACAATCCAAGTAAGGATTAATTTTTTCCTGTTACAACTTTACTTGTCATTCTGTGTTTGGCTATTTTTTAAGGCTTCTCCAGGCTTCAACAGTACTTAAGGTTAAGACATTTCTGGGAAATTGCTGTGCATGTGGATACAGATGCAAGGACAAGAAACTTCTGCAAAGTATTATAAGGGGTTTAGGATTAATATGTTCCATGTGCAGTGTAAGCTGTACTTCCTGAATTCTCTTTTAAGGGAAGAGACAGATCTGTTTGCTTCATTATCTAGCAACAAAAGGCTTTACTACCTACTGAATAAAGGCTAAATCACAGAAAACTGAACATACCTTTGGTTGAACAGTGCTACACACCTACTAAAACATACAAAAGGCAACAAGGAAATGCAGCATCTGCTCCACTACCTTGGGGTACAGCAGGCACAGGAAGAGAGGAAGTCTTTTATATCCCTTTATCATCCTGAGTCATTGCATTCAGTCTTTCACCATCATGACACTGGTGAAAGACCTCTACTGTCAAAACACCCAGAAAATGTTTCACAGGAGGAGAGAGGTGAGAGAGAGAGAGAGGAAAAAAAAAGCCCTTTAGACCTGAGGTTCACATTTCCCAGAGAACCCATATATTTCCCTTGTGGTTATGCTTTTTTTCCTCCACCAAATATTTAGGTTTTGCTGACAACAGCCTGCCTCAAATGCTATTTAAGCAGTAAGACATCACAAGACATATGCTATCCTAAGATAACACACACCTCTGAAGTGCTGTTAGGTGTAGCTGATGCCTTCAACTGCCTGATGAATTTGTTATCTCAAAGAAACACAAGGTTTGGGAGCCTTATATTACAAACTAACTCCAAATTTAGTCTTTAAATAAATAAATAAAATCTGTGATTTTGCATCCTTCAAA
>VYXC01010085.1:2407465-2425807 GCA_013397175.1 Platysteira castanea
AAAAAAAAAAAAAAAAAAAACAAAAAAAACAGAGAGAGACAGAAATCTGACTTGGAGTAAATCCTAACTCCCGGCTCCCAAACAAAATTAAACTTTTTAGCTTTATACCTTTGATATGACAAAAACAACCATTTAATTGGCTATTTATTTTTCTGTTATTTGAAGTAACAGAGATAATGAAGTAGGAACTGAGGTTTGAGATCACCAACCTGGAAAACTAAGTTCTGAAAGCAGGAGTGTGAATCTTCCCCCATGCATCCTGTACAAGGATGAATATCTCATGCCCTAAATTCATGTTAAGTAAGCACCCGTATCAAAGTTACAATAATCATCAATTGAGAGACTACTTTTGTCTTTCACATGGACACTTTCTCAATAGAGATTCTGCACTTTAAAAGGATGAAAGGCTGGATTTTTGCCCTCAGCATCACTAAAGTGTAACCGAATCCTTCAACAGAGTACCCACAAAAGACAATTCTGAGACTTGCTCCTCCCCAAGTCTTATCCCCTGTAAAGCTTGCATGCTACGGTACATTTCAGGATATGCAATTTACACTGGTATTGATTACAGAAAAGAAAGATTTCTCTATTCTTCTCTAATCTCAGGCCATTAGGTGCCAAGTGGTTCAACAAAGCAGTCAACAGTGATTCCAAATCTGACTGCTCCTATGCTTAAAATCAAGCCAGCAGTTATAACTATTGCTGTATCAGGGCCAGAGTATTCTGCAATTTTCCAGTCCAAACCCATGCTGTCTATAACCAAGAAAAACAAATTCACCATGAAAGTAAGTTCCCTACACATTTACAAATCCATCCCCTGAACTGAAAATAATATTGAAAATAATGTCCAGCTGTCAGTTACAAAATATGGGACAGTAGCAATCACACACCAAATACAAGGATTCAAAAGTCTCATTCATGGCCTAAGGCACTGAAAATTATAATGAAAAACTCAAAGTTTTCCTCCACAGTTTCAGTAAAATTCACTATATGCTTTTCATGTCCCTAAAAAATACAGGCTTGCTGACAATAAATCTTGTAGGCAATCAAAAGAAAACTGAGAATAAGAAAAGTTATCGATGCTCCCATCGTAAAGGGTTCCCTTAACTGCAGCTGAGTTGCTCCTGACTTTTACTGGTATGACTGGTACCACAGTCAGGCCCTTTCACAGTAAAGTAATCCAGTGCCTGAATGAGACTACTGGGTTAAAAAGTAATAAAGTGAAGTCAAGTGAGACCTAGTAAAACTTGTATTTGTAAGACGCACCTGCAGAAAACAAATTATCTACCAACGCTGGGCCCAACCACAGATTACTTTTATACCCTGTGCCGCCCTGGGACTCCCCCATGTTTCAGCTCCTGCAGAATTTAGCCCACCCCATCCACTGAGAATGCTTACTGCCAAACTTAATGTATTAAAAAAGAAAACCGGATTCTTGATCAAGGGCAAACTGTGAACCATAATGTTAAGAACAGCAAAAAGATTTAACATTAAAGACATTTATAAAAGCCCCTCGTCGGCAGTCATTTACAGATCAGTAGAATCCCACTAAACAGTCATGGAGCTGCCGAAGTATTTGGGAATCAGATCAAAACACTACCATCGCAATTTTCATTGCCTGAATCTTGTTTTACTAGCTGGGGGGAAGGGAGTCCTCACTCACTGATCAGAAACTGCTTGAAAATAAAAGCACTACACAATGTGATCTTCTGACTATAAATGTCACAAAGCCGTATTTCACACGCTATAGTTTGATGTAATAGAAACATCCAGTACAAAGAACTTCCAGAGATGCTAAACTGACTTTTACAAGGCAGCAAGGACAGCGTAGGTGTCAGGAATTGAGGGGTTTGCTAAAACTGAGGTTCTATGCAGCTGGATTTCCAAGTGCACATCCCTGTATGCAGGCATTTATCATATTTACTGAAGAAGAGCTAAAAGCCTACTATGAGCCCTGGAATCCCTGTGTAACTGACTTAAACATAAAGGGGTATTTTTGAATGCACAAACTGAAAACAAGATGGCCAACAGCTTTCTACACTCTTGGCAATTTTTTTTTTGGTTTTTTTTAATGCTTGTGTGTATGGTAAGTGTGGAATGGTGATTGACAGCTCAGGAAGGACTAAACATAGACACAAGCAATCCTTTGAAGCAGCTCTTGGGACAACATTTCCAAAAACTGTGGAAGTAGTAGTATGAAGAAATAATCTTGGGCATCTTCTGTAAGCTTCAGGGCAAAGCTTATCCTACTATCACTTACCTTAAAGAAATCACACTCACATCCTTGCTTCCTAACAGATAAAATAAAGGCTGGGTAAACCTAACTCTTTTAGCATCTTGTACAATTTTTCTTCCAAGATGAGCTGTGTTTTGGTTGCTCATATCACAGAACTACAGCTACAACAAACTGCCTAAATAATACTTCTATCTCTCTGTGTTACTGCATATGGTAACCTGCTAAAAAGGAACGTCAACAATTAAAACTAAATACAGTAGAAGCATCTTTGACATGCACAAAGTTCTTCTGTACTTAACACCCCCACTGCAATTCTTACAAGGAATAAAACAGGGCTACAGTTGGTCTAGTAACTTCAAAATGCTGCATAAGAAATTGTCTCTGAGCAACAAAAAAGGCAGTCTCTGTCACAAGAAGTCATGAACCTACTAAAGTATCCCAAACTCAGCCAGCCTTAGTTCTAACTTGAGCTGACTATGTGTTATCAGTTCCTCATCACCATGCCTCATTTCAAGAGGAACTTGAATTGCTGTTTAATTCTCACTCTTGCTCGCCACCCACATTACACAAGACTGAGTGAAACAGGCCTTGGTAATGCAGAGCAAAGTGTGGTAATCAGGAACACAGTGGAATTTACCTAAGATTCCTACAGGGCAATCAGGGCAATTGCTGCATGTTCCTTAGTCGGTATGATGTCAGGGTAATGGATAGCATTAAAGGGTAACACACTGCTTTATGCCAAAGCACTGCTGCCCTGTTCCAGTAAAATACTTTTTGCATAAGTTTCTTGAAGCGCAGCTCCCCTCATCAGCCTAAAACACAGAAGGGACAAGCGACTTCATGTGTGCGAGGTGCACCCGCCAAGGGAGATTTTAATCACTTTTTAGATGTCCCAGGGCTTTTCTCTCTTCCTCTCCTCTCAGTGCACACTGGATTGATTCTGGCTGCCAAAATTTTTCTTGCTATCCATTTTCTTGGCACAATCAGAATAATTTCTATTTTGTTCTGTTTTCTCAGTAGTTCTTCCTATTAACATCAACCCACAGTTAAAGAGAAATAGAAGCAAAAACTATTGCTGAGGGCAGCACCACAGGAATATATATACTCATATAGGAGATATCATCTGTAGTATCGAGGGGAGTACAAGAGTCCAAAGGAGAGGAAAAGGGTAACAAAGTGCTGCTGTGGAGATACACACAGGCCTGCACTGGTCAAAAATGATGGTTCAACCTGCAGTGCTTTGCAGAGAAACCTCAGATCATGAGAAAGTACCACACTGCACGGGGCTTTCCTAACATGCATCAGGACTGGACTATGTGCCCTACAGAAAGGCAGATATGAAAGAGAAATTTCTAAATGGTATTATTAGATGTGTTCAAACTAGGTAACAAACTACGTAACTGATCTAGTCCAAATTTGCTTTCAGGAACAGCTGAACCCTACTAAGCCCCAACCAACATCTAATGGATTTGTTACTGCTAGCACAGGGTCCTTGTCTCTGCCCAACTTCCCCTATGATTTGAATCATCAATTTGATTGTATTTCCAAGTCCCAGAGTTTCATTGATCTCACTGGAGTCAAGAATCAAAACAATTAGTTTGAGTTGTAAAGCTGAAAGGGTTTTATATTCCAACAACCAGCCCCCAGTAATGCCCAAATTAACTGGTGAATGTGTAATCACAGCATAACACTCTTATCTTGGCAGTTCTGAGACACTGTTCCTTCTTGAAACTACCTTATTTCTTGGAAGCCTAGGGCGACAGTTACAAATTGTCCAGCACTGAAACCTTCTCCAGTTTGTTTTATGCTCCTTCAGGAAACTAAATATGCTAAATAACTTAAACATATTTGAGACTGTACATACAGCACAAGATATCGTTTGGTGTAAAATGCCCCAAGAGCACTGCCTTTAGCAGCACAATACTGTGGGATTTACAGTAAGTTAGAGTCTGGCATGAGAAGCATCTGAAGTGTAATTATTCAAGATATGTAGTAAAAATGTTTGATTTTTAAATAGTGGAGAGACCTCCCCTTGCACACAGAGAAATACTTTTTCATGTAAGAACAATGAAGTCCTGGTACTGGATATTGGCAGCTGTTCCATACACTCATGCTAGCAACAGAAAACATCTACTAGGACTATCTTTCTCTGTTCTCTGGGATAACTGTGCATTTTTCTTTTTCTAATTTCATCTGCTTAGCTGTTTTATTCTTACTGTTGCTTTCCTCCCCAAAATTACAGCCTTGCTGCTTAGCTAAAATATTAAAGCAACTCTAAACTACTTTTACTTTTGAATTATTTTACATCAAAAGATTTCTGAAATTATGCACTTTTCATTAAAGTCCCAGGTCTTGGATTTGTTATAATTAATATCTGAGCAAAACAAAGTCCAAATTTATGCTTCATAAATCTCTCCTACTCTTCTTCCACAGAACTTGCTAATGTTTTAATGTTTCTATTCAAGCATTCCAGTTTACACATAGGATTTTCTTTCAACATGCCTGGGATAAATGGTACATGTTACATCGCCAAGACTGTATAACCTGTAAGCAATTCATAGGCAGCTGTCTCTTCTTCAGTTTACTAATAAAGATACTAAACCAGTCTCTGGCCATGCTCTTCTAAGAGTTTTTGAAATGCAACAAATACAAAGGAAGAGGTCTAGACCTTCTGGTTTTCACATGGAAATCCTCTTGGAATTACCCACCTGTGCACAGCACATCATGAGCCTTTACAGCTTCAGTGCAAGCCACCCAGCATGCTGGCACTGCCTTGGAGGCTTTGAACTCCACTGCCATTGCACACCTTTCCTCAGGCCCCCATCCCCTTTGAAACCTCATCACATGGCACAGCTTCCTTCACCAAAATCCTGCTTCTCTCTGCCTTCCCCCACTTTCTTTACTCTCCACCCTGCACCTTATTCCCATCTCATCCCACACGGTGCTCATGTTCTAAGCAAGTCCCACCACACCACCAGTGATTCCTGATGTAAACCAAGTACAGCCACACACCACTGTTTGCGGGTTTTTTATATTCTGCAGAGTCTAGAGACTTGTGCCCACCTCACCTAGTCAGGCCATGAGTTTCTCAGGCTGAAAGCCGTATTGGTACAGGGCCCAGCAAAACAGTCCTCAATTGCAATCAGCCCCTTCCTGCACTGTCCAGTTTAGTGGAAACAGCATGTGTGCAATACAAGTGGATCAGTCTCTCCTTAAGGCATTTCAAAAAAATCAGAGGAGTCTGACAGAAGTGAAAAAAAGATAAAGAGAAGGGAGAGAAGAGGCAGGAGATAAAGGAAATAAAATAGACAAGATGGTCACACTAGAAGCAGCATTCCTCGCCTTTATTCCTATGTAACACTACTTTTCTTTTCTTTGTTTTCCTCTCCTGGATTACTTTTACCATTCACTTCCACCCCAGTCAGACACTTACATGCAAGAAGTACCACCTTTCTGGCACTCGCTCACTGACTGGGCTATCTCAGGTCTGTGCTTTTACTACATGCTTGCCAAGAACCAAGAGGTATTTAAATTCTTTTCACTTCTCTTCTTCATCTTCCCACCTGCCAACAGCAGCCACAGCCTCAAAAATTATTCTCCCTTCCTCATTTCAAGACTGACATAGAGCCTTAATGTAACAAACCCAAACACCTTCACCGCTAAACACACTAAGGCAATGAAGGGGCTCATGCCTTAAAAATACTAACCACCAAATGACTTTGATATACCTAAAACTGCATTTTAAGTGAGAAGCATGAAGATCACAAAAGCAGTGTTTTCCCTTCACTTTTATCAACACGTATATAATCCCACTCTGCTCTCTCAGTCATATCTCTGGGGTTCTTTTCAGGGAAAAACAAAAATCATGACAAACCCAAACAAGAACCTCAATGTGGGGAAGAGCTGAGCAAAAACCTACAGATGGTTCATACAGCTTTGGATGCAACTTGGTGAACATTCAGGTACAGTTTTGCCAGTGGTTTGAATGATAAATAAAAATGAAGACTCATCTGGGGCAGGAATACCCCAAAAATATCCAAAGTCTGGTCTCAACAAAGCAAATGCGCTCTGGGCCACCTCTTCCCACATGTCTGTCACACAAAGCACAAATTCTTCATCCATGATCTCTGCATGACAGGTATCACACAGTACACTATGTGTAACTCCAGAAAACTCATTTCTACCCTCCCTCCAACCAGATGAACTACACTTTGTAGTCAGCTAGCTTACCCCTGGCAGCTGATTAAACTGGGTGTGCAACACTACACCCCAGTGCCTGAGAAACCATGATGTTACTCGACAAAGGCAGCAGGGGCAAATTACAGAAGTGTTAAGAACAAAGGAGTGCCTACCCTGGAGGCTCTCAACCCCAATTCTTGCTGTTTTCCCAGTGAGCCCTGTCAGTACTTCCCAGCTCCTGCCACCCTCAGCCCTGACACCTGCTGGCCAGGAACAGGAACAGAGGTGCACTGCCAGCTTCCCTGCTGCAAGACACTGTGCGTCAACAGCACTCCTCAGATTATTAAGAATTAAATGCACAAAGGAATACTTTCAGCTGAGTCAAGGCCACAACACTGAATACAGGGCAGTCTCAAGGCCCTTTTCTGACACAGGATAACATAGTAATGCATCAGAGGGGGAAAGAAAGAGTAAAGATAGAAAAGTAAAAAAACACCACAACAGATATTGTATAACCTTATGAGTAGCACGAGATTTTCCTGATTACAGCCTGAGTAAAAATAATACTGTAGAAATAATTCAGGAACAGGAACCGAGAGCCCTGCTTGCCTGCCTCCACTGGGGAGGAAGCCTGTCCATGTGGCTGGAGCTCTATTCTTGATGTAAAAACTTCACCTGGAAGAGCAACTAAAAAAAGCTGCAGCACAGGATAGCAAACTACAGCAGTTCTAGGACAAAATGTGCTTCAAGGCCATATCAGAACACCTAATTTTTGCAGGCACATACATGAGGGCAGAATATGGCCTATATTCCATACACCTCAAGTTACTGTTCATACGGGAGGGAGAAAAAGCCTCTGGAGGTGCAGCACCAATCTGCAAAAGAGTAAAATTAATCCTACAGCTTGCTGGACAGAAGGACCCAAGTTCCTTAGAACACAACATAAGGGCAGTGCCAATAAACTTGCATACCAAAAAGAGACAATTGGGAAATTTTAGTCTTGAACATTGACCTATGAAAACTCCTTTTAAAAACAGCAAAACAAATAAGCAAAAAAACTTTCTTTCAAATAAAAAAACCCCTGTCACTTGTAAAAAATGTTCCCTTCATTGAGACAGTGATTTGTGTTAAATAACCTCTATTAATAGGCAACATTTCTCTAGGATTAAAGTGTTTCTTATTAGCCAATTAAATACTTGATTAGCTCTTCAGCTGTGATGTTAGCAAATATAAAATGCAGCAGCCACCCTCCCAGCCCATCATTGCAAACATACCCCTTTTCCAAAATGTGCCTTTATTCAGGCCCATCAGTTTGCTGCTTCTTTACAGTTAAAGAAAACAAGGACCAATCTGGTACTCTAAGAAGTGAGTTTCCAGTTGCTGGCATCAGTTAAGCCAGTAACTTTAATTCCTGTGAGAGCAAACTGCGGTGTGACTCTAACTCTCCCCCTTCGCTCCTGCAACAAGGGCTCAAAGCTTGAGTTGAGGCAAGAAGCAGAACAGGTAATGATATGAGACAGTTTCTCTTGTTAGAAATAAAAGGCTTAATATGGAGAGCATGTAAGAGCAGTTTTCCTATCTGAACATCATGTGAAGAAGTGTTGCGGGGTTTTCAGCCCGTCTCCAGAGAGATGGTTTTCCACCACAGCAGTTCTGATCACGGCACTATACACTACACTGGTGAAACACGGCAGCCCCATTTAAATCTAGACAAAGCTGCAATTTTATCGCCACACCTTGTGTCAGCTCTACCAAAGTGTTTCCGGTGGCAGCTGATGGACTTCCACACAAAGTAGGCACACCCCCATGAAGAAATTTAAGTGTTCAAGAATCCAACAGCAGATGGGAAAGCCAAATTCTGAGTCTTTTAAATGGGCAAGTAATCATACTGCAAATATTTAAGAGTCTGTAAGACTCTAGTTTGACACCAGACTTCTTGGAGTTGTTTTTTTATGGAAAGGTAAAAAAGCATTAAAAAAAGAAGTGGTGTTCTTGGATTAATTTTAATATATCCAACATTGCTTCAAAAATTTGTGAGAAACACGTACCAATACACAATTCTGGAAAATGTTGCTGCTGTGGGGTCTGAAGCCAGGAGAAAAGGCAACATTATATAATATCCTGAAAGAGCAAGGTAATTGAATAAACCCACCCCCTTCCACAATAGTGCAGATTACTTCATCCACGATGGTCTTGAAAATGAGTTTAACTCTATAGATAACTATGTTCTTCACAACAAAAGGAATGAAAATGAGAGGAAAGCGTTTTTGTTCACCAAATAGAAAACAAACAAAAACCAGCAGAAGGGCTAGTAAGGAAAGAATGGTTAATCTCACATTTCTAAAAGGGTATTATAAACAAAGCATGGTGAACAACAAAAATAAAGGATTAAAAAAAAAGATATGAAAGTGCTTAATGGTGTTCTTTTAAATATTTACTTTGCTGCTATTTGGAGAATAATTTGTTCCATTTAGTAGCATTGGGCTCAAAGGACTGCTTTAATCCAGAGAGATTAATTATAGCCTTTGGAGTTATAAACACAATTTGGGAAGTGAAGCGGAGAAGAGGAGAGAGACTCCTCTCACGCTGGCGATTAACAAGTTTATGTGCTTTGGGGCTACGCTACGCAGGCTTCACCTGTATACTGCAGGCAGAACATTGCACAGGATACCCATGAATTGTGGAAAAACAGCCCCCGAGATATCCAGGGAAGACACTACCCTATCCTACAGTGTTGCTATAGGAAACTAAAATACTTCACAGGTGTCCTTCACCAAAATACAAGTTCACCAGCACACTGCATCATCTCGCTTTTATTACCTACACCAGAAACTAGTTGCCCCACTGAGACAAGCAGTGGGCATGGGACCTTTAAAACCTCTCACATGCTTTCACATATTTCTCCCTTTGGCTATCGCTGTGTCCCAGACCAGGAGACACAGGGACCAGCAACAATTACCAGGCAAAGGTGGGAGCAATCTTACCTAGCAAGGGGTTGGCTGCTCCCTCCTCCGAGCTTTCCTCAGCCCCTTCCTCTCCCAAGCCAGAGGTGGCCGAGTCCTCTGGGGCGGATGCGGAGCCAGGGGTGCTGGGCCCACTGACGGACCCCGAGTCACCCTCCTCACTGCTGGAGCCGTAGCGGTCCGGCTGGGCGGCTGCCCCGCTCTCACTGCAGCTCCTCCGCTCCTTGCGGTGCACTCGCGAGTGCAGCACCATTTGGTGGTAGGTGCGGAAGATCTTGCCACACTCAAAGCACTCGGTGGACTTGTTCTGGGTGGCCCGCCGGCTCTGCCGCGACGCAGGGCGATAGTCCAGATCCCCTGGGGCAAGCGGGCAGCTCTCCCCCGCTGGGGCACTGCCAGTTTTCTCCAGGCGCCCACTGGTGCAGCTCTTCTTCTTGGGGTTGCTGGGTGAGTCCTGATCTCGCTTGCGCTTCTCCTGGTTGACAAGGATATACTCCCTCTTATCCTTGTCGTAAGTCACGTCTGCATCTGCCAGGGCCTCATCCCATCCCACATACTTCACATACTCTGAGGGCTCTACTACTTTTCCTTTGGTGGCCAGCTGCCAAGCTTGGTAGCTACTGACCGGATCCAGCTCAGCTACTCTTTTCCCAGGCTGTCCTCTCGTAACTCTATCCAGCCCTACAGATGGCCGTAGATTGAGACACTGCAAGAAAAACTGCTTGGTTACCGAGGAGCTCAGGCTCCCATCAGTTAAGCCCTCAGCCTTATCCCCAGTGCTGCCTGGCTGCACGCGGTAGTGAACAGCATTATGCACTTTCAGGCTTTCCATATTTGTAAACAGATTTCCACACTTGGTGCAAACTTCATACAAAGATAAGCCTGTCACAATTGTCTCCTCTTGTATCACATCATTGATAGTGGCTATCAGCTCCAAATCATTTTTTGGTTTGTTTTTGCTCCCGGACCTGGGGCCGTGTGACTTCATGTGGTTTTTGAGAAACCAGGGCTCTTTGAATCTCCTGCCACAAATATGGCACCCGTGATCAAATGAGCCCCTGTGCTTTTTCATGTGAGCTTTCAGGAACCAGGTTTGACTAAAGGTCTGACCGCAGACTTCGCACGGGAACTCGCCTGCATTCAGCTCGCTCTTGCAGTTCTCGGTGTAGGCCTCCCCATTGGGGACCTGAGCTGTTATATGGTCTTTCTCTATGTGGTTTAACAGCGTCTCCTCCCTCAGGGTCATGTAACTGCATAACCTGCACTTGAACGGTTTGTGGACCTGGTGCAGGTGCTGCTCCAGGTCCTTCTTCCTTTCAAATTTGTTTTTGCAGAAGGTGCACTGGTAAGAGGTCAGCTTGCCATCCTCCTCAGCTGGTGCCGTCTCTGTGACCTCCTTCTTGCTGCTTCTCAGCAAGATCTTGCTGCTATCGACCTGAGCGGTACCGTTCAAGATCTTGTTGCAGGCAGACGTACTTCTAGTGGGGCTGGTGCACCCGCCAAGGCCCTCCGAAACACCCATCTCCCCCAGCTGTGCCTCTCCCATCTCCACCTCATGCCCCTGACTTAAAGTGCCTGTCCTGTGACTGCGGATGTGAATCTTCAGGTTGCCCTTTTGGGAAGCTCTGTGATCGCAGTAAGGGCATTTGTAGGGCTTCTCACCTGTGTGTTTCCTCATGTGCTGCGACAGGGAGCTCTGAAAAGGGAAACTTTTACCGCAGATGCAACAGCTGTGGCACATGGTCTTGTCAGCATCCATGTCATTCTTGCTTAGCTTGCCAGGGCTGGAGGATCTCCGTAACTCCATTTCTGCCTCTCTACTACGATCCATCTGTATTACTGCAACAGTGGGAAAGTGGGGCAGGAGGACAAAAGCATGTTCGGCAGCAGAGGAGGGCTGGACCGCGTTTTCAATCATACGGTTCTGCAGAGAGGTGTTTTATTGCTTCATTCTCAGGGTAACGTTTCTCCTTCCAGCTGCTCCGCAGAGTCCAAAGCACCAATATACTTCTGCGTGCTCTGTAAGCAGATGGCATAGATCACCTGAAACAAGAACAAAATCATACAAATGTACAGATTCTTAAATATATTCAAACCTATTCGTGTTTTGAATTCAACAGCTTCCGTCACTCACTCTGCGTTCAGAAGCACACCATATGACAATCTATTGCACCAAGAGGCAGTAGTTTTTCTTTCTGTTGATATTCTAGACTTCAATGAGAAGCATAACTACTAAGTAAGTAAAATCCATAAAAGAGCAAATACTCATTTCCATACACTGCTATCAGTGTCTTGAACGAAGTGCAAACTTCAAAAATATTTTTTTGTTTTAAAACCAGACAGAAGTGGCTAAAAATACATCATAAATAAGGAAAACATTTCTTGTGGGGGTTATTACACTTTTAATCTGTGGCTTTACCATCATGTGTAATTTCATGTAAAATACTTACTTGCCAAAGAAAAAAGGCTTTCCTAGAGACTTTAGCAAGTATCATATTCCTGCTGGCAACTGCATTACTTTGTGTCTCAGACATCTCTGCTGTGCTTGAAGTGGCAGGCACAGAACATGCACAAAGGCTAAGGACACTCAGTACTTTGATTACAAAGCAAACAAGAATGCAGAGCCTGACAAAGCACTCAAGAAAACTAAGTTATTTCCTGCTGGACGATGAACTAAAAAACCCATCCAAGTATAAATTTTGGTCTCAAACTAACAAAGCAAAGTGATAATGCATGTATTAAATTACCTCAAATGTGAGTGATTTATGTCAACATGACACACAGGAAATGACACCACCACCCACCTCAATGAAACAGAATTTTAACCATATGCAAACAAAACAAGAAAAAACTCTAATTAACAGAACAGATTAATAAAAATTTAAATGTTTTTGTATCTTTTAATGATTAAATGCAAGGGTCAGTATCTTAGCGCAAGATGGAACAAACCACCAACTCACCACCTTGTATACAGCAAAAAACAACTATCAAAATCCACATAGGTTGTTCCTTTTCCAATTACTACACTGTGAAACAAAATCTTCCCCCCCTCCTATCCTCATTAAGGACTACAAACACCACATGACTAAGATCAAAGAACACAGCATTCTCTAATGAAGAGAACCGATCTACTGCCACATTAAGAAAACATCAGCTTCTCAGAATGTAGCTAAAAATATGCAGAGCACTAACAAGACCATATATTCCCACATCCATCACTTGACATCTATGACTCAACCAAGACCTACAGATCTACAGCTGCAAATTTTAAGATTTGCCACTGTATTCACCTCTGAGTCTCTTCAATACATAAATAAACAGTCTAACCACATCATCAGCACGAGCTTAACAAAAACCAAGGTAAGACTGTCGCAATGCTCATCTCAGTCACAGGCTACAGAAGAACTTCACTACATTTTGTTTAACCTAGCCCTCTTATTTGCTACAACACGTTCATATCTAGGTTGGATTTTCTGCATATCTAGTATGCATTTAGCATGTTAGGATTTATCAAACAGCATCAAACTCAAACTACCTTTTCATCAGAGAGCTGACAAAGGCATTTAAGGGATGAGTTACAAAAGTGATTTCATTTCTTGAATGAAGCATTTTTTTATTATTTAAAAAAAAAAAAAAAGAAAAGAAACAGATCACAAATCCAGAAGTCCATATGAGCAGGAAGTTTACAAACTACAGTTTCTAAACTAATCTTTGAAATTAGTCATTTAAAACAAAATTGAGGGACAGCCTCAGAAGAAACTTTCTGGGTGAATAAAGGATGTGAGTCACTGAAGTTGTGGCAGCACCAGAAGGTACAAACACACCAAACAGCAAATACAAGTGCAGTTTATACTGCCTATCAGTGGATGAAACAATTTAGAGTAACATCATTTATCTGACCCACAATCTAAAACTGCCATGTAAAAACCTATATTGTCTTATAATCAAGGATTTAACCTTAAAGTCATTAAATCATTTTTAAAAATACACCAGGTTCTTGTTCAAGTATACTGGGCTAAATGCAAGCAACAGCTTCTTCTGAAATGTTCCACACCATTTCAGAAAAAAAAACAAACCAGAAAGCTTTGGGAACAATTTTTTTCACGTTTTATATATTCTTAATTTTCTACAGCTAACACCAATGAGAATACTGCTTCTATTGGCAGGCTGATTTTTAGACTAATGACTTTTTTTTTAAATTTTTAAATGTAGGGCCCATTTTAACTCAACTTTCTGCAGTGTCTCCTGTCTGAAAGTTCAAAAGAGCTTTAAGAGCTAAGCTTAGACAAGAATGCTGTATGTAGCAGTCCAAGCACATGTAGATCCAAAGCTTCAGAGCCCCTTTGTTTACTTGGCCACAGATTCCCTGGGCTTAGTCTTGACATATTTCACTTAAATTATTTATAGCATTTTCATTAATGAAACTTAGTTATGAAAATGAGGCTATGAAGAAAGCATTACTTATAAGAAGGGTATTAGCCACTCACAGGAGATCCCCCTAGTCCTGTATTAAATTAGGCCTGAGGGGGGAAAATGTCAGAGTTAAAAAACTACTGAATAATTTTATTGGTCTAAAATACTTAATGGAAGTGTTATTGTCTTCACAAAAATATTCTGAGAATTTTTTTTCATCTTTATTACTTTATCTTGGCCAATGTACTGCAATCTGTAACTTTGTTGAAATAAAGTATTCCTAGACTTGGATTATTTGAATTCACACACATGTAAGACTCACAAAAATTCAAGTCCGATATTCCACAGACAAAATTCTGGGGGCATGAAGCGTTATCACATCTGAGCTTGCTTTACATGGTGTGTGGAGGTCAGCCTTAGGCTTTGGTAACTCGACTGACACAAAAATATATAAACAACTCACTTCTTGCTCCTCGTATCATTTGAGTGCTACTTAAAAGTAACTCTTCTAGAGGGGTCTCTGCAGAACAGCAAAGCCCGTTGTTCATTGGAAAGTGTAAATAAAATTACAACTTCTAAAAAAAGCTTCAATTTAGAAGACTGAACTTACAAAAAGGAAAAAAATACCTGTAAAGTATCCTAACAATAGAAAGTAACATTCTGTCTTAATAATATTTATCTCAGGATAAATTACTAAACATCAAAGGTGGCAGAATGGATGGAAGACATCAGCTGGTAAATCAACCACCACCGGTTACTCTTCCATTAGGAGTAAAATTTTGCCATAGTTATCTTTGTTTCTTTCTGTCTGACTGTGGTGATATAAACACAGTTGTATTTTGAAATAATTCCAAATTTTAAAGTATTCTGAAATAATTCTCTATCAGCACACATGGAATGCAGCCACCTCCAGCTACCCTCAGGCTACCAGAAGTGTTTCACCTCTCAGTAATTTCAGGTGGTGACCAGCTGCCTTTCACTGCTTGGGTCCAAGCTCACCCTGCAGTTCCACAGCACTGGCTCATCACACACAATCCACAGCAGTCACACCCAGCCTGCAGATTCCTCCCAGGCTGTCACAGCACAGAAATCCCCACTAGCAGAGAGGCAAGCCGTAAGAAAACGTAAGGGAATGTAAACTGTAAATTAATACATAGCCTTTAAAAATATTTTCTGTGTTTTAATGGCGCTGCAGTCTACGCCAAATGCCATCCAGCTACTTGGGGGAGGTGAGATACTCCAAGGGGCATAGGAACTAGATTCAGTTTATTTTGTTGAACTAGGAATCAGCAGCTCATGTAAGAAGCAGCTGGCCAGTATCCATGAGGTATTTTCAGCCCCTTTAAAATATACTTATCATCACTGTTTACATGCAAGTTTGGTATATAAAGCAAGATGGAAAAGAAATATGAACAAAGACAAAACAGGACGGGTGGTGTGCTGAGAAATGCCTTTGCACAGCCAAATATTTTAGTTGTAAGGTTTCTTCCTGCACCATTGCCTCACTGGATTCTTTGCTTTGACCCACATGGGAATAAATGTGAACTTTTTTTTTATTCCCCTGGTACCCCCAAAGGGAAAACAAGCTTTCCTACCCGCTTAAAGCAACTACTTGTCAGAATCTACTCTATTTCAAACACTTAGGCATCAAAACTTCTCTGGTTTTTAAAATTACCTCGGATAGAATTGTTTCCTTTCAGAGAAAGCACATTTGACCAAAGTGACTTGCTCTCACCACAGAGCCCCAGCATCTTTTCCCTTATCATCCGTGGCTTTCCCACTGAGGCTGTAGTAGCCTGTCCCTGCTGGCAGCTCGGCAGGTACCCTGGTGCACAGCTGCATCATCCTCACAACTTCTGCAAGACCCTCATTTAGCCTCGAAATGAAGCATGCACTGAAGTACAGCGAAAGAGCACTCTGTGTAACACCAGAGCACTCTGAAATACATATTACTCTTCTCTCCGTCCCACCTTAATACTCTGGAAGAGGACCAGGTATTGAGGACTGGACACAGAGAAAGACAGCCTCCTAAGGACTTTCTGTGCCTCTTGGAAAACAATTAATGAAATGAGAAATTTCAAAAAAAAATTTCAAAAACTCAGGAAAACTGGTGGGGGGGATAAATTAAGAAAAAAAGAATTCAAAAGATACCACACTGGAAAAGTAATTGCAAATTCATTTTCTACATTCAAATATGCTATACAGTGCAGACAAAGAAAAACATACAAAATTATTCCCATTCCAACATACAACAAGCAGACATACATTTCTTTTAAATTTCTCTTCAATTAAACATTATTTTAAAAATCATATTGCATGGTCTATAGTGGCAAGAAGGGAAAACTCTTCAGTTAGTAATAAAGAAGAAAATACATTGGGAAACTACATAGACCTATTCAAATAGCTCAGTGTATCTTTCAAAGCAAACTGCTTTCAGTCTGGGTGTATTTCAAGTCCCAGCTGAAAGAAAAATGCACTGGAGAAATAATCGCTCTTCTAATCTCCAAGAGGTTCGAACATACACTGCAATCACTCCACCATGTTCCTCTGCCAAGAGCAACAAGGACTTAAAAAAAAAAGAAAACCAATGGGAATCATGATCTTGTGGAAAAGTATCTTGTTGAAATTCCTTCTAAATGGTGAAATGATAGGACATAGCATGTAAATATCTAGGTGAATTTGAGTAAGCTGTGTATTTCAAGAACAGCAACCTGGAGAGAGGATCTCTACTGACTTGAGAAGGCTCAGGCTGCCTCAGAGCCAAACAGGCTTTGCCATTCAGAGCAAAGAGGCCAGAAGAGAGCGAAGTGCAGGAAGACAGGAGACAAAAGACAGAGAACACTTTACAGCTGCCCCACCAGCCTTTGAGCTCATTGAACTGCAGAGACCTTCTCCCCCTCCACGTCTTCTTCCCAGGCTATAGACTCTGTCCTCCACACATACCAGCCTTGCACTACCTGCACACCCTTCTCCTCACTTTGGGACGGGACATGGCTTCTTCTAAACGGCCAGATCCCACGGGCATCAACAGTCCATCACCCTGACTAAAGGCTCAACCCTGCCATCCTTTATTTACACACCAGTCCTACCCAAATGCCTCTTATAGACCTATCACCAGACTATGGACCACAGACTACACCAGAGCACAGAAGAACGAGCTTATCTTTAAACAGTAAGCCTGTACCTGAATTTGCAGGAAATTCTGGCATTCTGCAACCTATAAAGTTCTGAATGAATTTTTCGAGAGTAACCCAAACTAATCCAGTAAAATCCTATCCAAAAATCCCAAGCCAGTTGCAGAAGACTGGCAAATTTTCCAAATATATTCAAGTTATTAGAAGTCGCAATCTTGACAACAGACCTCCTGAAGTCTGTTTAACCCCGCCAAAACTGACACAGGGCAGAAAAAGAAAAATAAAAAGCTTCTGGAAAAACAAACAAGAAATTTCTATTAATCTATTTCCACTCAGGCTTTTAAAATCCTTGGGCAGCATTTTGCAATACTTTTCTGTCTAATTATTTTCAATCAGCCTTCCCCTGCAGCTGGTGAAGCTCTTCCCATTTGCAAAGTTTGCTGTCTGAACCCTGAGATATTATTTTGAGCTTCTCCAAATACATCATGTGTTTTTGTGTCTTTCTCCCTCCATGAGCTAATGACATTTTGCAGCAGGCTTCCGAGCGCCAGCCAGGAAAGCAGAGTCAGGCCTTTCCCAACCGATGCCACACCCTTAGCAGGGGAAAGAATACATGAAATAAAGGTAAAAACATTAATACTGAAAAAGCTGGAGGTATGCATTTGCAACAAAGTGAACGCTCTCAAAATGAAGTCAGCAAAACCTCTGTAACCCAGATTTTATTGTGGGTCCTCAGGAATCAATTCAGGAGCAAGGCGGGGTGGGGGGAGTTCGTCTTCACACTGCTACAGGGTATGTTGAGAAACACAGAGCTGTCACCCACTCAGTACATATTTTGTGTTTTAGTGTACTGTGTGTGTTTGTGTGCTGAGAGACAAAGAAATGTACTTTACTGGTTACACTGTAGTATTCTAAGCAATGAATTGAAATGTATCATTAACATCCAGGACAAGCTTTATCTTGCTACCAAAACAAAGGGACTATTCTTTGAACAAATTGAGGGGGAAAATCCCATAATGACAATGAAGAGTTCCTCTCCCTAAAAACTGTGCTGCATGAGAGTAACAATTACGGGCTTATATTCTACAGACTGAGGTTGCGAATGGCTGCATGAAGCGATGCATTCACTATTGGGAGAGTAAGTACCATTGATGACAAGGCCTTGGGGCTTCTGCTGTTTGCAGACCAATCAATAATCCATTATGAACAAACTACATTTCCCCCTAATATGAAGAAATGAATAAAAGGGAACCAGTAACACTAGTACTTTCATGGAAAAAAACCCAACAACGCAGAAATCACAAAATGCCATCACAAGACTTAAACTATCGGTGATGTCTAACACTGACAGAACTACCCACAATAATCCTTTATTTAAAGCAGTTCCTAGAGACCATTACATTATATTCAGGAAAAA
>VYXC01010085.1:2425824-2459888 GCA_013397175.1 Platysteira castanea
AAGCTTATTTTAACAGCAAGATTTTTTCAAGGCTACTTATTCTGGCTGCAGGACAAAAAAAAAAGCAACATTAATCTTTCAAGGCAAGGAGAGGAATATGAACTAACTTCACCCGAACATCTACCAGCTTGCTTCAAACTATTTTCTAAGGCAACGTAAATAAGAACTTCTAATTAGAAATAACTGTCCAAATGTGACTGGTCAACCATAACAAGACTTTATTGCAGCAGCTGCGTTACCATCCAGACATGAGGCCCTGAAACTGTTGTTCTCCCATTGTCATTGTCAGATGCTACAATACAATTAAGAGAGGATCCATTTAAATAGCACAACCATAGCAAACCTCAGCATCCTGAGTCCAGTTTCTACCCAGACCTCTCAGCACAGCACCAGAAGGCAGAAAAGCTCTCCTGAAAAATTACAGATAAAGAACCTAAATTTAAAAAAAGAAAAGTTACTGATTTTTTGATGGGTAACAGTAAATTAGACCCAAAGGAAACACTGAGACTGATATTACTAATGCATAAGGCAGTCTATGTCCTTTTTCTGAAATGTAAAGACTAGTAGTTAAAGTTGACCTCGCAGGGTGGGGGCTAGCAGGAATGAATGCACAATGTGATTATTGATCAGCCCTAGAAAAGCCAAGAACTGCACTAGTGCAGATGTGATTTTTCTTTTCCTAGGGTCATTAATGATATATATATTGGCAAGTCAAAAGCTCTTATTTTGACATGCTGTAACAGTATCATTAATTCTGAAAATAAGCATCAACTTAGGTTCAAAAAAAAAAAAAAAACCACTTAAAAAACCCCAACAACAACAACAAAACAACTCCCTCCATTTTACTTCAGTGTATCAGTAATGTCTTCCTATGTGGCCACACCCACCAAGGGAGTTACTTTAGGGGCTGATTATCCCTGAAGCCTAAGATTTAAAAGTTGAAGAAACATTTACCATTCTGACAGTTTCAAACAAAAAAATAAGTCAGTTACAAGCAAAGTCACCTCAATACTGTGTATTACCTCCTTATTCAAATCGATGGCATTGATGCTGTCTATTCATGCATGTCTATGGAGATGCATATATATATATGGGCAGCACAGTATTTTCCCAGCATCCAGTACTGCTTTTATATTTAATGATCTTTTTAGGTTTTCCACCGCAGACCAACATACACGGAGTTGTAACATGGCCATTTTAAATCTCAGTGTGGGGGCTGATTTCGAACTGTATGGACAGGGTATTCTTCTCTCAACATGCTCTGCTCCGAGCTCAGTTTGTATCTTACAATAGTAAAAAATTTTAAAGTACCTATTTTTATTTGCAGTGTCATGACAAGGAAATACGTAAGTTTTTTGCAATTTTTACATTATCTGAAGAACAGGGACTGGATCACCAGCTGGCAGAAAATTCAGGAGTGCAGTACATGGCACACACAGACACATACCCACCCTTTCTTGCTGCCTCTTTCCTCTGCCCCATCAATGCAAGCTACACACAAACCACATCCTCAGCTGCCATAAGTGCACACAGTGCCATGAAATCAATTTGTATCAATTCAGAAGCTGTACCTCTAACTAAAACTGGAACGCCTTTGTGCTGTGTACATCGAGACCTGAATGCAAGAAAAACATGAGCGTAATTGAAGGTAAACATTTTGAATTGTTGATTTCCTACCCCAGCAAAAGTTACACAAAGCAACCTTGCCCTAAGAGCCTAAATTCTACTCTGTCACAACTAACAATTACATCAGTAAGGAAAAAGCTTCAGAGCTTTAGTAGATTCATGCAGCACTGTAACAACTTGTCCATAGCAGACCTCAGTGCAAAAAGCTGTATGTTTGGTATTAAACAGGTTTACTAGCTACAGCTATGGGATCACTAGGTCAATGGAACGTAAATATTATTTCTATGGGCCACTGCTGCAAGATAAGCTGTGTGAAGAATTAAGAAATTCAAGGTAATAAATTAATTTCACTTATACCTAATATATCCTACTGCTCAAACTGCAAGAGTAAAATCATTACCTTATAAATAGAAGTGTTGCCACGTGTTAACCTGTTAACAGAATTACAACACTGTGCTCTGATTAACTACTAATACCTTACTGTAACAACAATTACTTCTGAAGTAACACCACCAAGTTGTTTGCTTACTTCTTCCTCCTCCACATTATTAGACAGGAATTGTGAAGCAGTGAAACAAAAGCAAAAAGAGTGCATTGAAAAAAAAAAAAAAATGGGGGGAGGTGAGAAAGAGTGGGACAGAAAGGGCAGAGGGGAAAGGGAGAGGAACTGTGCCCTAAAATACAAGGAGGAATAATCATATGCTATAAACCATAGAAGCATTCTGTTAAACATTACCTTCTGAGAGGCACTGCTTAGCACTGAGAAGCAACACAAAACTCACAAAACACACAGCTGCAAAACCTCATTTGCAGATGTTGGGCTAGTTTTTTGTGTGTGTGTGTGTGTAGAGATACGTATGTGTCTGTATGTCTGTTTATATATAAAGTATTCCACTGTAAGCTCTTTGTAAAGCACAAAACAGCATGGACAAGCTCTATTTTAGGAAGCTTTCTTAAACGTTTAAGAACTTAAGCAGGTAGTTCATTAAGACTTTCAATCACAGTTTTTCCACACTCTGCAACATTTCTGAATGTCAAGCACACAGACTATGTCCAGGCCCAAGCAAAGACACTGCACTTCAGAGATCCCACACCAGCCAAGCTGAAGCTTGCCCTACACCAACTGAGACTCAGTACTTACTGCGATGCTTAAATCGCACACAGCTTTGGCCCCATGACACCACCAGTCCCAAAGTGACAGAGGACAGCGCTGAAGGCCAGCGTGTGAACGGCCAGTGCCTCAGAAATACCTTCATTTCACCTTCTTTACACCAAAGTACACAGTACCCCTGAAGATCAACCCATCCCCAAGTGTAATTTGTGATGATGAGCTTATCCTACACATAGCAATAAGACAGCTGACTGCTAGCACTTTAAAAGAAGGATCAAAAGTTCCTAAGTTCACCAGCAGTTTTAAAGATGAGATGTCAGCTGTTGCTGCATTACTCCAACAGTTCATTTTAGAGTTTTCTGCAGTTATCATCATTAAAAGCCATTTCCATTACACAGGTGATAAATCCAGCTTTGAAATATACTGAATCTTGTATTGGCCCTTCCCTGTCAGCATAGAAAAGCACACAGGCATAGCCGGTACAATAAAAGTGGCATAACCATAAAGCATGAGTTGATTTGCACACTGAAATAACTACTTTTGTCCTCTTTTCATTCATGTACTTGTTTAAACACAAAGGGAAGAAAGCAATATTCTTGTATGCCAAATGAATATAAAGCACAAGATGACTTTTTCTGGATTTCAAACCTTCCAGTCAGGAGAAAAGAAACTAAACCTGAAATCAAATCTTTCAGCTGTGTGTTGGTCTGGCTTATTTTGGTATGAAGTGCTGAACTATCTCTGTGGAACATCGCTGCAATGTATCATCTAAAAGGGACACACATTCCATCTGCTCCTTATAAATACCATTTCAAAGCACATTTTACCAACCCTGTCAACTTTGCTCTCATAACAGCACAACATAAAGCATGCTTCAGAATTTGGCAGGTCAGGACATTGTGGAATCACAAGATGAACCCCACTAACAGTTCAGAACTACTCCGTACACGTACTTCTGTTCTCCTTGCCATTTAATCAAAGACTTGGAACCTTCGGGCCAGTCCTTCACCTACAGTATACAAGGCACTTTACCAGAACTCCAGAGATAGACAGAAAGTTATCCAAGTGCACAAAATGATTCTGTGTTACATCCTCTGTGAAAAAGAAGGGCCTGATGGACATCCATCCCCAAAACCATTCCTGAGCTCATTGCTGGCCTTGGGTACAGGAAGGTAGAGTTAAGAGCAGAAAAAGGTAAAGGAACAAACCCCACCCCTACTTAGATACTCTCATAACAGCCTCAACATTCAAATGCTGAGCAACTATTTCAAAACAAACCAAAACCTCTGATATTATCACTCACAGGATAGCAAGCAAACAAGCAAGCAAGCCTGCAATTAAGAAATGTCTATTGCACAGGCTGTTGCCGGTTTATTTATTTTTCCATACACTGCAACTTGCAAGACAAACCTATTGACTGGTAAGAAAAACATGAATTACATACACCAAGAACACCAATCTGTTCGCATCACAAAATACTAGACTTTATTACTGCTTTCAAAGAAATGAAACACCCTCTCCTCTCACCACTCTTCACAACAGAGGCCTCAACATGCCACCATCGCTGCATGTGTCACTGCACCTTCCACCGCAGCCCACGTCCCTGTCCATCCCATCTGCACCCACACCACTTCTGTGGCACTGATCTCCTTACTGCTGCTCTCCGACCTGGCTCCACCCCACCTCTGTCACCACCATGCCTCCCAGCCCCAGCTGTCCACGCACACTGCCTGCCTGTCAGATTCCCTCTGGATCACCTGAGGCCAGCTGCCAGGCTCACACTCCCTTCCCGGCCACTGCCATCCCACAGACGTCCTTTAAAGGCCGTATCTTTTCCCCACTCTTCCCCATCTGTCTGCCTGCCCTCCAGTCCTTTCTCAGTTGTCCCTAACACTTCTGCTTCTTCCAGGAGCACTTTCACTTCCTTCTCGCTCCCAAACCTGTTTGGACTCTTTATGACTAATTCTTCCATTTGGGCTCTCCCTCATTAGTACAGCTTCAGTCCCTGCTCACTGGCTTGTGGTTTGCCAGGACATTCCAGCACACTCACGTGCCTTCTCCTTGCCCCTTCTGTCCTTTTCCCCAGAAGATGCCCACTCTTCAGGCTTTTATATCCTCAGTTACAACAGAATCATCTCCAGCCACCAAGCCTGTAACTTGTCCCCCTCTGTCTGTTCAGTAACTGCTGCTCTCCCAAAAATCAAAGAATGCCAACACCCATGCCATATGCCTCGCGTGTTACATTCAAGCACCATTCTTCTTCTTCAAGGACCTACACAGTTCCACCCTACTCTCTTTTGTGTGGGCAGTGACTCACCCTCCCTAATACATCTTTTATATCAGTTTCCCACTTATGAGCTTGTGTTCTGACACTGCATTTAGAACTGGTTTTTCATTATATTTTCATTCATTCTTAAAAGCTTATTTTCCAAAAATGATTCAAAATTATTTTCCAAAATTAAATCCATCACTCAGTTTTCTATAGTTCCTTGCTCCTAATGCATAATATGTGTACTACATATTGCTATGTTCTAATTGCTATGTATATTCCTCAAGGCAGGAACTTGAGACCTTTTATACGTGCTTTTTTATGTACTTTTATACAGTGCCAAATGTTCCAACTTCAAATAATTTCTAAGAGCAAATTATCACTATAAAGTCAAGATTCCCCTTTTCAAAGAGTCAAAGTCCCGCTTTTCATCAGAGGTACAGACAGAAGTTGAGAAATAGCTTCTTTCCCATGAGCTCCAAAAGTAAACTAATCCCCTCTTCTGCCTACCCAGAGTTCATCTCTTAAGTTAACCAAAAGGACCATCAAATAAATGGTAAAGCTAAGTCAGTAAAGAAGCTAACAAGGCATAAATCACATGTCACTAACCTCTAGCCTGTCTGCCTTTCTGAAACATACATTTCCAGCCAATGTTATGCATTTACATTTAATAACAAACAAGAAGCATAATGAGTGCTGCACTTCTCTCCCCATTTCTTCACAACCACCTGGAAAAAAAGTAAGCTACACAGAACAGGAAATTAAAGGGTAAGATCCTTAGAGGTGATGCTCACTTCAGTGACGTATTCTTCTTACAGGAGTTAGTCTCTTTCTACACTTGGGACTGTAAGTATGACTTGAAAGCTTTTCAAACTCACTTTCCTCCAGCACGAGCATGCTGCTTTATATCACACATTTTACTGTTCTGCAAATAGAAATACACCCCTTCGCCCCTCAGGGCAATACTGAAGCAAGTAGATTTTCCACCAGAGAAGCACAATATAACTGTGACTCTTTAACTCCAAAAGCAGAATTTGAGCCACACCACTAAATCCTTAAACCTGTTACACAACAAATAAGCATGGATTACAGCGTGGCTGGTTCATTATGGGATATTTGTGATGCTGTTCCTAACACACAAATGCCATTTGTCTTGGCCACATATATAAAGACCATTCTCCTATTTTAGGTTATCCATCTTTACCATCGCTTTCATTTCTCTGCATGTCACCCATTTATTACTCATTTACTCCCTATTTGATATATTTCTACACCACAGACAGTCCTAAATAATCATGATATAACAGCACAGTATTATACTTGCTCTATATATAAATGACTGCTACGCTACAGTTACCTGACACTTCTTACTACCAAAACAAACCATTTATAACTATATATTACCTTTAGTACTCCATGGCTACTCCACTTGCAACACTAAACAAAGAGCATACAAATAAAAAGAAGCAATCTATGCCAGGGAGGTTTATATTTCAGTAGAAATAGCAAGCATAAGTTGTAGAAAATGCCTGACTGAAAACACATTTTTAGGCAGGTGTAATCTAATTTTGGCAGGTTTACAACAGTCAGCTACAATGTTTGCTAATACTTTAGAGGATTTGGGATTTTATTTTTTTTTAAACAGGTTTAGATAAGCACACCTGTATTCACTTCCTTGAGTAATGGGTACATTTATCAAAGCTACTGTTTATGATCTGAAGAGATTATTTTCTCACAAGAAAAATTTTGCCATATATATAAGAAAAAAACAGCCTCAATTTGACCAGCAGTAAAAAACCACAATCTTGAAGGAAAATCACACACATTATTACTACCATGTATGGGGTCAAAAGTACATCACCTTATCTATAATCAAGTGTTTTGTAAACATAAGGAAACTTTCTCCTTAAACCCTTGTATAAGGTTTGTTTTCAAGCAGGACAACTCCTTTCAATGTCACAACTCTGAAAATACAGGTTTACAGCTACAAGTACTGTTCCTCATTCTGTCACATTTCTTTTTTGACAGGCTTTCAGGAATCTCCTGAACTTGATTAATTCAAATGTGATTCATTCAATTAACATATAAAATCAAGGTGTTAATTAAATACAATATCCAAAACCAGGTATGGATAAAACTTGCACAGAAAGCACAATAAAAATGGTTATTATAGTACTGCCGACTCAGAGCACTAAACCTCATGGGTCAAACACTCAAATATGGTATCTCCATCAACTTAGGAGATCTTTCTGGCCGTAACTCGGCTGTGGATTCTCTTACTTGTCTTTTGAGCTTTTATAGTACACTCAGTCATATCTCAAGCTTTTTCCAACAACCATGAAGTCAAGGAACCTTCTGTTTTCACAGGCTTACATCTTCTCTTTTGGAACCACTGGACTGAAGAAAAAGAGGCTTCGGGAAATGATCCCCATCTTCTCCACCAACAATTTTTAAGTGGGAACACCATAACTGAAGCAAACAGATGTGGTATTCCTTTGCTCTGCTGCTTCACTCAGAAAATACTCCTCAGAAGGTTACACCAGCTTATCTATAAACAGCAAGGGGACAGAACAATCCCTCCACATATACACTGGATGGATGGTCAAATGTACAGAGCATGCATAGTCTCCACTTATTCCACAGATTTTACAGGTGATCAAAACATTAGGGAAAAGTAAGATCTTCTGCCAGAATGTTTCTAGTATAATCCTGAATATAAGTAGAATAGGTGGTGACAACACCTTTGTAAGACAAGACAGCTCTGAAGGAGGTGACAAACCCCACTGTGGCTCACTGGGTTTGTCATTTGCAAAACTGTGTGTCTTGGGTACAGCTAACTGCAGCTGCAGCACCTGCTAACACCGAAACCATTAAGGGGTTGTTTCAACCCGAATTATTGGGTATCCCATAAAGGAGAAGTTAACAGACCAACCCTCTGAGATACAGCAATAATGCTACAAGGTAAGGTCCAGAACAGCCTCTGTTTCACCACTTATTCTCCAGCATATTATCAACTTGGAACTTACAAAGACAAAACTCCTCCACATGCCTCAGATATCAAACCAAAGGTACAAAGGCTGGTCTCACACTGTTACCTAGATGCTTCCTCACGCTGCCTTCTAGATGACTGGAACAACTAAGGCTGGCCCAGCCTCTCAAGTGGAGTTTGGCCATCAATGGGCCCCGTCATTGGTCATCATGATACCTCTTGCATGAGTCAACTGCTTTTTGGGAACCCCATTATGGTAGCTGGATACAGGTCATTTAATCAACAAGTTTCTCTCATCTTGGGGCTTGCAGAAAGACTGCCAGCTTATAAGTTTAGACCCACTCAAGGCTTTGGTTACAAATCGTGGGTCATATTCTAAGATGAGTCAGAATTACTCACTTACTGCAATGACTTTAGCACCCACTGCACACTTATACAAGAAGGGAGACACCAGCTCTTCAGTTTTTGTTTTAAAGTGCAAGGCTGACATTTATCTCTTCCTTATACATTTAGAATTACTTCTTTTTGCACCAGAATTCTTTTTAAACCCTGCCTGAGCCTACAAGATGCACATCAGCTGGAAACCAAGGCCCCTACAATTAAAAGAAAATTCCCAATTTACCTAGCACCTCACCACTATCTACCCAATTCACATAAAGATTAATATTTGCAAATGGACAAATTCCAGAAAGAAAAGCTCATCCAGGCTAAGAGACCAAGAAGACTCAGATATGACCTCTAGCTTAGTCACTGAACTACAAACTGGTCAAACTGGGAGAGCACCCCAAGAGGCTTCTGATGCTCCTTCCCCAAGCAGCTGCCACCAAGTACTGTCAGAGGAAAAATACGGGATGGGGCACATGAATCTTCAGCCTGACCCAGTTCAGACCCTCTTATCTTCCCATGACTATTAGTAACAAATCCAAAGCCATCTGCTGTTGTATGAGAAAAGGGTGAAGGCCTCTCCGCATTCAGATCTTACAGCCCAGCCACCTCCAGTCGAAGGGTGGGGAGTCGCTTTCATGTGGCCGCAGAATTTCAGGGCAAGGCTTATCTTTCACAGCAAGTTGCAAAACAGCTGGCGCTGCAGCCACCACCTCTGGCACAGCAGCAGGAACACACCTTCACAAGGTGAAGAGGACTCCCTTCCCTGCCTTTTTATGAACATATGTGAGAGGTCAACAGTCTCCAAAAGAGCTGACAACACAACTTTCAAACTGGGAAGGCAAATAGTGCAGATTCCCTGGAACAAAAGGAAAAAAAAAAAAAGCTCTAAAATTACACACATCTCCCACTCTGCTACCTGCTCTGTTTGTGTGTCACTACATCCCACCATGCAGGCTGTCAGGAACACAGACACCTCCCTTACTACAAACCTGACACTGCCACGGCTGCCTACAAGAGGCTTCAGAGACAGCCTCCTTGTGCCTCCATCGAATGAACCTGAGTGACCAACCCACCACAACTATCTTGCATCCAAAGGGAGGGAACAAAAATCAAGTTAATAAACTTTGGTAACTAATGACAGGGATTTTTTAAACCCTAAACGATGACATATAAAAAAGATGTCAGTAAGATTTAAAGGGCATTCAGTACACAGATTTTTTGAATAAAGGGCATGCTACTGTGAAGAGGACATTATCAGTGTATTTGCACACACACCAAGCTTCACAGCTTTCACTGTAAAACCAATAGTTTCTCTGTTTCAAACAGTGAAGCTCGTCTGTAGAAATTTTGCAGCTAACAAGCATTTGATTTCGCTTTTCCCAACAATACAGCCATCGTATTACAAATACCATCAAATGAAATTTTAATTATTTTCTAAGACTCACTTGGTAGCTGTTAATGAAGGCAAACTGTTAGGGAAATCTTGCCAAAAGAAAGTAATGACCAGATGTGTACCAGTGCAGCAAGGTCTAACTTAACTGAATAACAACTTTAAATCATTAAAAAGAGCTGGACTTATCTATTATCAACCTTCATCCCAACATTTATTTTGGAGTATTTCTCCTAACCCAGAATCTATATAAGCCCTTGACCAAAGCAATTTAGAAATCATTAAATATATGTTAATATCTAAATAAGAGAAAGAGCATTAATTTCACAGGCTTTCACATTTAAATCTCACATGCTTTTAAGTATCTTCCATTAACCTCTCTTTACAGCTTTTTCAGAGTTCATAATGCTTCCTGCAGCCTAAAATAAAACAAACTGCAGAGATGTCAAAAAGTTATAGATGCACACTTTAATTACCCTATATTAATAATGTTTGTCATCTACATTAATATTGTAAATGAAAACAACACATGCAGATCCAGAGATGCGCTTGCAATAGTTTGTACCCTTGGCCACCACGCCTGTGCGGCAGCAGCTAATTACGGGGGTGAGCTATGCCAATATGGAACTCGTGCTTGTATTGCAAAAAAGAGCAATTCATAGCCCAGCTTAGTTTTAACTGCACAGGGTGGGGCTTGGAGAAAAGACCCTCATTTTGTACTGATATTATTAGAGTGGTATTTTTCACAAAACTGAGAAGTATGTCCCCATATACACCAAATAATCCCAAAGTGCAACTGAACCAACACCTTGTATCATGTTGCATTTCCTTATAAGGGATATGCAACCCAAAAATGTTTAAACTACTCTGATAACCCCCTGACATGAACATACTAAACTCCAAGGCATAAAAACACAACATATCTTTAGCACAGCACAGAAATATCAAATTTAAAAGCTATTTCATTTGTAAATGCATCCTTATTAGAAGAATGCTTATTGCTTCACTGATTCATATTCCCAAGTCTCTGGCCTATTGAGCAAGTAAGTGAAACAACATCTATACATTTTACAATTAAGTTATCGCTATGTTATTGTTCTTGTTCTGCACTGATGAAAGCACTGAAGGAAGAAATGCAGCTGCTGAGCACCAAAGGCACTCCTCATTTCAAGTATCGTACAGAACAAAGGCTGAAGTCAAAAGTTGGTCACATTCATTCAGCACAATAAAATCTTTCCAGGCAGAGTCGCCACAATAATCAAAAATAAATCATAAAATGTGCACAAAGTCACAGTTCTCCACCCTTCAATTCTAGCATCTACAGGCAGATTTTCTGCTAGTGTTACAATTATTTTTATCTATAATTATTTGAATCAATTCTCTAAAGAAACACAACCAACAGCTGAAAAACTACATGTAAGGTTTTAATTATTCTCTTAGTGTCTTGCCATGAAGTTTGTCCTAACATTTTTCCAGCTGGCCAAGAAAAGCAAACATGTGTCAAGGTCAGAGAGAAATAGTTGGTTCTTGCTTCATTTGAATTCCAGCTCTGGGCAACAAAAAAATCCAGCAATTTAAACAGGAAATTGTCTTAATAATTCTGAATTCATCTTTTCCATGAATGGAGACGCAACATGCAGCAAGTCTGTCTGCTTCTGCTTGTTTAATCATTGAGGAAAAGGGAAAAAAAAATTTAAAAAAACTTCAGATTTGGTCCTGCTGAAGCAGATCTGCAAGCAGTGGCTGGTTTAATAAAGCTAATCTTCAGTGAAGCACATGATACATGAATTGCAGACCACAGTAGTGTGTTGCTTTCCTAATATTACAGTGTCGGTGTCTAACATGAACTGGAACCTCTTGTACAAAAATTCTCAGGATAATCAAGTGAAAGTGCTGCCAGGTCACCATTCCTTGTCATACAATTTAGTGTAGTTTCAGTGACATTGCAATCACACCGTGGCTTTACTAAGGCTGACTTAGAGCTTAACTGTTGCACTGGTTTGTTTTTCTTTTTTTTAATCAATTTTATTGTAATAAATTCCCTTTTATGACAGACACTGTTCATATTTGGTATCAAAATAAGAGAGCATGCACAATCATGAGGACATTTCCTTAAATTCTGAGCCCCTATAGCAGTGGTTCAGATGAAAAAAATACTTTTCCTAAAACCACAGTCATCCTTAATCTTCAGAAAAGCAGTAAGAGATGAGACCAGTACCCCAACTTCAGAGGGCACAAAATGATTTAGAAGTAGGCAAGAGCATCCTTCTTTGAAAATGTGTCTTCTTGACCTCATGCTTTGAGTAGCCCTCTTAAACCAGAAGTCGTATGTCATAACCTCTCCATTAGTTAGCCTGAGCTGTAATGTTTTACTCTGATAATATCTTGGTATGGTGAGTTCCACAGGTCAAATGTCTTGGAGAGGTCAGCTCATTCTGGCACCCAGTCGGATGAAGACACTTCTTTTCACTCAAGCCTCGCTCCAACTCCACAGACTGTGAACAGGCAATACTGGGTTTGAATAGAAGTTCAGTGTAGAATATTGGTGAAATAACCTGAGCCTAAAGCAATCTTTCGTCAATGACTACACTTAATTTGAAACAGATGTTTAGCCAGTTTCACCATACAGTACATTTTATATACTTGCATGAGCACAGATGCACAACACAGGCAGACAATGAAAGAGGCATAAATTGAAATTGTTTCAAAGTAGCTGAAGAGTCTTAGAAATGGTGTTATGGAGGTTCCTCTGAAAACTTCAGCTATGCATTTTGTAAGTCTCCTCATTAGCTTTTTTATGCAAGAGTTAATCAGATAATTTAGTGATAAGTATTCAAGAATGCATAGCTAGAAAGGAAAAAAAAAAGTCTCTAGCACATAGGAGGAAGTGGGGAAAGACAGAGGGAGGGAGGTTATAGTGTGTGTTTCTGAGGGAAGTAGTTTTTGGTCTACCCTTTAGTGTATGGGAGTTCAGTATGCTTTAACTGCTACTTTGAAAATGCCCCAATTTGTCTGCACAGCAAACTAGAAGGATCTGAAACCATTGAACTTCCAGGTACTACCCAGAACAACTACATAAAAGGACACATAGTGAATCCTGCTTAAAATTTAATAACAAGAAGTATTTTATATTGTCTGAGGAAATCTAGGACGTCCTGAGCTTCACAGCATGTCCATACTGTATGGAACTATTTCAGGATGTACTTAAAACTGCTCATTTATGAATACACTTTCCTAAAACGTGTAGTCTTAGCATTTCCATGTTTTGTTGTATATTGCTTGAACAAAATTATGTGTTGCACATTACTCACTGTGTCCTAAAGTGGCCTGCATTCGAGAAAGCCTCATCTGTCTTCTCATTTCACATAAAATCATTAAACTGCTGCGAATGGTAAAGTCATCATTTTCTAATTATAACTTTAAATTAAGGCTTTTGTGTTGTTAATTCTCCAGGAAAACTTGCACCTATGTTTTACAATGAAAGGAAAAATATCAAAATACATCTTACTAAAGGTTTATGAATGAATCCATTGTATCACTGATGAAACATGCATGAAGCCAAAATCCGTTCTATTTCCGCATCAATTTTTTCCTTCTACATGAAGAGAAGTTGACCTAAAAAGATTTTCCTTTCTGAAACCAAATGCAGAGAGTGAGCTGTGCTGTAAATACAGGCTTTTCAGACATCTTAAAAATAAAGTTATTAAGAATGGAACAAAAAGAAATTAAGGACATTAACTGAAACTTTACACAAGTCCCAGTTCTGCAAACACTTACGCAACTGAGTAATTTCACACACCTAAATAATCTGCTTAAATCCAGTGGGGCTACTCTTATTTTCAAAACTACTCATACCTTTTAAGTGTGAGTAGAATCATGACATGGTAGATTTAACAAAAAACAAAATCAGAGATTTCACTGTGAAACTTGAAAAGTTATTTCAAAAAGACAGTACTTAAAATACACTATCAAATTCTACTCATCTGCTCTAAGCAAAAAGACCTACAACATTCAGAATTATTTAAAATTAAACCTGAAATTTCCCAAATGATGTGCAGATATTTTTCAAACACTTAATTAGCTTTGGAGATACTAACTAGGTTACTAATTTAGGTAAAGAATTTTCATGTCTCGGGTATCTCTACAAACCATCATGTTTAAGTGCTTAATAAGGAAAGCTTGCTTTTCAAAGTGCTTATTATTGCATTTCTCGTTGACTGCAATGGGATTTCCAAGTACTCAGCTCTTCTGAGTAAGGGAATACCTAATATCAGGACACAGGAGTGCAAATCAGGAAATCTATAACTAGGTCATCCAGATTTTACAGTTTTTACCTGAATAAATAATTTGTGCATTGTACTAGAGATGACAAACTATTTCACACACAAAAAAAAGGAAAAAAAAACGAAACAAAACCAACCCCCTAGAAATTATGACACAGTAAAACACAAAGCACACGCCCTTGCTATGAGAGGATGCCAATAAAACACTGGAGCTTTGATCTTCTTTGCAACAGTCACTCATACAGTGGCAGAAATACCCTTAACCCTCCAAAATATATTCAGCCAAGACTGCAAGATGCCAGTGCTTTCTCAATAAGCATTAAATAGAGGATGACTTCACCTGAGAAGTCCTTTAATGCTTCCCATATTACTTTGTTGTCTAAGCACATAGCAAAAACCTTCCTGTCGTACCTCTCCCTAGATCTGCACAGAGCATACTCTACAACTTGGATGCAATAAACTGCAGTTCATTTTTCAAGTGTGGAATCAATATTGTTAACTGGGAATCTGGGTGGGTTTTCCTCCCCTTGTATGAATGCTTGTAACCATTACAGAATCATTTCTCATCTGTTATCTTGCATAACATCGGTATTTGTTCTTTCAACTTTCACCTTTGTTTCTGCTGCATCCCCACTTTCAGAACCTGCTTCCAGAGTCATTTTGGAAGCATTTAGTAATAGCAGGGCGGTTAAATCACTTCTTTGGGATGCTCACTTTGTGCTATGTTAAACAAACAAACAAACAACAACAACAAAAAAGTCACTTCCTGATACTTTCATTGATTTTTTCCTCCTAAACTTTAGGGCGTTAGTGACTCAGCTCCCAAATGAAACTGATGCTGGAAAGCTGTCAGGAAACTATTTATATCTGGCAAGTTATTAAGTGTTGCAAATATTTATGTTGTAATTTAGAGAAATTATCTGTTACCAATACTTCAGTCGCCTCAATCACTGATTTCCTAACATTACACACCCATAACCGAAAGACAGATCAATACACATTTGATAATCACCAAACATAAATAGCCCTTTTATAGTATTGATCAGCAGCTTTTTCTACACGTGCAGTAGTTCAAGGGAGTAACAGGCACTTGGCAGTATCAACACTGAGCTGACAGAAAGAGAAACTGGCTGGCACTCGTGCAACATCATGTCAGTAGATACCACGTCCATCAAGCACTGACAGTTTGGCAGATCAAACGCTCTCTGCCATAATGTCATAATGACTTCAATTTACTTCTCCGCAGCACCCAAAGGCTGCGATTTTATGAGCTATCCAAGTCTCTTCTCTTCAAGAACAAGACTCTCTTGCTTTTGCAACCTTGACAGCTTCATATATTTCCTTAAAGTTTCCTAGTAGGCATAACCAGAACAGTAAGAAACGCAAAGCTGTTAACTGCTTTCTTTCTAATTTATATAAATAACTAAAGTTTTATTCAGCAATTAAAATTTCACGCTCGAAATTCAAATAACGGCAAGTTTCAATTACTGAAAAACAAACAAAAGTAGATGGAAACCCCATTAAAATCCACTAAGGTAACAATTTTCATAAGCCCAAGGTCAACAGGGCTGCCTTCACTCCTAATAGAAGAGTAAGATGCCAGCGTTCAAGATCCAGGAATGTGCTTCCATGCACCAAGAGAGGCAACAACAGTTTTAATCAAGGATAGGCAGCAGCACAGTGCTCACTCCTGGCCACTGCTGATGGCCAGGCAGCAGCGTGTGTTCAGGCACTGGGAGAAAACACGCCTCACTGCATGAGGCCACCAAGACACCATCAGCAACAAGGAGATACTCAGGTATTTCCTCACACTTACTCAGATTCTGCAACAGGGGCAATGACTGTGTCAGTCAACAGTTGAACTGAAACTGCTGTTTGAGTTTTGGCATAAAAATGCTGCAAGTTCCTTAATCTGCACCAGCATTTTTAATTGAACAGGTACTTTTGTTTTCTCTTCCTTTCCACCTCCCAACTCCCCCAGGTCTTCTCTGTTGGACAAGACAATGACTTAAATACTTTACATGGTCTTGAATAGCACAATTTCAATCTTTTCCTTTAAAAATTAACAAATGGAACAAAAAAAGTGCATGAAACCTATTCTTTTGTAACAACAGAGAGACTTAGAATTGAGAAATCAAACACGGGTTTCTGCATGCAATTTCTGTTTGCCACAGGAAACATTTTGTTCTTGTAAAGCACAGGCAGCTAAACCTACACTTCTGGTAAAGTCTAGGTAGAAAAATCTACTCACCTGAAAGCAAAGACAGGGGTGAGGAGGCAGGCGTTCCACTGGAGGACTTCAAAGCACGCCCCAACTCAAACAAAATGTCTCATTGATTCCATGGAGGTGAGCCAACACCCCCAGGCTTGTATCCCTGCCCTCACCTCTTCTACCCCTACCCCTCCACCAGGGCTCTGCCCTTCACTGCATGGCCACTATGACAAAGACAGATGCTATGCCACAAGAGACAGGAGCTCTTTCTTATGAGATTTGGCTGCTCAAGAAGTCTGGTCCATTGGGCTTGAAAGAAGAAGAGACCCATACAGCACAAGGCAGAAATTCCACATTGTTGAATCAACATAAAGCAACACCACCTTCGCTGCAACTTGCACCACTGCAGTGCTTACATCCTATGCGCAGAGGAAAAAAATAGCTTCATTTTACCTTCAGATTTTATTTTTAAAAACACAAAAAACAACCAACTCAATCAACTTTTCATTCACAGTAACAAAAACAATCCTAAAGAAAAGTTTATGTAAGTTATCTCACTTACACCACAACAAGTAATTGTTATATAAATACAGAGTAATTGCATCTTAAATGCCCTGCTTTAAGAGACAGATCACACTAATCTGAAGTAGGATGCAAACTCTTTTTGTTATGCTCCGAAACCACCCCAGATTATTAAATCTGTAAGATCAGGTACTGTATGACCTAGCCCAAACATGCAGACGCCTGCTACTCTGCAGGCTGCCTCACCTGTCAGTAAGCACAGGAAGAGTAACTAAGCACAGGACAATCAAATCTGACTGCACCCCGGTGACTACATACAGTTGGTCTTACCACGCTTTAGCATACTTCCCAATTGCTACATCCCAACCAAATCCCTTCCTCCTCACCCTGGCAAAGTTACATAGGACAGCTAGTGTGTTAATGATGTTTCTCAGCAGACCTGGTTTTCACAAATGTCAGTGTCACAATCACCAAAAAAAAAAAAAAAAAAAAAAGGCAACAAAGCACATGGATTAAATCCAAAAAGAAACCAAAAAAACCCACTTCTCTCAACACTGAATCAGCCACTCCATATCAAACCTTTCCTCTAAATGAAGGGGTACAGTGGGCTGAGGAACTCGGGCCAGGAGATCTTATTAAGGTCACCTCCCCACAAACAGGTCCCAGTGAAGGGCCCAAGTGCATATACTGATGTGTTTAAAATAATCTTTAAAACCAAACAAAAAAACAAGAAACAAACAAACAAAAAACAAAACGTTAGAATACCATTTTGGTTTACTCAAAATTTTTTATATTTGGAATACCATGTCCTTGTTCTGGAGCATTCTAAACCCAATATTTCATATTAAAACTAATCACCTCCTCCCAGACATATCCAATGCTGATATACATTTTTGTAGAATTTATGCAGTTTTAATGAGGAAGAGTTAGGGTTTGGTTTTTTCAAAGAAAACTAAGTAATTCTCACTGACTTCTTTGCTTTGCAACCTTTCAACCACACACGAGAGAAGAGTCGTCTTTGCAGTGACACCTGCAGTGACTCCCTCTAAGCACATATGCAAGCAGGCAGTGTCAAAACATGCTTCCTAAAGTGATGCCTGAGAGAAGTTTTTGGCCAGAAGACATCCATATAGGAGTTGCAGCATGAAAACTTGCAGTGGGGAGCAGATACATGCTATCCTGCTCAACCACCCCAGCTGTCACAACGGGGCGTGTGGAGCAACCGGGCAACAAGGCCTCACCTGTGCTATGTCAGCACTGCATTTATTAAGCTGTTTTTCATCTATGCAAGTTGGTATTTTAGCCTTCCTAAACCTTCTTTCACATTCTCCTCACTGCTTAGAGAAAAATCCACAGGAACAACCATTCCTGCCCGCTCCTTCTGTTCCTGACTTTGCACCTGTGGCTCTGCCATCCTTCAGGCACCTGGGCAGAAGCATCAGCTGGAGCCTTGAGCCCTCGACCTGCGGCAGGGCTATCCTGCACACTGGTATTGCATCATATGCCCAACGAGGCTTTTTAATCATCCTGATGATGACAGCTTCCCCTAGGGTAACTTCAGTGGGCTGCCTCCATCCTCTCTGACTGAGCATAAATCACAGCTGACTTGGGAAGAGAACCGAGCACCTCAACGTCTTGAAAAACACAGCCAGTGGGGAGCTGTAAGGATGCACACACTTTATAGATCTGAAAACCACATCTGAGCATCAAATGCTAAATCTAGTGCTTGGGGGCACTGCGGATCTCTGACACTTCTGGGAGGACACTGAATGCATAAACTTATGGATGGATCACACACATTACACCGATACGTAAGTACAGCGGTTTCATGCAGTAGACAAACTGCTTCTCTTGCCATTTAACATAAACTACCTGCTTTTACACCCTAGTTAAGAACACTTCAAAAAGAAGCACTGCTAGCAAAGCAATTATTTGAGCTCCAAAATTAGGCAATAGTCCATCATTAATTGTCTCTGAAACTAAACCCCAAATTGTAAAGAATGACCCACATGATCAAATCTTTGCAGTCAGTTCAAGAGACTTCCAAGTGGCCACCAGCATCTGCCTACAGGGATCAGCCTGCTAGACCAATTACAAACTTTGTACTCAAGGCAAGCATGTTGAATGAATGAATGAATGAATAAATAAATAAATAAATAAATAAATAAATATCCATTTTATTTTGGATCTTTATTTATTATTGGCAGCATGGCAGCCCCATGCAAAAACTTCAAATCCTCTTTTCATTTTGAGCTCACTCTAATATTAGTTTAAAAAATATCAAATCAACAGTATTTTCTAATGTTTAACCAAACGGCTACATTTTGCCCCTGTTAAACTCTCATTTTGTCCCTGGTTAAACTCTGCCACACTGGAAAAGATCCAGAGATTAATTTGGTTGAATGAATTTGGCTTTTAACCTAGACAATAAAATTTACTAGTATAAAAGCTTAAATCCCAACTGGCAATGTAAGGATGCCTTAGGGTACACTCTGCTTCTTGCCAACACCACATATCCATCTTTAAAGCTTTAAAATAAATCTCTGACTTTTGTTTCCACATGTATAGGCATATACTATGTTTATACTACAAAAAATCAACACTGACTACCAAGGGTTAATAATATGATGCTTCCTAATGTATAACCTCAAAACTATAGAGGACTACAAATAACCTACTTACGCGAAATTCGAAATAGGAGAAGGAAAAAAGAAATAAATGTGCTCTTTACCAAAATAAAAGCAGCAGAAACACTGAAGGACTACAAGATTCTGAAGTCACTCTATTAAATTGCATTGTTATCTCTGGTATTAAGTTCATCATACACTTACTACTATTCTAGCAAGCACCTTTTTTTAACAATACTTAGCTAGGTGTCTTCTGTCATACTTGAGGAACTACAGAAAACAATCTCTGTTTCTAAAACCATCATCATGACAATATTGCCTTCATTTTCCCATTAGCCAGCAAGGCACATACCATTTTCTGTTAACAACTGACCTGTTGTTTAAACAAATATATTCAGAGGATGCAGGCCTATGTCCTGTATAAACAGAGAACCAAACTGGCCTGGCCTATACCCCTGAACTCTCCACATCAGTGGGTGGAGACAGCAAAGAGTTGAGGAGAATCCACCCATAATACCACGAAAGAAGCAAGGGGACAGACACACATCACGTTGCACTGTCATAAACACAAAGTCTTGCACATCATTATGTGCAGCCAAGGAGGCACTTGTACCTACAGGGCTGCAGGTATTCTGTTTGCTTGACTTGAAAAGGCATCAACAACAGACATGAAACCAATGATTTCTTATTTTTCAAATCCTGGCCTGGTAACACCAACACCTTTTTTCCGCCCCCCCCCCGCCTTTTTTTTCCTTTGTGCACGTGTGTGCATGTGCCCGTGCCCAGGCAATGCTAAGCTTAGGGTAATTGAGTCATACAATCACCCTATGGGGCCAGGCTGGGCCACCACTGCTAACACTGGCAAACTCCTACTCACGAGAAAGTGCCTCTCAAGTCAGCGCGACTCCTCAGATGAGTAAGAAGTGCTCACTGATGTCAGTGAAGATTACCTAGTGAGGGCTTTGAAGTTGCTATTTTGTAGTGGGGTGGGTGTGTGTGTGTATGTGTGTGCACATGCACAGGAGCAGACATGACTCCCTAAAAGCCATGAATTCATCATCAACCTGCAAGGCAGTATGGCTTACAGAGAAAAGCAGTCAGAAAGTGAGATAAATGACCCTATGCCATGACCTCAAGGTAGGAATAACCTGGGCGTAGGCGGTACCTACCGATACCAGGATTAACATGACTCAGGGAGTATAGGGCTGAAATAAAGTATTCAGAGGCACAAAATAGATGCCATGAGTACATCTCCTTCTGCCAGCCCAGTTCCCTGTCATCCTGTTCCACTTTCTATGCCACAGTGCATATTCAGCACACGTAATGCCAAGCTCTAGCCTAACGTATGCTGATGTAAATTTAAACACAACCAAAGTAACTGGAGAAACACCACCAAAATGCACAGTAACTGAGCAAGGTTTAGTCTCTAATGTCCTAATGTGATTCGATGTCCTAAAGTGATGGAATTGGTATCATTTTCTGACAACTGTCTAGAAGAAATTACACCATTTATGTGTCCATGGCATGCGGCATCACTTCACTTCCAGCTGCACTGCTCAGAAAATATATAGAAGTAAGCTTTACATCTGTGCATATTTACTATGCCACACAAGTCTTACTAAGAGGCTAAATTCCCAAAACCAAAATGTTGCTGCTTCTGTTTACAAAATGAAAGTATCTTTGCAGTGAAAGAGAATTCCATACACAATACTTTTCCCCAGGGAAGAAAGCCATACTCACATGATTATACCCATTGCTATATGGCATGCTAAACCTTTTCCTTCTTGGTCACTCATCTCTTGAGTGACTTTTCAGTACTACCCCTCCGTAATGGACACAAAGATAACGGCTAATGAACCATCCTAATATTTTCCAGATAGCTGGCAGGCTTATTTCTGGAATGACCCAGGGACTCTGGCACTGACCACATTTCTAGGCACCCATGGAGTGATGCAGAACCAGAGCCCCATGGTGCTGTTTTCCTGCAAGCCTGGGGCAGGACCGGTTCCTGCACAAAAACCAGCTGAGTTTGGAGGAGAGCAAAGGACACTTCCACAGGATCACCATATAGGCAGCCTTCAGTACCAGGAAGACTGTGGCCAAATTTTTGCCTCGTATTATGCATACACATTCAAATGACAGATGAGGATCAAATGCCAAAGTTGCCTTCCCTTCACTGTAGTAAAATGCACAGTAAATTCAATTCAAATAACTTACTATTGTGAAGAGGACTGTGATAATTAACAGACTTTTATTAGCATTTAATTTGACAGCAGATATGCTTTGGAGAACTTTAATGACCCCTTAATGGATCCATACAACCACATGTACACAGACAAGATACAATCAAGTTCTGGGACTTACTCTTGCCATGTGTTTGTACACATCCCGGAACAGCAGCAACAGATCATCATTGCTACTGGGTGCCACCATATGACAACAGCATATAATTATACTCTCTTGATAAATCATAATCTTCTGTAAGCCTAAACCGCTGACTTTGTGTCAGATAAAAACAGATGCCTGCTGTGTTCCCACGCACCTTTACCTGACCATCATGTTGTAGTTTGATGTAGAGGATGATTGTTAGCAAAACGAACTGATCGGAGCTACAGAAGCCTGGAAAAGGGAACTGTTCCAAGTCCTCATTTTATCTCCTTTATAATGCTAAAAACATGAAGCTACTACATCTTTTTAAGAGAGCAGAAACATTATACCCAGCACATTCTTCGCAAAAGTAATCAGAGTTAAGGCTGTAGCAGTAAAAGTCATGTCTAGAAAATGTGCTTTCAGGACAGATTCATGACAGTATTCACAGAAAAGACAGGCGATGAACAACAGACTTCCCAAGTGCTTTTTTTTCATGGCTGTTTTTGCTGACATGCATCTTTTACAAATGCAGCTAGTCCTAACAAATTCTATTCTCTAAGAGCAATTTCTTTATTTCCTTTTTTAAGGAAGTTTACTACCAGTGCTAAAAATTAATCTGTCTTAGGTGGCTGTTAGCATCATGCTTGACATCCTCCCAACCACTCTGTGCCAACAGCCTGATTTCTCAGCATAGCTTTGTCCTTCTCACGGGCCCCTTGCAACACCCGGATCGCTCCTATTTTCATTCTGAACACAAACCTGCTCCACTTCATATTCCTCCTCCAAAAACTTTCATGCTCAGCATGCCATATCCACCCACTCATCCCAAGTCTCTGCCATCTTCAAGTTCAGAAGTGTGCAAGAGCCAGGAAAAAGGGATTGCAGAGCACAGTACACCTGGGGGACAAGAGACAGGAAAGGAGTCTACAATAAACAGTGACTTGTGCAGAACCACCAAGTTGTAAGTCCCTTCAAGCAACAACACAAAAGAAAAATTCAGTTACCTCACGCACATGCAAACACGTGCTTGGCCAACCTCCTCTTCTCCTTCTGTTTAACATCTCCTCTCCATAACCACCACCACCACTCTAATTTCTCCCAGGGCCCCTTGTGATGAAGCAGGATTGCACATGCTAGGCACCAGACAAAACACGAGGTATCTCCCATATCCTGCTCCTATACAGCTCTGCACGCACCCCATCTCATTCTGGTGCTGATGCGGGATGGCAAAGACCACTCAGTAGACCAACGCCACGGGAAATAAAACAAATCTTAGACCCCATTAACGCATCCCAGATAGCGACATCCAGCAACACTGTATGGGACATGATGACCGAGGGAGCTCCAGCCACAACCTCAGCCTCCCTGCCCATGAAGAAAAGCACCACCAAAAGGCAATGATTCTTTTACTACCTTAACACAGATAACCACAGATTCCTGCCATGGTGATTTCAAATGAAACAAAGATGCCCACCTACAGAAACTCAGCATCCCTACTATGTACAGGGGAAAGTGGTTCTCCACCTTCAACAGTCTTCCTGGACACCCACAGCTCCTCCAAACACCCATTTTCTCCTCTTTATTTCTGTATGATCTTGTTACTGTCTTTTTTCCTTTAAGGCAGTGTTCAGCTCATCACACCCTGTTTTCTTCTCCTCCAGCTTTTGCTGTGCCTGCTGCTTGCACCAGCTCTTCATCACTTCTGAGTGAAGAGACTGATGCTGATGCCAGACATGAAATGGCTGAGAGATCTTTGCAAGTGAACCAGCTCATATTGGCACAGCTCCACTACCCCAAACACAAGGTGTAATTTCATTTGTGGGTGGAATTACACAAGGAGTAATTCTGGTTATCTGGTCTTCAATAAACTTCACAGAGCTGCTGTAAGATTCCACAAGAATTGAGTTATGCTAGTCAAAATCCATTAGACCCTAACAGCACAGGAGGAAAGTAGGCAGGACTGTGTGAAGATCATTTTTATTATTCGTCCACAAAATTATTTTCCTACCTTCACATACTGCTATACCAACATAGGTATTTTCTTTTTAAAAGAAGATTCAAGTTCAAAACTTCATTTTGCACATTAGAATGAGAAACTAAGATTTAAGCCCTTCAAAGACTGTTATCTTCTCCAAACCGTAAAATACAATGAATAAAGCAGAATAAACCAGGTTTGTAAGAAAACAAAGATCTGTCTCACGTCTAGCATCTTCTTAGCTGTCAGACTCTCAACTCTGATCATCTTGGCCTTTTTCCTACATATTAAAGAGAGTGTAGTTTAAGAGAGCGTTCATCTTCCATGGGGATCACAGATGACCGAGACTGTACCAAGCAATGCGGGTTTTTTTCCAGTTCAGAGGAGGTACCAACTCAGAGGGCAGCCTTCCCAACCCCACTGAGCCAGCAGGACAGCTTTAGGCTCCCTACACACTCCAGAGTAACCTGCTCCGGTCTGCAAACTGAACTGCAGGAAAAAAGACTTGAACCAAAATTAAGACAAACTTCTTGACCCTGTCACTGCCCTGGGTTGCTCATCCTTCATCAAGTCCATTACACTCTCTCTCCCATCCTCCAGGAGCACAAAACTCAGAGAAGAGCCACGTTAAGCAGGTAACCATCTGTCTTACTCTCCAGGCTGGTCATACAAGTCTTGATCCTCGGATATCAGTGTCAGAACACGCAGGAAGCTTGGACAAGCTTTCTGCAAGGACAGAAGAAGACCTAGTCTTTAGAAGGGTAAGGAATTAGCTTGATCTCTTACATCTCAAGGTCCCTGTTTCTTTCCCTTTCGCCAGCCTGCCAGATCAGCCAGTCCCCAGAGGATTCCTTTTAAGCTTGTATCTTCCACTCCTTCAACAAACCAAGTCAGCATTTCTCTTCTTAAAACTTCTTGTTCTCCCCCTTATTTTCTGTCAGAGCCAAGGACACAAAAACCATTATGGTTCTCTCCACCAATCTGGTGTAGTGCTCCACATCTAGCTAAAAAGTTGCAGAAATGTTCACCTGCTATTTCATTGCATTTCACTTGGCAAGTATTGAAAAGCCAAATAAATGTCACTAGGTTATCTCAAGCTGTACATCAGGACAAGGTAGCAAAGAGTGTGAAAGTCACAGCATCTCCCGAGCTAGATAGCAGAAGGTAAGAGTAATATCTAAAGGGCTCCGTCACGGCTGTCATCCTTTTATGAGGACTCAGAGGGCACGTCCTGGTTTGCAACTCTATCCCTAGCTCAGAGACAAATGTGTGATCAGCAATAAACAGGTGGCAGTTATAGGATTTTGTCATGTAGAGGTACACACCGGTTTTTTTGCAGGTTAGAACAGGATACACAAAAGCCACCAGTCCTTTGCATAAGCTGCACATCATATACATTGTTGTGAGTAAGAAACACCTTGGGTTCTGCACTGAAACAGGAGACACAACAGCAGGCAATTCAGCAGCAGGCATTTTAAATTTTCTTAGTGGCCTGTATGAATTTCACAGATTATTGTTTTGTACCATTTTTCAGCCAAAATTTTTACTAATCCAAACCACTCTTTTACAATACCTAGGCTCGTTAGACATCTATTTCAGAATATAAAAATCTGAGGGGAAAGGCTGCCCACCATCTAGAAGCCACTTTTGAGCTCCAGACACCTTCCTTGTAAGTGCATGAAACTTCCAAGTGAAATATTAGCAATCCTCGCCTTTTGCACTGCTTACTTTTGTGATGGCAACCTATAATCCCTAATCAACCTAGAAAATAAATGACCGATAAACCAATCTGCTTGTAACCCCATTAACAGATTCTGGCTTCAGTATCAACAGGGTAATTTGCTGAGACTATTTTTAATCCCAACTGCTAAACCATTAATCCCACAATTTCCACACAGTATTTCCACCATTCCCCAAATTTACTCAAGGTTACCACCAATTTTGCAACTCATTAAAAAGCAGATAAATAAATAACATTTGCAAATATACACCTCCTGGCAATGGAGAACTGACAGACTCCGATTACTTGGTTGATCCCGTTAAAGCCATTACTTTCTAATTGGAAAGAGTCATTCAGAAGCAAAGCTGTGTGTCTGGCATGTCACTTGACACCTGGTATGTACCACTCATGATAAGATGAACTCTCCAATATGCTTGCCACAATGAAAAGAAGTGGGTTTTTTCATCATACCACTGATAGTCACAGCTCTCTACTAAAATCTGTTCAATTTTAATGGGACCAAGGTTATCAACATAAATTGTCATGTTTTCTCAAACTGGCTTTAAAATATTCTCCAACTATCATTATTAATGTCAATATAAATTATGCATTGAAGATCACAGCATTCATTACTGAGGTAAAATTTATCTGGAGGGAAAGGAAAAAAGAGACACACAGAGCAAATCTAATTAAAGTAAGTATTTATAGATTTCATACAGCTTTTCTCTTTAGTGATGAAAACACTTCTTTAAGAAAGGTCTTAAAATAAGCATTCACAGAGCCATCAAAAACAGTACCAAGAAAGCATTGTGTTAATCAGCTAAAGGTAGAGTTACACACAGGATGTTGCAAAGGGACTGATGTGATAATACACGAGCCTGGTAGTTTATCCAAGGATGTATCAACATGCTAGCACAACAGTCTGGAAGACAGACCCTTGGTTTCACTAAGCAGCTACACACAGGAGGAAAAGCTGTATTTAGTGTTGGAAGGGTGGTGTTTAATGCTCCTTTCAACTTCTATAAATTACAACGTCAGCCATTCCTAATTGGTGTACATTAGTATTCAAACACCATGTTGAAATTAGAGGCTTAGCAGTTTTTCAGTACACTTATAGGCACTTCACACAAACACACGAATAACCTTGTTGAAATATTTCAGAGTCCCAAGGTTAAAAGAAATTACTTTAAGAGACAGATGGTGAGCAACTGGTACCTCAGTGAGGAGTGCCACTGACTTTTGGAAGTTCTCACGCAACACACCGTATGGGGCTAACTCATATTTACTGCACGCTTTGGGACTTTGCAGTAGAGCCTCATCTCCTGAAACCCCAAAGATGTGCACAGATAGGATGGCACAGGGGAAAGAAAGCCTAAAAATACAACTCCCAAGGAGACCCAAATTCAAATGGGAAAATAAGATCTCTTATTTCCCTAATTGCATAGTTTAAGTGAATCCTTAAGTTGCCTGATTCATGGTTTTATCATACTAGTGGCTGCCAATACTGGTACCTGCTCACCAATACAGGTGCCTCACAGTCTACCGCAAGGGAAGCCAGAATGCATCCATTAAAATAGACAACTAAGCAACCTCTGTGTAAAGACCGGAGGACGGGGGAGGGGAGAGGAGGGGGGAGAGAAAGACTTTGCAAGCACATACTCAACCATCAAAGGAGCAGCTCTAGTTTCAGCCAGCAGAGACTGTAACACCTCGCCCCGCAATCCTTTACAACACACCGTGTCACTGGCTATTGTTCATAACTCTTCCCGCAAACCATTTCAACATTCAGAGAATGACTATTTCTTAAGGAAATTATTTCAGAAGGGAAAAATATTGCTTACTCATGAACCTGGTATCATTGTAACAATGAGGCAAAACAGCTACAGACAATTACATTGCACAATCCTAAATGCATCTTTTATTGTACTAGATTTCAGAAAAAGAACATTCTGAAACACTGAAATAAATCAGAGAATAAATGTGACTTGTTGTCAGCTCATACAATATGGGTTAAATGCTACCATATGGTGAGCGCGCACACGTTACCCTTTTAAAAACAAAGAACATGGCTAATTTCATTCCCAAAATCTATTTTTAAATAAGTAAACGTGATCATTTTAAAATTAGGCTACAATTGTGACTAGAACACCTCAATTTCCACCAGCTTCACTCCCTCTTTCTTTACTGAAAACTAACACCACTTCACTGCTCACCATCTTTTTAAAAAAGACAAGGAAAAATTACTATTCAGTCAGCTTTATCCCTGTAATAAGCCAACACAAGCATTTCTATGCAGTGTAAAAATAGTGACAAGCCAACTCACCGTTCTTCCTTTATTATACCTGCCGGAAAAGCAAAGCATGCGTGCGTGCGTGTCTGTGTGTGTGTGTGCAGTACGTTAAAACTCACTGACATACGATCCAGTTTTCAGCAAACACTCACAACAGGACCTGCCCGACAGACAGAGCTCTCGTTTTCTCTGCACCCCCCAGCATGTACTGAGACATACAGTTTCGGTACACTCCCAGTCAAAAAAGAACAACCAAAAAAAAAAAAAGAACCAAAGGAAACACGTATGAAATACACACAGGATAGCTGAAGCGGATGCTGTTGGTTTGAAAATTGTGTGTCTAGCCTCTGTGCTGAATATTTGTTTTTATCATTATACTATAAATGAAACATGTCAGGCATCTAAAAATAGCTACAAATTGTAATTACATATGCTTTGTAGCTTCTATTTTACTTTGAAAAGAAGATTAAAAGCTAGATCATTTTAGAAACCGGCCTTAAAGATTTGGGGAGCCACAAAATTCTTCTACTTTGCAATTTGAAGTACACTGCTGGAAAGCATTTCCTTTGGGACATAAATATGACAGCCCCAACATGGAGAAGCAAGCTCCCAACACCACACAGTTAGATGGCGAGAAAGAAAAGGGAGAAGAGTAGACAAAGCAAAAAGTAATTTCTTAGAGATTCTAAGAGTGCCCTGATTACGGATGTAATACTATAAGCTTTAATTAGGAGCTAAGTGCTGTGTGCTAAATTCATCCCCACATCCAGCGCTGTAAATTCAGTCACCCTACTCAAGTTACCTTGGGTTTTACCATGATGGTACAACAGCAATGCCAGGCCTACAGCTTCTCCACCAGCCCATGATGAAATGTGGATTTTGTTGAACAGGTGTTAAGCTATACAATATCCTGCTGATACAAATTAAGTTACTTTCCATATGCAATCACTTAAATGAAAAGTTAACAAAAATTAATTTTAAGTAGTCCTCAGAAGGTAAGCAGTCTTGAATCCACAGAGAAGAGCCTCTGTTCCTCCACGACTTAAAACAGTTTAGACCAGAGTCTTCAGCAGCCCGTGTCCCAGTGTCCCCGCAATGCACGCTATGTGCAATGTTAGCTCACAACTTGGGAGTGGTAAATAAACAATTCATCTTACAGCAGACATGTGCTACTGCTATGCAACCTGCTAGAATTTATTAGGCAATAAATAGTTTGGCAGAAACTTACGAGATGCAAGTTCTGTCCATTCGCACACTAATTTAATCTCGGAACATGCGCTTAATGCCCCATGTTCATTTGCACAAGGCGCTGCTGCCGTAATGCCATTTCAAGAACGCAAGGAGAAACTGCTAACATCAAGTGTGTAACAACGCTGATGGGCCTCTGCAGATAACCAAGATGTACACAACATCAAAAAATGAACAACCAGCGTTGCGTAATCATCACACCAAAAGAAAGAGAGCTTGCTGGCTTCAAATGGCAAAGCAGGTTCAGCAGATCAAGAGACCAAACATTTGCTGACTAACAGTTAGGTAATGAAAGTAAACATTGGTAATGAAGTCATCACCCTAATGAAAGCCGTGGCAGTGTTAACTACCTGGACCATAATCCACTAGCAAGTCTTAATGCAGGCTCACTAACATAACATTTACTAGAATCGCTCCTGCTGGAAAAGGAAAGGAAGTTTCATTTACTTTTAACATAGAACTGACAATCAAGAAATATTGCTATCTGTTAAGTCGTTCTAACTCCCAAGTACTGTACAGAGTTTCTGTGCAGTTACAGTGGGTAACTGAAAAACAGAATTTTGCCTTCAGTGTCTGAGTCAGAACAGCTTTATCCTAGCACTGAAGTGTATAAATATTTGCAGCATGTAAGATGTCTGCTTTGAAAAAGCAATGTTGCTCCAAGTTTCAAATATTTATATTGCAGATACCTAATCAAATAAATGTGACTTTTTTTTCCTTTTTTTNNNTTTGCCACACTGTGATTAGGTATCTGGGTTAAGTTTACAGCTAGAGAAAAAAAAATGACCATAGCAAGTTTTAGTTGATTAACTGCCAATATAACTAAGGATTTCAGATTTGCATATAGAAACTGTAATTCCACCCAGAATCACCCTCATGCAACTCCCAGCACTCAATGGGAGTGGAAAGGGTGCTTATTATAGGGCAGCAGTGGATTCACAAGAAACAAGTCAGTTTTTAGGATGGTTGTACATGCTCTTACCCAACTGAAGAACATCACATGGTTGTGAAAAACAGTAGTAAGTCCATTTCTCCCTTCTGTGCAGAAATTTAATGCCCATTCAGGCTTAAAAGGTATGTGTCTACAAATTCATACTTGTGTCTCAAAAACTTAAGCAGGCATATTGCCTTGTGAAATTTGCAAGCTTGGGCAAGTTTGCTTCCTGCAAAATGCAATCACTTTGCATTTCAGCTTTCTATTTTGATGACTTTAAGACACAGTATAGTCAAACCCAGATTTCCAGTTTAAGTACACATGTACAGACTTCATCACTGGTCTCAAAGAAAGCTTATGCACTGGATCATTCTACATACGGCATTTAATCCCAGAGAAGGCCTGGAAGTTCTTGGCACGAATTGAAGTCTTCACAGAAGTTAGGCCTTTCAAAGCTGACAGCTTTTGGATCATACTAAATATAGATGCCCTTCATTAGATGGGACCCCAGCATAAAACTCACCAGATCTTAATCACAGAGAACTATAGACAGATGACTATAGGTAACTATAGCTATAGGTAACTACAGATAGATAATACTTATCCATAACTACATGTATACACGTATAACTATATAAAACAATAGTTACAGGTAACTAAAGATAACTGTTGAAGTCACCTGCACACAAAGACAAGGAAACAAAATAACAAAAATAAATCCAAATAAACGGATTGCCCAAAGTTTTTCAGAGTTGGTAACTACACCATTTCTACGAGGATACTCTTCCAGGCTGCCCCCTCTTGTGTAAGCACCCACAGCAGGGTGCATTTTAAAGGTTACTCATTTTTCAGTCAACCAGAGCCAAGAGCCCAGGTTCTGAAGGTGGTGTGTAAGATCTGAAGGTGATGTGTAAGATGTTAAGACATAAACATCCTCCTTTGCTAAAACAAGGATCAATTCAACAGGGAGAGATTCAGAACAATGGCACAATCGTTTTCAACCCCTTCAATGAACGCTTCTGTGCTGATAATTGCTATTATTAAATCTTGGTGACAGCATGATACTATGACCAATTATAAAATCATACAATGAACCTAATTTTTAAAGCAAATACATTAGTCACTGCCACAGGAAAACTTTAATCTATAAAATGTTGTTCCATGCTAGGCAGATAGAGTTATTGAGGTCACTTGCAAGTAACAGTAGGTACATTTCACCCTAGTGATGTAAACTCTTTTCTGTGATGCACAGAGAAACAGTCATTCACATTCATGGAGGGACTAATACATAGTTTGTCTGGTACACGAGTTTAGAAGGCTGTGCTAATCTTAGATAGGTGCTGTGCTAAGACCACTCCTCTCCTTAAACATGCTTTAGATTATTCCTTAGGGCAATGTTATTCTCACTGATGCTTTGTTTTTTCCCTCCTTTCTATAAGCATTATCTTTGCATATTAAACTAACAGTTTAGAGGGGGTGTTATAATGCCCTATTGTTCACACAGACCCCACAGTACTTATCATTAACTAGGTGTCACTTCAACACTACTCAGTTTTATAGGAACTAAAGGCTTGAAAACAAACCCCAGGCAAGAATTTCTTGACATAGCTGAAAACCAGTTTACACCATGAGCTAGTAAAGGTGTGCTTGTGCCAGTAACACAGAGCCCCACGCAAATGACTTTATTATACAAAACTCATTCAAGATGGCTATGGCAGCTACTCTTGTGAAACTAATGATGCCTCCTGGAATATCCGCACCTTGACACTAATTACAGCACAGGTGCTCCTATGCAACTTCAGCTTCCAGTTTCAACAGGGGGAAAGCTCCAAAAACCACTGTGGCCCGACCTGGCGGGACAAAGTTGGGGTGCGCAGAGTAGCAGATTACCAGGCTGATGATTGTGAGTTTGCTGTGACAGACGTGAAGGACACGGTGACGGAGAAACAAAGCCAACAACATTCACTGACAGACCACTCATCCCAGCCAGCTGCCATGGACAAAACTATGAACATACTCCTCGCTGAGATGAAACTTTTGCTCCCATCATCACCACCGCTCCCTGGCACTGCTCCCCCCGCAAAACAGCCAACACCTCTGACATTGCAGTTCTTTTCGACCCACTGGCAGCAGCCAGCCTGGGGGGCAAGCACATGGGGGCCTCACTAGAGAAGCCCAACATGCACTACCACCCACACCCGCTTGTGGGACACAGCCACAAACACGGGGGCATGAGCACACACATGCACCTGCTTCAATGAAGCATTCCCCCACCCCGCAGCCATGTGAGCCTCACTCTGCCATGCACGCACATACCCAGCAGGACCTACAGGCAGGCACACACATCTGGCTCCCATGCAGCACTGCAACATACTCCATCCCTGCCCTGCAGCTGTCCACACACACTGCTATCCACCTGCCACAACACCCCTCCTGGCCCTGCGTACACCTGCCCTGCATGCATGCAGCACCTAGCTCCCCATCATGTACATGTACACACTCCCCCTGGCCCCATCCACATATCCCTCGTGGGGCTGGGTGGGGCAGCTGAAGGTCACTGCCCTCCCACAGAGTCAGCATCCTCCTGTTTGGTCCAGGACACACAAGGCCTTAAAACACCGCTGGAAAGCAATGGTCAAAAACCAGGACACACAGCACATCTCACGAAATAAAACTCTCAGCTATCATCCCACCCACACACCATGCCCGGAGATGGGGGTCCAAGGGAAATCTGACAGAAGATTTTGAAAAAATTCCCCCTCCCAAATCAAAATCAACCCATGTTATTTTATCCCATGTTAATTTAACCCATGTTATGTTATGTTATCAACCCAAAAGCCACTCAGCTTTTGCTTAAAATTACGCTTTTTTTTTCTTTTGGGGGGGTGGGGAGCTGGTGGGGGGAGAAGCCAACGAAATACACGGTTGCCAAGTCGAGTTAATGAAAAACCCTTTGGCTGTTAACTCATTTAGTGCAGCAAGCATGAAATAAAGTCCGTGGCACGGGGCCAAAGCGCAGCGGCCCTTTGCCGGGCGGGCTTCTGGGACCTCTCCTCGGCCGCCGAGGAGCCGGCCCTGAGCACGGCGGCCAGCTACCAGTAATCTCCAGAAACCGGTGAACCCGCCTCAGAATAATCATAAGCTTAAAATAAACCCCACAAAAATCAAAATATNCCCCGCCGAGGAAACTTCTCCGCTCGCTGCGAGAGTTCGGCTCCCCAGCCGGGGAGACGCTGGGTGCGAGCTGGGAGGCGGCGTGGAGCGCCCGACGATGGGGAGCGAGGGGAGGAGGAAGCGGAGGGGAGGAGGAGGCGGCGAGAGAGTTGCGCCTCTCCCCAAAAAGGGACTTTGACCCCGCACCGCTCTCCGGCGGACCGCGAATTACATATTTTTGTCATAGGTCGGATCCTAACGCACGTCGACACAGCGTCTAATTTATGAACTCATCAGCCTAATTTCATTATTTAATCATGCGCCCAGCAATCGTGTTTCCTTAAGAAAGGACTGACCTATTTTTGGCTGGAGATAAACGATCATGTTAACAGATGTTAATCTTGTAATCTGTTTTTCCTGTAAGCACTTCGCATACCCGCGTTTCAGACATTAAAAAAAAAATTAAAAAATCTTGCCCNAGGCCGGGGGAAGGAGGCGGCACGGCGGCTCCTCGTCCCACCTCGCCGCGCCCCGACACCCCGGGGCCGAGCNTTATTTGCATTTCAAATTCCACAGGTTACACCAGTCGCCTTTTCAGAAAATGTACACCAACAATAAGGCAGCAAATGGGAAGGGGGGGAGGGGAACCCTGCATCTGGATTAAATAAAGAACAGAATTAATGTTTCAAAAATAGTCCGAGCAAAATGATATTTGCACGTCCAGTGCCGGAGCGCCTCCGTATCTATAGGGGTAACGTAAAGGATAAGCTCTGGGCACACACAATGCGCATCGCCCAGAAGATCCCTGTCTGCTGCTGAGAGCTTATTAACGCTCCTAATAAATGGTGCTGACTCCAAACCGACACTTTTCGGCTTAAAACACAGGGTTTGTCTCCAGCAGTTAATTGCAGAGGTTAGCTGGTTTGAGGGGAAAAACAACGGCCGGCTGTCATGCTCC
>VYXC01010085.1:2466410-2544103 GCA_013397175.1 Platysteira castanea
CTAGATGTGCATAGCAGCTGGTCAAAATATAGAGAGGACGCACTTTAAAAAATGCACATTGCCTGTTCTTCAAAGGCAGTTTCATTACATTAATGTGGTGTCTTTAAGTGCCTCAATAGTAAATAACGTATCTGGAATGTCTGGATTTTGTCCCTTATGCATCAGCATCTTTCCTGCACACTTTTTCAATTGCAGGCCAAATTGGGTTGCCAGTTACTCCAGAAGTGCAGCATTTTGTGGGAATTCTGAGTTCACTGGTGCCAGATTTACCTGTGAGTGGACGAGAGCAGATGTCACCTCTCTGAGCCTGAAGAATCCACCCCAGGCACACGCCTATAACACAAGCGTGTAGATTCTCTAATCACGGTTTATATAGTACTTCAGTATTTCTTTACACAAAGAGTAAGAAATCCATTATAAATCAGCATTCCAGGGCAGTATTTAGAACTACAGTATTAAGCTAACAATTTCCATATGGCGAAAATTGACAAGTCAAAGCAATGAAAGGTGCATGAAACTTCTCAACTCCTCTACCTAAAAATGTGATTTTTATGACCTACTCCTTTTCTCTCGAAGTCTGTGCAGATTCTTTTCCTTAGACAGTAAAACATGAGAATACACAACACAGTGCTTGCTCTATTACTTGACTGAGTAATGCTTAAAATGCTTAATATTTTCCATATTTGCTTCCATAGGGCCCAGTCTTATACTCCTTGTTCCTGTAAGAAAATAGGAAGCTACAGAGGTTAAAGGACTGGAGACCCCAACTCAAGCTTAGTAAGTGAGGGGTATTCCACTTTAATGGAAAGGCAATTAAAAATTCAGAAGATGCAGAGACCTTAAAAACAATCAAGCGGTATATTAATTTCACGGAAAGTCACCAGCAGAGTTCCTTTGTCCATATAATTTTAAATAGGAGTTTTTCTCACATTTCTTCTGCTGAGTGCAGCATTTCTGGGTTTTAAAAGCAAAACTGAAACAGTGTAAGAATTTATATTTTTAAAAGATATGCAGGATGTGTTTGTATAACATCATCGATGTCATTAGAAATTTCAGGTAGAGATGATGTTCTTAATTTTCAATTCGTTACTAATGTACAATTTCCATGGGTGACTAATTTGTTTTGTAGACAGTTTACTCATTTTATCTTTGCCAGAAATCTTGCAGATGTCCTCCAGTTTCAAATTCTTTAAATTACAGTATTTTGTATGAGAATGTCAGCAATATTAATGGCTCAATACGTGTTTTACTATTTATAGACTCGCATGTATAATAATTCTGGCTAATGAAATACTTGGAGCAGGAAAGCATTTATTTACTTTTGCTATGGTCTAATAAATTATTTGTTCAGTGTTTGGGACCAGGCTTTTTCAAGTTAGGGAAAATGGCAGTTTGATGAAATTCTGTGCGATGACTTGTCTGCATAACTTAGCCTTAGGAGTGATTGGTGGAAGTTTAGATAAGAAAAGGTTCCCAAGAAACACTGTGGTAGGGTAGTGAGGAAAAAAGGCCATCTCCATAAAAGCAAGGCTGAAAGCATAGATAAATACTTCAAGACAGGCAAACAAGCCAAGTTTGGATTACATTTCATATATATGTGGGTGCGTATGTGTGTGTGTACATGTCACATACACAGATACAGTCAGTGAAATGTAATCTAGGGGAGTCAGTCTCTCTTTTTCTGTATGCTTGCTCAGAGTTACTCAGGTTTTGTGCCAGTTAATATTTTCTGTTGTTACAAATCTATCTGAAATTCTGTTTCAACCTAAAACAGAGATTTTGCTCTCAAACTGTGCTTGGTCAGAAAAAAGAGCGCACAAACCGATGACGAATAATCTTGTATTACTCTTTACAATCTAAACCAGCCCTTTTCTTGGTGTATCTGGAGATAAAAAAAGCATATGCAGAAGTTACCAACTGGAAGGCAGAGGCAGCTCTAATACCTATCTATGTCTGCAGATCACCACACAGAAACATTCCCAGTAATGCTTTTAAACAAGAAACTCACATATCTGACTCCAGTTAAAGTGGGCCATTCTAACACTGGTGTGCTTCCAGAGTTTCTGTGGGTGGCACAAATTTCACTCTGAAACAAAATGGTTTCAATTAATAACAAGTTTATACACTTGGATTGAATACGTTGACTTCTCATGTGCAGCACAACAATCTTTCTCTCCTCTCTAATCATCCCTCAGTAGCTGTGCGGTGTCAGGCTGCTTCCAGAGCTTGTACTATGAAAACACACCCCAACCCATCAAAGTTTTGCACACCAGCATACTCCGGGTCTGCGTGGATTGAGGTCAAGCTCTTGCCCCCTGTTAATTTATTCAGGCATAAATCTAGCAAACGGATTTGAAAGTATTTTTCCATTTGGAGAGGTGCATATATTTCATGATCTGACGTGTCTATTAATGTGTAACAGCAATAAGCAACTTGGCCATATCTGTTGACAAATTGTATCAGGTGTCAGGATGTGGTCATAACCTCTTTACTTTCTACTCATACAAGTTGTCCACTTGCTATCAATGTAATTGCATCAATGATAAAAGATGACTGGTGTTTGTTTCCATCATCTCATTTATGGCATGTAATGAGCTTTTCCTTATGGCAGAAATAATCTGGAGACGTTTCTTGAAGAATCAACATTTTTAACTCTAATGTCTTTCATATTTGCCCCTACCACCAACACAGTTGCTAGGATATAGCCTGATTTTGATTTTTTGTGCTTTGATCCTCTCAAACCCACTTTTTTTTAAGCTGAATTATCCAATATTGCTTTTACAATGACACTGAGGAAGACAGCAGAAAAAGTTAATATTGCAAATAAGTACAGCCTCAGTGTACACGGTTATTTTAGGTTCATGCTAAATGTACCGACTTTTCCAGCCCTGGCAGTCAGATTTTCTCACCCATATGTAATTTTATAAACTACATCACGGCTTCACAGCAGGTAGGGAGCCCACAAACCTGTTCCTAATTTCAGTTTAACTGAAAGAATCTCAGCAGCAGCTGGTTTCAGAATAGTTGATACAGACTTCCACAGATGTGGCCCATAATAGGTTCAGAAATAAAAAAGAACTAGGCCACAAAGTAGAATTAATTTCAAGGAAGACAAATTCAATGAGGATATGACTTTTAAGATTTTCTTTTTCTTTGAGACAGAGATCATTGGGAGGGCATATTTCTGTGGCCTGGGGTTTTCCATGCTGTCTCCTGATAGTAATACTGCTGTACACTGAATTTCTCGCAGGCTGGACCTGGCTGTTAGCGGGCTGTGCTCTCCCAAAGCAAAAAAATGGGCTATTTCTGAGTTCGTGTCGCCTCCTCTCCCCTCCCCCTTGCCCTTCTTATGTTCCTCCAAGCATAACTGATAGTACCGGAGTGCTTGTGCGCTTTTCTAACTGGACCAGACAAAGACGTACAATAGCTAAAAATGACCTCTGATGTTACAGCGAATGCGCCGCTTGGTAAAACCCATTTCCCATTGGGGAAATGGGTTGCCAGATCTAAACAATGTGTTATTTTGGGCTGTTTCAAAAACTTGAAATAAAGGACTACAGAAAAAAAAATTGTTTCACGAATGTTCATTTCTGGAGTTCAGTAAGGAGAAGAATTTAAATGATTTATGGAACAGCATGGCAAATACATCGTTGTACTATCTTCTGCTGAGTGAAAAATACCTCAAAAGTAAAAGTGGAACAAAACAGTCACTTGTCCTCACTAACAAAATTTCCCCTGACATTCTGTGCAGTGGTCGAAAGTGGTTGAATAATCTTAGTTTATATTGTTTTTCAGCTCAGGCATGCGAGGAAAAAGGAACTTCAAAAACAGAATATTTTACCTGACGTGTACTATTTTAGGGCTTCAGTAATTAGAGAACTGCAAAGGTCAAAATAGCCATCAATATCATGAGCAACAGAGTAGAAGTAACTAACAGGAAGTTAGTTGGTTGGATGTAACATAATATGCCATAAGCACTTAGATGTGGATCTGCAATGACGAGCAGCAGAGGAAACAGTAAAAGTTAACCAGCATCAGATATTTACTTGGCTGAAAGGAAACTAGAACTTGAAGATGAGAAATAGAGATGCTTTAGAGTCTAAATCCCAGAGTTTATTTCTTCAGTGCAGAGATGCTGCAACTTGTACTGAGGTCCATCCACACAGATGCGTTCACAGGCTGGAGTAAAAGTTTGCCAGAGCCTTCTAAAATTTCAGCGAGCCAGACAAAAACTCAGCATTCAGAGGCTCCCAAACCTTTTTTCTACCTTCTGTATCTCATTCAAATCAGAAATGTGTATCATTAGCCTAGTTTTAGCATACTACTGCCCACATCCTAAAGGAAAATCAGAAAATACAAGATTGGGGTGAGTAGCTAAGATGTTGCTGTGTATCTGCTACTCCTGAAACTGTGTGTGCCAGCCTGTATTTCTGAACTGTCATGAAAAATTACTAAAAGTACAGTGATTACATCTGAAGCTGCTGTAGTTTGCAACAGTGTAAGTCATGATCAATGTGCAGAATTTTGTGGGAAAATTATTTTGAGAATGGAAACTCTTCCAAAATCTACCCACTATTTCTTTCATTGCCGATAGACCATTTTTCTTCCCTGCACAATTTTATGCCAAATTGGCTACTTTTATAATTTTCCCATAAATCAAGCAAAATTCATGATTCCTTTTTTCACATTTGGATCCACAAATCAACCAACTGAACTTGTTCTAGTGGGAGAAAGAGGCTGAAACAAACACTCAGGATCATTAGCATGAAATTATCAGCATAAAATTATCTTGCCTTAGAACAACAAGTTGCAGGCAGCTTCTCATTTGTTGCTTTCATAGGGTTTGAAAGACAGAAGTGAGTTAGAGAAGTTGGTCCACTACAGATTTTGTGAGGCATTTGCCTTTTCCCCCCTGTTAAACTCCAGGGCTAATAAACCCGGAGCATTCAGTAACAAGCAAGGCACTCATGTCAACAAAGGCCTTACTTAGAAACGGCAAGGTTTTGAGAAACTTCTGTGGTAAGGATTTGAAGATATTTTAGTCATATGCAGTGCACTTTTGCTTCTCTGTTTCCTACAGTATAATCCCCCTTGGTTTCCCCCCTCTGTGTTTTAAAACGAGCACAGAAAAGGCTGAGTGTTAAACTACACTATTCAATTGTCCGGTAAGTACACAAATTCTGTTCAAATCAGAACAAACTTTCAAGTAGACAGAAAGGGGTATTTGGATTTCTATTTGGATTTCTATTTTATCCTGGAAACCCTGCTGAACACCAGTGTGATGGGGAATATAGCCATATCAGACCAACAAAAGGCTCCTAATATAGTGAAGACCTCCTCCCCCCTCCTCTCCAAGGAAGCCGGCTGGCAGAGCTTTTGCTATTGGAATTGTTTGCAGAATAACCAAACTAAAGCAGCTCCCTATGTGGGTGCCTCATTCAGGAATAAGCAGCACTTTTATTCTAACACACTTATCTAGCTTCCTGAAGAGAACAGGCTATTTGGAAGATATTTCTTTGTTTTGAATGTTCTTGTGGAGCAACACCTTATCTGGTTTTTTTCCCCCTTCTATGTACATTTTCATTTGCTTCTCTGACAAAAGCAGAGATGTACTCACTCAATAAAGCAGTTATCACACACGCCAGCAACTCTTAGATTCCTTCTGCTGTTCAAAAGATTCCCAAGAACTGTTTTTATTGCAAAGGATCCCATTAATATCAATCGTGAAAACATCCTGTTTGTTTGTAATAAAAGGGTTAGGCTTTATAAAGTTAAATGCAATAGATCTGCATTTCACATCACTAGTGTGACAGTGTTCTTGCACTGTAAGATATACCACTAGTCATACTTTTATTGCTATGAAGTATGTTGCTGTGTAACATTCCACATATTTTTCCCTAAAACATAAGAACATTTCATGCCAAATCCCTCTATCATCTAAGGAGTCCAGGATCCTATTTACTTTGATGGAATTTGGGGTAATAAAAATAATAGATTGCAAAATAACTGTGGTAACGCTGCCAAAAATGCTTGCAGAATGATGCTGTTAGTATTTTCCAAGCCAATGTTTTGTCTCTCCAGAGAAGAAGGATGCATGTAAGTGTGTACTGTCAACTCCATTTGGTGTCAGTAAGGCTAAAGTGTGTGTTGGTTTGTTTGTTTACTTGTGTTACAGAATTGAAGAGAGCTGGGTTCACCATTTGGTGCTTAACTCTCTGAAGGCTCCACCAGGTAGAACTGACACAACACAACCATCTACATCTGTAGTCCACAGGAGAGACAGCACGAGGCATAAGTGGGAAGAAGGGGTCAATGGGTTGTGAAGAGAGGCCAGGAGCCCTCTGGAAGTGCTCTCCTGCCTGGTAACTCCAATGAATGTTGTGGTGGTTCCGGCACCAAGTAAGTGAGAGGCCAGCAACTGGAAGCTGGTGTGAACAGCTGAATGTGAACTGCTGCCCTAAGCTGGAGGAACCATAGAGGTGAGGTCACAGCCAGGAGCTCTACTGGGGGACCTGGGACAAAGCTGGCTAGTTTTGCAAACCCCTACCCACTCCTGGGCTCTACATCTGCTCCTGGAGCCTGCTGTATTCCCACCTTTGCTTTTCGGAGTAAGCTACTTGGCAGAGCATTAACAGTACCTCTGCACACTCCTTCCTTCATTCACAAGTGCTTCTGCAAGGAGTATATAACTACATTATGTTCAAGAGTCTTCTACTGAGTTCACACCATTCTGCTGTAGGGCAGGCGTAGTATCCATAACCTGATTATTAAAAAAGTGCTGGTGAATGGGATATTTGCATGAATGACCTCAGTTTTCACTTGCTCTCTAGAACATTTTTAAAAGGAAGTATTTGCTTGGTTGGTAGCCAAGTGTTTTCTCCTTGACTACCAAATGTGTTTAGTGCATATTAAGGGTAAAATTCTCTCCAAAGTTCACTGGTAATTTCCAGACCCTGCAAGATTTGCACGCAAGAGACTGACAGCAGCATTCTTATTTAATCATTTCCCACCATATTTCAAAAAAATGTGGTTTTCCAGATGCTCCTGACTTCCAAATGAGAAATGGAAAATGTCCAAAAAAGGCATTACTTCATCTAATGTCATTTATTTAGCACACATACAATCCTTCTGTCCTTCTTCTGCTTTATCAAAAGCAAGGGGATGTGTGACTAGTTTGTATAACTTAAATTTCTTATCTGGACTTGCCTAAGTGCATTCAGCAGCTTCCTCAAATGTACAGTTAATGGGAAATTCCATGAGTTTTACACTTAAACTTAATCAGAGATATGAATGGAAGAATGTAACCATCAAAGCTACTGCGGAGTCCTTCACTCCCTGACCTTAGGGCCCATAAACCCATGAATAAGTTACATTCATCCATGTACTAACACTTCTTTTCATCACTAATGCAAAATGGGTTTAGAACTCCAGCTATTAATCCAAGTTGAATTTCACTCAAACTGCTCACGAGTGGATATTTAGTCTTTGCCAAGGGTTTGTATGACTTGTCCTCTCTTCACCCCTTGCAGCACAGGTACATGAGGAGGGGGGAAGGACTGCAGCGCCGAGCAGAGCTGATGTGGCTGATCTCAATCCCAGGCAATTACTGGCCACCTGTGGCTGCATCTGTCCCTCTCTGTCAGCAGGGCAATGTGTGCCATGGCCCCCTCTCCCCGGGTGTCACCTGAAGCTGCCACAGCACGGGATGCAGGAATAACACACCTGTGCCCTGCTCCCAAAGCACTATGCTGGGTCTGATCCCCATGGCAGCCGTATGTACTGAGTTTGGGGGGACCCTCCACTCACTGCATAAGCCAGTTTTTCTTCTCTCTGAGCCTCCTTTTCTTGTAGCTGCAAAATGGATCGGTACTTTCAGAGAGCTGCGCTCACTACTGCTGTAATGAAATGCCCTGAGACCTTTGCTGACCCTGGCAGAGCAAACCATGGCAAAAGTTGTGCATGATACCTGTGCTCGGAATTGTGTTTTGGCATTTGTACCTCACACAGCAAGGGTTATATCCATTCAGCAATCTCTGCCGAAAGCGGTTTTGTACCTTCTTTGAGTTGGCTGCGCAACCAGAGTGAGTCAGTCACACAACTAAAAGAGAATAAATACACTTTGAATAGAATAGGAAGTCTGTCCCAAACATGCACCAGAAAAAAACAACCAAGGTTTGCTGCAAATCCAGTACAGGTTTTCTTGCAGTACTCCAAGATGGTAGATCAGGAAAGCAGAAGAAAGAAGCGCCCACTCAGATAAAGGCCTCTAAGATAAAAGTATCTCCATCAACACAAACTGAATATTAACAAAAAGGTTCAATGGACTGATTGAATTGTATTTAGAGGATTTTTCAGTGAAAATTAAACTTTTGTTTGTGTTCAGATTTGGGAATTGAATAGGAAAAAAATATCAGTGTCAATAAAATAATATCAATTTGAAAAAAATTGTCCTCATCCCAGCTCTGGCCGATAAAATTTAATTTTGGTTGTTTTTTTTTTAAAGAAGAGTACCAACCAGACACACCTGTGAGCCAAGTTTTGACCTGATGCAATTTGATACAGGTGAGATATTAAACCCTGAAGACCAAGTTAACAATGGAAACAGTGGCAGACTGTTAACAGTAGTAAGGGGTAGTAGCTGCCATTATACTCTCGTAAGTTACACGTTTTTCACAGCCTAGTAGGACAGCTGATAAACCCTGAACCTCCCTTGCTGCCTTTAGTTTGCCTGTAGTTTGTTTCCAGGAATGACCTCATGTTTACTAATTAATTCTGCGACTCACTTCATGGAGAATTAGAACAACTAGAACATTTTTAATATCAAGAACATTTTGCCTCATTTCTTCATTGTCTTTGTAATTTAAATATCCTGTTGTGTAAGCCTAAAGGCAGGAAGTGAGCTACACAAACCCTTACAATAACAGTATTAGGTTGCAGATAAGTCCATGTGCTCAGTGGTGTTGGGTAATTTTTTTTTTCCCAAGGTAATACAAGTTTTGCCAATACTGGAAGAAATGCTAGACTGCTTTAACGCATTTGAGTTTTTCAAAATGAGCTTTGTCTTTTACACACACACTCCCACACACCCCCCTCAAAAAAAAATGTTCTCCCGATAACAAGAAATTACTGCGGCCCATTATGCCAGGCTTTAATTATTTATCTTCACTCTGTATTTGTGTTTCTACCGTGAAACCCAAACCTTTTCAGTAGGCAGAGAGATGGTGGTGGGGTAGGTGCCTACCTATCCTCTCTTCCATTCTTTTCCCTCCAACTCAGCACTGTTTTAATGCAAATCAAACCTTTGGTGCGTACATAGCCAGCACAGATATCCTTACACTTCATGCACCTGGCAGTCAGCTTTCCTGCAGCTGAGGCTGCAGCTGAACTGGATTGTTTCCTCTTGTGGTGATTACACTTGGCTGTCTGCAATAAAAGACAACAAGAACTTCTTACAGATGATAAACACAAGCCTTTTTTTTTTTTTTTAATATATACCTGGATTTATAGGCCTAAGGGAGAAAATTCTGTTAATGGTAATATTTAGAATTTCTCAAATGAATCAAATCATTTTTGCAAGCCAGACACACAACGAGCATTTCAAACCGTGAGCAAGCCATGTAACCTACCAGTGCTGCATTTAACAAAAGTAGGACATGATTTCTGCATCTATTCTCCTTTAATAAGATTATGATCCTGACTGTCCTGTTCTGACTGCAGTCGGAGGTAGCGTTGTTGCTGAGTGGCTCATGAACAGTAGGCTTGTGTGCTTGCATAACTGATCCTGAATTACACAGTGACTATCTATAGGTGCTAATCTTGAACATGACAAAACATTTGATCTCTCTGTGTATATTTGCAGAAGCACATTTGCACCCTCATGGCACATACACATTCATATCAAACGCATGGCATTATGTGTAATGAGATTATTACACGTTTCTGTAAGTGCAGTGTGAAAAGGAAAAATTGCCTGACGCTTTACCTTTATAAGCCTGTCTTCACAGACAGCTAAATTTTATCACAGTTTAGCCATTTCTGCTGTCATTTCGTGCAGCATCTAATTTAGACCCAAACGCTAATGACAATTTAATCCAAAACTGTTTAGCTGTTTCTGAAACAGAAAGCAGGTTGCTTTGCTTATCAATAAACAGTCTGGATTTTCTCTAGGAATTATTCTAGTCCCTTCACAATTTGAAGCCAGAGTCTGAAAAATCTGAAGGCTCCCTATGCTAGGGCTTTGCCTTTTGCTATTCTCGTTACACATTTGGCTGTGTTATAAGTCTGTGAAAAATCACAGTTTGCACATGCTCCATCACTACCTCTTCAATTGGAGTCGCTAAATTCTAAGATTCTGCTGTAACTGAGGATGCTCAGGTTTCCCACAGCTGGTAGCGCTGACTGAACCACATATGCCACGTACTCAGTTATAGTGTCCCACTCTTGCATGCTCGAATATATTATTCTAGGGTAGATTACATGGGCAAAGCCAAAATTTCACTATACTAAGAACTCAGAGCAGTAACATTGGGATGAGTTCCAACAGCAACTGCCAAGAGGGAGATAAATTAATTTATGTTCATGAAGCGTTCAAATACTGCAGAACTGGTCACCACAGAAAAGCTCATGAGGAATTTAATTATTCCTTTTTGAGAGAAGCATTTGAATAAAGTTATTATATGTGGCTGTGCAGTTAAAGATGATACCATAAAGCACACGTATAAGGGGCTAAGTGAACAGACTGAGTATTGGAATCCTCAGTATTGGAACTTCCTACATCATTTTGTCTACATGACTTAAGAACACAGTAAAGAGCCTAGTTCCTTTATTTTATGCATTCACACATCCACATGTCAATAGGCAGCTTGCCTCCAGTTCAAAATAATAAAATAATGGTGGACAAGGGGTTAATAGTTAATTGCATTTAACAATATAAAAAAGGTAGAAATAGTTTATCTGAAGTTATCAGAGACAATGATTTACTAGACATTATGGATAACCCACAGCATGGAGCTTTCAGCTACCCTCCCTGGGATATTAAGATCTGTGACATCAGTGAAATACAAAGTGAGGGGCTTTCTGGAGTTTTCCATTCATGTCTCAGCAGGCTTTTAACAGAACAACCAGGGGGAACTGTCTACAATAAACTTCTCTTTGTCTTCACCTCTTCCAGCTTCAGTATGCAAGGAGCTCCATTTTCAGCTATGGAAATGAACCATTTCATTTTTATGAGATCTAATTTCAGTAGCCTACTTTGAATAATAAACAACAATTAACTTTCAGAGCACAGGGGAAGATGTATAATTTTTAAGGCACTTCCTGTTTCAAGGACTTCAGGATATAAGCTACCTAAGAGCAAGAAATTGTAGAAATAAATGAGAGAGAACAAAGTTGTTCCCAGTACAGTGAGGCTGTCAGTCTTTCTGTACTCCTGCCCTTATAATTATATGCATTGGGCCTGATTCCCTGACTTCATTTGAGATCCCTTGGGAAAAAACGTACTGTGGGATCGTGTTCTTCTCCCAACATTTGTTTTTTGGAGGGCCGGTCTAGTGTGGTGCTTAAAAGCTTCACATGAACTGCACAGAGCTTAGATGATTTCTTTTGGCTTTCTGAAAGGGTGAGTACGGTACAGCTCGTGCAGCGTTATTTCCTGAGAGCCTAGTTAAGCAGGTTTTAGTGTTAACTTCAACTTCTTAACAAGCTTAAGTACAGCATCACATTTGATTTGGTTTTGCAAATGTCTGGAACTTTTCATGTGGAATTAGCAGATCTCAGTCTTCAAGCCTAATGAACTCAGATAAAACCCAGCAGGATGTCCTGTTGGAAACTAATTTTTTTGTACGAAGACAGCACTTTGGTCCTCTTTTCTTGCCTTGCATTTGTTGACTTGTCTCAGAAGCTCGTACGCTATCAGCTCTCTTATTGATCTACTCTAGAGTCACTTGAAAACATAATTTTGAAAGCAGCATTTCAGCACCTCTCCTTGTTTGATCTCGTTGCTGTGGCACAGTTTTTCAAGCACTAGGCTGAAAATCAATGCTGAGGGTTATTTTATGCTTAATAACACATATTTTTTAAAGTCTTTACATCTGTCTAATTTTATTTAAAATGCCTATCTATATTAAAAATGTTCTGCTTTATTAAAATCTGTCCAAGGATTCACATCCCTTCATTTTAATTTAGCTACAAATTGATTCTTAAAGTATCACATTTAATAGCCTTTGGGGTTTGATGCGCAAACTATTCCGACGTCTATTCATAGACCTTTATAATGGGACCCACTCCAGTTTATCCCTTGAACTGTCAGGCTCTTTGGGAAATAATAGCTCCTGACAGTTGTAGAGTTAAAATATAGGATTAATGATCAGCTTTTAATGTGCAAATGGGGTATTCAGCTTTCCTCTTACCCATCTTATTTAATGCAAATTCACTGTTGAAACAGGTAGCACGAATTTCTTCTCTCGCTAAACATAGATTAATCTATCAGGGTAAATCCCTGAATCAAAATAGAAATTTAGATACACACCACAAAGTAAATACAGGGCACTACATTTGGGCTGATTTATAAGCAAGTATTTTTCTTCTGCCAAGTCCATCATTTATTTTTAAGGTTTCAAAACCTCACTTTCACACAAAAATAAAAATAGCTATGCATTGCAGCAACCAATTTAGCCATCAGGAAGGACTCTGCCTTTCTCTATTAAGTATAGCTGTAGAAAGCCCCATGGACTTTGATTTAATTGTTTCCAATAGTCCAAAACAATCTGCTACCTGCACTTAGTAAAAAGTAAAAAAGAAAAAAGACAGGGATTTCTACAGTGAAGCATGAGGGAGATCAGATGTTTTTATTAGGGGATTAATGACATGTTTGTGATTCTTGGCCTTAGGAATTGTATGGTAATTGTCATTTGGGGCATCCTATTAAAAAGCTGCCTATCTGTACAAAATTAGACTATATGTTTAGAAAATGTTATATACTCACGTAATTGGAAAATGCATTTTAAACATAATAAGAATAAGAAGCATTTGTCCATTATGTTCTGCAGTGATAAGCAGCACTGTGTCCGAGGAGCAGAGCACAGAGAGGAGATGCTGGATTAAGGTGACATCTAGAGAACATTGCACCTTTCTTAGAGTATCTGGGGAGAAAAAGATTTTGAGGGTAACTTAAGTGAAAGTCAGAACATAAAAAGATGAAATAAACACTGAGTCATTCTGAAAAATCTTTCCTATTTAAGGCAGTCACACACCTGCCCATACATCTCTAACAACCAATAGCTTTCCCAAGCACATGAAACAGAAAGGTGTCCCTCAAGATATAAGGCTTAATCCTTGCAGTGCTTGAATGCCTTAAGCTGCCAATAAAGCAAAGAGTGAAGCCTGTTGTCTGCAATCATTCCTTTGAAAGGAGTCACATCAGAGCAGCACACACATCTAAGTACCCCGAGAAGCAAAGGAAGAGGGAGAAGAGCAAGAAGAATACGCAGCACACCGCTTGCATGCAACTTCTGTGTTTTCTGTTATTATTGCTGTTATCTTTGCATACATGCTTTAACACACCAACAGGGAAGAATACCATTAATGTTATTTTGGAAATCTGGTTCCAACAGCATCTAAATGGCCTCCAGGGACTTCTTTTGTTGTTTTGATAACAGTGTCAATTTACATGGATACTCTTGCCCCCTCTCCCCCCATTTCTAAGAATGCAAAGCAATCTATCATTAATGACTCTTGAGAAACATAAGCTAAATTTAAATTAACCTTACAGACATTGTTTATAACATCCTTAACTACTCTGCTCGTAATTTTTCACTGCCTTCTACCTTGTATTCACAGCTGTGCAAAGCAAGTCAAAACAGCAGTCAGGCAGCAGTGTTCTGCAGACGTGCTGCATTCACGCTGCTTTGCTGTAAATTAGGGACAATTCAGCAGAGAATCAGTGGTTGCAGACATTCTGGTAAATATATATGTATAATAACCACAGAAGGCTGTGGTCACCAGATGGACTAAAGGTGTTACCTGGCACTCAATGAGCTGGAGGATGCTTTAGCTACCTCATAGCAATTTCTGACCCTTGCCAACAACTTCTGCCTCCCATGTCCATCCTGCACTGTTGTCCCAGTTGAGTAGGAGGCTGGATGGTGGACCTGATTCCCTGGAAACAAAAAACACCCAGGAAAGATAAAATACACAAACAAATAGGAAATACAAGAATGAATGATGATTTTCCCAGGGATTCAGCTGTCTCACCCATTTCACTGTAAGGCAGGACAGATCAGTAAGGTTCAAGGCCAAGATGAAGCAGTGGCAGGGGACAGGGAAAAGGAGGTTACTGGAAGCCTTCCTGAAAAGTTGTTCATCAAATTACACCAGGACAAAGCAGAGTATTCTAAATCCTAACCAGGAACCTACTTTGCATGAGGCTACAGCCAAACTCCAGCTTGTTCATGCCTTGCTGCAGCTATGTGTTCCAGGCTTCCCTGGACAGAGAGAGGGAGTGATGTTTTCCCAACACAAGGTATAGTGTGTGCTGCAATAGGTACACAGGGAGGCAGTTTGTACTTGGGCTTGGAGCCCTTATTTTCAACATCGTGGTGGTTTTGGTTTACAATGGTTCCAAAACACCTTCAAGCTTGCAAAATGGTTGTCATGCCTTGTTGAAATTAAACCCACAGGTTCTAAATTATTCGGCTGTTTTCTGTATTTTGAGAAAATTTTCCCTGGAGACATGTTTTTATATAGAGAGATGGGAGGTTTTTTTAGACTTTCTACAAAACCCTTTCAGAATTCTTAAATGAATGAACTAAAATTTTAAAAAAATTAAATTAAAAATTAGACCTTGCATTTAATAAGTTTCACTGATAAAACCTATTTGTCACTCATGGTTGATTTGATTTCAGTCATAGCCAGGAAACCTTAATATTTCTTTTTTGACTTGCTCCTTGGGCACTTAAAATTAGAGATCAGAAAAAGTGCAGCTCACAAGAAGACAAAAAAGTTTTAACTAATCCAGTGAGCAGAGATTAACTGAGCTTAGAATTCAGCTAATGAAGGGGAAAAACACTGAAAACCAGGAGCTGCAATATATGTCAGAGGGCCAGTTTGGGGGGCAGTGGGGAAAGGAGGGCTCCAAGGAATGAGGAGCTGCTGATGGCTCTGGAGATTTATTCATTTGAAGTATCCCAGAAAACAGATCCAGCAAAACTAGGAATCACAACTCTCTCCCAGGTACCCCCAGAATTAATCAGTGCACGAAACTCCAAAAATCACCTATTAATCAGAGGACACTTAATATTTTGCTTCGTTCTCAACACAGTTGTTGTGGCTTGTGTTTGGGGAACAAAAGGGATGGGCCCTTGATACTGGGACACCTGTCTCCTAGCACAGGCAGCAGCAGGGACTAATATGGGCACTGAATCCCAGCCTGTCCTCCTGTTTTTCCCTAGAGCATCAGAGAAAAAAGAACCGATTCACACACCCACCTAACTCAATGAAGAATTTTATTTTAACCCCATCTATTAGCCTAAAATAACCTCAGGACTCAAAACACTTAGAAAACTGGAATGTAAACTTCTGTGGTTAAGGGGATGACCCCCACCTCATCCTCATGCAGCTCACCACTGCCCTGATTTCACTTGGCTAGGTGGGCATAATTGAAGGGAATGGACTCCCCTAGCTCACAGTTTCATCCTGCAGCCATTCAATTGCCCCTCTTTTGTTTTGGTTTGTTTTGTTTGTATTTTCTGACCTTGCATAACTTTAAAATGGCCATGCATAATTTTTTGGACAGTTTCCATTTGGGGCAGAAACCCTTCTTGACAGGTTCAGCAAAAGCTGCAATTTAATGGATGCATTTCAAATTGTCTAAAAGCAGGGTTTGAAGTGCTCAGACACCAGTTTCAACATTTCTGGGCTCACAACACGGCAGAGGATGTGCAAGCATGTGTTATTTATGTTTGTCTCCAGCTCTACCGCTGTTTGAACATAAATAGGGGGTCAGATTCAATCCCAGTCCGTCCTACCTTATGATGACACAAACCCCCAAAGGGGGCCTCTGAGGGGGGAAATCTGTTTGTGGAAAAATTTGCCCCAGCCGAAGCCAGCCATAACCCGTCTGTGGGTGAGCGGGACCTGCTGGGGATGGCAGCAGCCCCGGGGTGGGTTCTGCCGGGCAGGGGAGCCACAGGACGAGCTGACCCAGCACGGCCCCCGCAGCCTCTGCGCTCAGTCATAAACCACAGCGAAGGCCCGCACTCACGCCAGAGCAAAGTCTGAAGGGGGAGGAGGACCCAGTGGGAAGTTTATCTCTTTAGGGAGTGAATCCCACGGCGGCGCAGGGGACTCGGTAACGCAGGAGGGGAGATTGCGTGCCGGGTGCTGCCCACCCCTGCATGGGGCTCACAGGCTGATAGAAGCCTGTTTGCTGCTCTGGCTGACAGCAAAAATACAACACGAGGACAAATATGCATAAAAATGATGATAAACAATAGGACAGGGGAAAACACATCTAATAAAATCAGATGGGAGAGTTCACAGGGCAATTGGACGTTTACATTGTCCCAGGAAAGTGCAGTCCTGTGGAGCTACAGGGAATCGATTGGCTTGCATTCTCACTTTTCCTAAAAACTCAGGGTATAACACTAGCAACCTACAGGGATTCTGGGAAAAAACAAACAAACAAACAACCCCCTCTGAGGCTTCTCCCTACACCCATCCCCTCTCCTGTTATTTTTTTAAATCAGGGAATGGGGCAAAGGGGCAAATGAGCAATCCTTGTATTTGCCAGCCAGTAAATCTAACTTCAATCCCTAGTGAAACAATGGGACAACCAGTTAAGGGGGGAGGGAAGGGGGACAGAAAATAATGGGGTCATGAGCAATTAAAAGGTTCGGCCAAATCTGACCTTTGTTTTAATGTAATTTTGAATCAGCAGAGTTGTATCTGGGTTAAATTTAACTGCCTGTTTTTTTGAATTTTCTTATAAAGAAATAATGCCAGAGAAACTCTGTTTATCTGGTGGAATCAAAGATATAGTGGGGAAAATATGTTTTCTTCTTGCTTGCAACAGCTGTTAAACCTCAGCATGCAAAATCATATAGGAGGGAAAAACCCTTCCTTATAATTCCAGTATCACCCTCAGTTCATCTAAACTATGAAAAAGCTCATAATATAATCCCAGTCCCTCCCTCAAAAGCTTCCAACCGCCTCATCCACAAGCAGGGGAAAACTAGCATTGGCATTCTTGATATTGCCAAGACTAAATGAGGTTGTTTAGATTTCCTCTTCCCTCTGTTCCCTCCTCTTATAAATCAACACATTTTCCAGATTAATTTATACTCAATGTCTGTGTGTGCGTGCATATTTATAAAAGAAAGGGTCATGAATCCCATGCTTTTAAGGAAGGAAGCCTTTTTACTTTATGTTTTAAAATCAGCCAGGACTAAACATTGTGATACAGAAACGCTCCTCTTTCTATTGCACAGCCCCTGGCAAGATATCCAGGGAGCTGTTTCAAGCCAGTTTAAAATGCTCAAGCTAGTGAGGGTCCTCCCTTTTCCCTGGACGATGCCACATGTTGCTGATGCACAGAAGTGCAGTAGCAACTGCTGCTTATCTGACCCCTTATTGAGCCGATTTAAACAAATACCCTTTTTCTCTTTTCTTTTTTTTTTTTCCTGTGTTACTTTTTGGTTGGTTTCAGTCACGGAGAGGTCAGGGAAGCACCAGAGCCAGCAAAAGGGCAAGGTCTGGATGTCTGTACTATACTATACTATACTATACTATACTATACTATACTATACTATACTATACTATACTATACTATACTATACTATACTCAAGTCGTCTGGACTATACCAAGTCCAAGGTGAGGATGGCACAGTGGCACTCAGAGATGAGGTCATGGCTTCCCATCAGCAAGCAGCATTTCTGATACCAGCCAGCTTCACTTTTCCCACTTCCATGGTCTATTTTTTAAAATTTCACCTGGATCAAGAAATTAATCCAGCTAAAGATTATCCAAAGTGAGCTATTTTTCAGCCAGTTCTCTTCCCAGTCCAGCTCGCTGGGTACCTGTGCTACCATAGGAGAGGCTTTTGAAGAGTGGGCAACCAAGGAGATGGATGTGCTGCCCTAAATAACACATTGCTTGGAAACTGGGGCTGGTTTGTGAGGGAACAGTATCAGTGCTCCAGAATCTTCTGTTGAAAATGGTCTGCATTGAAAAAACAAGTCAGTTTCAAAATCTGTTCTGTTTGTCACAGACATGTCTGCTAATGAACTTGTAACCAAAGCGCTGGGCTTCAGCTCGCTCCCCTCTGCCACCATTCACTGCTCTGTGTTCTCAGCAGACAGTAATTATCAGCCCTAAAGCCAACAAGAATGATGTCATTTTTAATTCATCAAAACCAGGTATCCCAGGGGGCTCCTTCACCAGAAATGCAGCAGTTCTGAAACCAGTTTGGGATTTTGGCTTTGGTGGAAGTGTGGTAACTTTGGGACTAAAAGCTTTTGAAAATCTGAAAACTCATCACAGAATAATGACTTTTTTTTGACTGTCTCTGCAATAATAGGCTGCCACCATGAATAACAGCTGACATTTCAGACTCTCGGTGACCCCTGGGTGTTTTCTGGGTCTTTTTTTCCCCCCTAACTGGTAAATTTGAATAGCTGCGAGATACAACAAGGTGAAGTATGCTGAGGACATCAGGTTACCTATATGCCCAAAGCTGTCGTTTTAACCAAATCACTTTGCATACGGACTGCTTTTGTGTGAGGATGCCTGTTGCACAATGTTGTTTTTAAGTGAGAGAGCAAAATAGATGAGCTCGCAATATGATGCAGAGAGCACATTTTTTTTTTTGCATAGTCTTACTGGATTTATTCTGAGAAGTACTGAGGCTTCCTGCAAAGATTGTTTAATATCTTTGGTGGAAATAGAAATAGTCAAGCTTTTATAATAATAGTGATGAAAAAATCATGACTTTCCATATCCAACCAAAGCCTGATTACACTCATTGAAATACAAATGTCAATATTTATTAGCTAATACTAAAATTACTGCCATCTCATTTTTGAAGTTAGTCAGAAAATCATTATGTATCCCTTTTCAAAAATCATTGACTTTTCCTTAGCACAGAAAACTCTATTATCAGTCTTTATAAAATATTTATGGCTTTCCTTGACATTCTCATAATATCCCTAGGAGAACAATCAGCATTCCTTTTGCAGAAAATAAGACAAACCTCTTCTCCCTAAAAAATAATTAATGAACAAAATGTAAATGAAATCAAATCAAAAAAAGTAAGAAACTGCAGCTTGCTCATCTGATTTTTCCTCTTACATTAGGAAAAATCTAAGGCATCTCTGTTTTAGCTATTTTATTACAATTATTTGGGCTAAAATATAGTCTTGATTTGTCACTGAAGGGTGAATTATTATTAATTTCACATGTAAGCATATGGAGAGAACTATTAGCCTAAATGGACGGGCTTTTCACTGATTCATTGATTTTTCTGTGCCCTTGATTGTTTGTACCACTGTTTCTAAATTAACAATATGCCCCCTCTCCGAGGTCCAGGGCAGGGTTATTTTCAGTGAAGAAGTGCTAAATCACCCACATTTTCATTAGAGGCTGCTGGAGGTCTGTATGATCTGAAGGAAACATCACACTTCCATGTTACTGGTCCTACTTGATGCTGATACCCCTTTCTGTAACTGTTCTGGAAATCCTGATATGTCTTGTCTCCCCATTTGCGTTTTCACTTTGCTTGGTAATGAGAGAAGATAAAAAGGGATTCTCCCCCACCACTAATATCCCTGCAGGAGCCACGTATCAGCAATGCCCCTTGTTTAGTTAGCAGTTCTGTCTTTGTGCAAACTTTTTTACATGCAATTGGCTTGTTGCATTTTTCTGTATACTTGGCTGTATTGCCATGGCAATAGGAAAAACATGATGATGCAGATTTGGAGAGAAAAGAAGGGAAAAAAGAGATAAACCACCACTATAATCTCATGGCTAGATGAGGTCAGAATTGGCTAATTTATGAAGTTAAGAGACATGCAATTTGAAAGATCAGAGAGGTTAAAAGGAGTCCGGAAGTGGAAATTTTCCGATTAATAAATGTGCGAAGACGGGGATCTGGATTTCCCTAAATCGGGTCAAATAAGTCAGCCTGCACTCAGATAGAATACATGATAAAAATCTTTGAGTAAGGAGCGGGGGATTTGACTTACGCCTTTTAAAGCAGACATACCATAGAAATCAAGTTTAAGCTTTTGTCTTTGTATTTACACAATGTAAAATTATATATTTATACTCACAGATATAAATTTTACATTTTTCAAACATTATTTTCATATGAATTAGCTAAATACCCAATTGCTATTTACATTAAAATGTACATAAAATTAGAAATTTTTTTTCCAAATTTTCAAGTATTTCTATCTTTTCTTGTTTAAAATTCTTTCGGCTTAAGTGTAATTTTCCCTATTGTATTTAAAATTTCGGCATCCTAATGTGTTTCTATTTCAATTCAAGCATCTAGGGAGATGGTGAGCCACCTGAAATGGACAGAACAGTACAAGAGTTTCACCAGAGAGCCCAGAGTCTAATCTAGCAGGCACTTGCTCATGTGAATACTTTGAAGCTCAGTAGCATTACTCTGGTGACAATGTTACTCTTACAGAAATTGGATCTTTCAAATGCTTGCACATGTGAATAATTTTATGCGTCTGAGCAGTTGTCTTCTGTGAAACTACTGCCTTGTGCGAACTTAACCATGTGTGGATGTGCTTCCAGGGAGGAGGAGGTCCCCAGGATGATGATCCTGGGGGTTTATTGGAATAAGCCTTATTGACCGCTGTATGAATAAAGCATTGTGCATGAGATCATGCCATTAGCAACATGCAAAAATTCTGCGAGCAATATTGATGAAATTTAAACCCAAATTTTTAAGGAAATGCAGATTTGATTTTTAACTGGGGATTTTAACATGAAAATTTCTCTTTAAAAATTCACTGCAGCAAGATCAGTAAATATAAATAAAACATGTGAAGAATATTAATCTTAGTAAAATTGAAGAAGCAAGCTGTCAATGGCTGTCAGACACAATATGAACTGACAGTTGCATGGCTTACAGTCTGACATCGGGATCGTTACCTGTCTGTTTCTCTATCAAAATACCTACAGGGAATAGCAGTTTGCAGATTGCAAGCACGGGTGGGAGAGGGGAAAGGGAAAGAGCAGGTAAAATGGAAGCTTAATGACAGCCGTGAAACGTACGTAATATCATCACCCTGTCCTGATAGTCATCAGTCCGAAGGAATGGCTTACATCATTCATTATCATCAGCGCTGGAGAAAAGCTTTAAAACAGCATCTATAGCTTTCAGATCCCACTCCTCCCTCAAATCAAACTCAAACCTGACACACAACATTTTTCTGGCTGCCACATACACGAAACTTTAATCGTGTTTTTAATGAAGCTTTTATCGTGTTCACATATTAAGACAATTTACAGGAATGGGTCAGATATTAGCAACAGATCCTCATGTGAAAAGATGCTGCAGGCTTTTCCACCCTAGTCTCTCATTTAGGCTCCCCTGGCCAGCCAGCCACCCTCCCAGGATAACAGAGAAACCCCCTGGGTCCACCTGGAATGACAGGCAGGAGAAATGACTCACAGGCAGCTACCTCTGTGACTATGGTCTGCACTCCCAGGAGCCCATCCAGGGAACAGTCATCTTGGTAAAAGTTGATTTTTCATGGAAACTGTAGTGTGAAAGGGTGACTGGGATCATGGAAAGCACATTCCTTTTGGGCTCACAGGATAGTTAAAGTTTGCATGGCCATTTATGGGGTCAGGGAAGAACCACTGGGGAGATTTCTTTCCGTGGTAGTCCCTTTCTACAACTTTTACCACCAAACACCTTCATCCCCACTTGCAAGACCCTGCTGAGGGTTGGGCTCAGTGGTCTGAGACTGCCTGCACAGAATCACCAGAAAAGCTTGAAGAAGTGTAAAGCTCAGAGGAAGCAGCAGAGAGGGTGGGTCAGCCCATGTTCATAGAATCACTGACCCACCTTTCTGCACTCATCATGGTGACTGGGGGCACAAAGCCACTGATGTGCAAGCATCTCCCAATACAGCAGTTGGCTGGAGGGCTTGGGGTCAGGTTGGCACACCTGGAGGCTGCCCAGTGCCGCCGTACTGACTGCCTGATGTTTTAAAGAAAGCAGCACTGCATGCAAGAAATGCACTGCCGTTCATTTAACCCCCAAAGAACAACTATAAACCTTCACTTAACCCCTAAAGAACAACTATAAACCAGGATTGGAAGCAAGCTGGGAACCAGTTAGCTTAAGCTATTGGAAAGTGTTCCAGAGAAAAATTGGAAAAATTCAGCTTTTTCCCTTTCAGATCTAAAACTGTACCTCCATATGCTCTGAGAAGCAGCATCCCAGAGCCCCCAGCATTCCCATCTTCCCAGCCTGGGTGGCTGGGCCAAAGGCCTCAGTGAGTCACAGGAACCTTGTCTGTGGGGTTTTCTTAGGCTCCTGAGTAACTTTGTCTGCACAAATGCTGACTAAAACAAAATATAGTTGGTTGAACAACGCAAAGTTTTTCTATTAAATTTTGCTCACTATTAAAATATGTATCAATTTCACCCATGCTGAAAGCCGTGGCATCCTCTTGTCATAAACATTCATGCAAGAAAATAGTAGTAGTATATCTTTATGTAAAATTTTATGCACATACATACTGATGACTTTCATTTTGAAATGTATTTCTTGTGAAGCTTCAGACAAGGAACCTGATGAAGGTTGCCTTCATTCACTCTAGGAGCAGAAATAATGCCATGTGACAAATCACCATCAAAAATGCAGCTCCGGTGGCAAGTATTTAATATCAGCTAGAGAGTGAAAAACAGCTTACAGGTAGAATCTTTGCAACATTTATCAAGAATTTTAATAACAAATGCATAAAAAATAATGCAATCTCCTAGCAGTAGCTTGTTAAAACTTGACCGAATCTCAGAATTTCAGCAGAACATTACATTAAAATTTGAACTGCCAAAGAAAAATAAACCACATTGTTAATGATAATTTATGCAGCAGAATTTCATTCTTTTCAACTTGTTCCACGACCTTAACTATTAGAAAAAAGTCCCATTTACAGAGTATATTCCTACAAACTCCTTCTGTTATATCACTGACAGTGAAGAGAATGGATGGAGCAACAGGAAGAATCTTAACTGACCTCATGGCAGCTTGTATGTTTGTTGTGTTGAGGTTTTTATGTAAGAAATACAAAATCAAAGTCTCTCGCACTTGATAATTTCCCTAAAAATTCACAGAAAAGTGTAAATGAAGATACATGTATTTGCTTTCTCTGGTAAGAAAAATATTATCAGGATATTTATATTCATTAAACAAAATATAACTATTTAATATTAATACAGTCAAGATCATAAAGTATTCATTTTCAGAGCTTCCTATGACTGGTATATTGTGTAATGAAGGTGATTTCCAAAGGTATAGTAGCTCCCAAAAAACCCAAGAAATAGCACAAATTACACAATCCATTATGTAGACATGTCTTCAAACTGTGGATGAAGTGGATTTCAGTGTGAGTTAGCAGACAGGGATTGAATACCCATCATGACTCATAATATCATCACCCTGTCCTGATCAGATGTTAGAGGATATGGACTTGCTATTGTTTTGTGGTGGAATTCTAGCACAAAAAAAAATTGCCAATATTCTCACTTTCATGTCATTGCAACATATATACTGAATTCATAGGATATTAAAAAATACACTTGCTTAATTCCTATTTATTTAACAAAATATCTAACCCTTTGGGACAACAAAAGCAAAACTTTCCCAAGGTTATAGCCATAATTTATATGGAGATCTCTTCTGCAGTGACAGGCGGTGACCATAGATTTTCCTGTCTCTCTACACCTCCTTTTCTGGTGTCCATCATGATGTACACCATGAAAGTCTATCTGTCAGTGCCAAGGATTTTACCTGGAGATGACAAACAGGTCTTAGTAAAGGTCACAGAAAGGAATAGCTAGGAAATGGAAGGCCTTTTTTTTGGCTGTTTTTCTAGTACATCCTTCGAGCAGCTTTAGGTACAAGCCTGTTTTCACTCTCCATCGCACTCTTTGGCTTGGGTTTTTTAAATTAAAAAGAGAGTTCAAATCTCAAATCCTAGTAAGACTTAATGACACCTCTCTCTTAACTCTCTTCTTTCTGGCTTGCTTTGATTACTGTGCTAGTCCTTTATCATTAAGAGGAGACTAGACATTCAAAAGTTCACGTGGAGGAAAAGCCTGCTTAGTGCTGAAATGATGTGAAGTGTGATGCCTTTCAGTGAAGGGAAGTCCATGGGAAAAGGTCACTCTCAAAACATCTCACTTGCCTTCCCTGGCTTTGCCCCGTGTGTGGAAGGGAACTGATGCCTTCTCCCAGCCACCTAGAAACAGAGACTAGACAAGAGTAAGGGAATAAAGGTAGGTATTTATTTGAAGGGCCTTCAAGGTACACCCTGGGGAGCCAGAGGCTACTTCCATAAAATGGACCCCAAGATGGACAACAGGTCACGAGTTCTTGACACAGTTAAAGGTTTGGTCCATTTGCATATCAGCATAAATTCACCAATTAAAACTTTAGCTCTCTTCAATTTCTCCACCTCTTTCATGGTCCTAGTTTGCACCTTTTGGGCCTAGGACAGCCCGAGTGTCCTTGAACAGCAAGCTCAGAGAAGCTTTTTTATGTCTATCTGGCCTAAGAGAGCAGCTAACGAGCTACAAGGAACTTTAGAGTTACACACTAGGCAGTACAGGATTTGAAAAATATAGAAATTAAAATTTAAGGCATCAGAAGGGCATTTGTGCTGCTCTCTGAGTGCCTGTGCAAGTCAGGAGACGGAAGGATGGGCCCTGGCAGGTGTCTCAGTGCTTAACTCCTACTCTCCTAAGGGGCATAAGCACCCTGTCCATAAATCCAGTGTGCAGAGTAAGAGACAAGCAGGGAGTGGGCAGGGAACAAGCACCCCTAAGAACCCATGATACTGAATGAGGTATTTAGGCAGATGAAGTGGATTCTCCCTTCTAAGAACCTGATTCACACAGGAAAGACACCTGGATTTGTCAGCTTGCAATCAAGGCTTTATAAACTCCCTTGATAACCATGAAGGTGCATTCTCATTAAGGCAGAACTCATCCCTTTCACCCAGCAAAAATCTGCTTTTACACGAGGCTCATTATCCTTATCCTTAACACACTAAAGCTCAGCCTCTGCTACTGACACACAGCCCTCCAGCATCTACATGGTGCCATGGGCTGCTGCAGGGTGTGATGTACCAGCTTTTCCCCAACACTGTAAGAGGCACCACAGTGCTCCTTAAATTGTCTTACAGGCCTTGCTAACACAGCTGTGCCTGGGATGCTGAATGCTCCCCTCCTAAACCAGCTGTTGGGCATCCAAATAGAATTAGCCTACACCTCAGAAGACCTCACTGTGTTGAGTTAAAGTAACAGAAGCTTTTTCTTTCAGGGCCAAAATACAGGTTTTGGCATCTAAACTAGATTTAAAAATTCTCTCTGAGATCCAAAAAAGCCTTCCTTATTGTGGCACATTCTAGATGCGTAAGCTAAGTTAAAAATACACCTAGTTCATATTCCTTACTTTTAAATTAACATATGTCATTCTAATGATTTGTCAATTAAATTAATGCAGAGGCAAGCATTGTCTTCAAGATTGTATGAAACAATGGAAATGAACTGAGACTAGATGGATAGGATTGAACAAAAAGTGTTTCTCAGGTGTACGTATGGACATATAGTTCTAACTTCCTTTCCAACTGGAGATATTCTATGATATTCCTATGAAAAGGAAAGCAAGACTTAAGACAAAAAAATGAATGAGACCCTGTTTTAGCCACTGCTATTTACATGAAAGCAGATCCTGACTTGTGTACAATTAAAGACTTAGGAGCAATGACATTCTTCCTCATCTGAGATTGCTGGAAATACCAAATATTAATTTCCTCTTAGTGTGGTCCTCAAACGGATAGAGAGGCAGCTCTGGGCCCTACATAGGCAAAGGCAGGAAATAAGTAAGTAATGGAGCTCCTAGGAAATGAACCCTAGACATTTTACTTCACTAGGGCTGCATGCCATATTCAAGACCATAATCTTTGTGTATGAGCAAGCAAAGTTTGATAAAAACACATGCCCACACATTCTACTCTGCTTCCTTATTTACACATTTTGTATGTGAACCAATAAACCACACATTTTTCTTCCACACTATTCATATTGAGCAGAGTCATGGCAGATTACTGCAGACTGGTAAAAGCTTTCTGTGGAAAATTTTAACCCATCTGGAGTGTTGAAGATCACCTGATTGTTTCAAGATATTTTTAGTAAGAATGATAGTTGGTCTTTAAATTAAAAATTAAAAATCTCTATGCTTTGCCAGATGCTTTTACTAACTTGTCAAGAACTTCACATTTTTCCCTGTTGGTGATAATCGGATGGTTTAAGTGTTTACTGGAAGACAAAATATGGTTTATTCTGTGCCTGATAGCCAGTTTACATATACTTCTCCATCTTGATGATAGCTCTATAAACCATATAATTTGGTGGAATAGGAAATAATAATCTGATTTAGTCTGTAGCAAAGCATAATAATATAATTGTTTCACTCTGGAGAAAATTATGGGGTCAGTATAGGAAATTTTTAATTTTTATATTCTAATCAATTATTGTTGATTTTACCTGCAAGGAAAGTATCCTACAGGCAAAGACCTGAGCCTAATTAGCATGAACCAGTGCACAAGTTTAAACCTATACAAAACTGTACAGTGAAACTCAAATTTATTGTTCCATTTTTTAAAAAGTCACAATTCAAACTTCTAGTGATCCACAGAAGTAGTCCGTGCCAATGTGAACTTTTCCCTACTGGTTTCCTATTGTTGTTGTAAGTGGGATTTCAGCACCATCAGTGTCTGACCTAAAGTGTCTCACCTGCTGAAGCTAATGGCAAAGCATCAGTAAGATGATGAGGGACTTGTGGTTTTCTTTGGGTAGGTGCCTACCCCAAGGATGTACCTTATTTCCAGCAGTGAATCCGTGATAATAGTGTATGGGTAACACCATCCTGAAAGGATTACACTTTGCAAGATGTGAAGTGTGGTTTTAATTTCCTGTTCCCATTTCTACTGACCCCTTTTTCTCAGTTCCTTTCCTTTCCTCTTTTATGGTTTTCCTTCTTTAGCTCAGCTTCAATCTAAATTTCTCCTTAATTCATCATATCTATTTGGTATTCCAGATGTCCTATTCCTGCCTTGCTCGCTAGCCCTGTTCTGCCAGGAGTTCACTGAGCACTGTTTAGTGAGAAGACTTGGCAATAAAGACTTGGCACCAATAAAATTCAGTGCTTCTGTACTGTGACCTTGAGGTACCTCTAATATGTAGTCAAATATCAGAAATCCTCATTAAACAGTTAAGAAAAATATCTGAGGATGCAAAACTACTAATTTGGGGCCAGAAGGTGAATCAGAGGCAGAGCTGGGAGCACCCCAGGCTTGCGTGCCTTGCCTTCCATTCAGTGACTTTTGCTCTTTATGTCTGCAGTGACTTGCATCTGGAAAGCTCAATATACATCCAAGTAAAGTCCATGCCTCTAATAAGCAGAAAGCATTGCATTTCTCTCTCTCTCTCTCTCTCTCTCTCTCTCTCTCTCTATCTCTCTATCTCTGCTGCACATGTACAGGAAGGTTTATAACTTATTTTTTTATAAGGACATATTCAGAGTCAATGGTAAGCAGATCCCTTGGTCAGAGATGTCACAATGCTTCAGAGTACCATGGTTTCTTTCTTCACTATAACCTTGAAATTCAGACTAGATACATAAAAAGGTTCCCTCAAATTAATCCAAGCCAACACATATTTACACTGACATAATGCATAATGTGTGATAATTTGCTTTTCAGAGCAAAAGTGAGACCACAACTCAACTTCACCAAATATAAACTTTGTTTTGCTTTGATTTTTAGAGAAACATCCAAAGCTTCCAACACACCCACAACAGGTATTCAAAGTAAAAGCCAACAGCAACTGTTTGCACACATCTTTGTTAAGTAAAACTGCAGTCATTATGCAGTTCTTTTCCTGTTTCTTGCATTACCCTTTACAGTATATTGCCTTCTTGATTCCCTGTTACCAGCTGTACACATTCTTTGAGATCCAAGTCTGCATGCTTAATCCAGAGGGTATGAGTACTAAATCTGTACCATCATACTGTCTGAAGTAATGATAATTAGAAATTAATCAACTATTTTTAGCCTAACTTTAGTATCAATATTAAAATACAAGAAAATTTTTAAAAATTGAGCTCTCAGAAAACAAGTCTTCTGCAGAAAATGAGTGTAAAAAAGCTAAAGGAAGCAATGAAAAATGAAACCCTTTCCCTAGTGTTTTAATTGATGTCTGGAAAAAACAGTCTTTTGTAAAGTTGTATTTAAGTTCATTTTTACATTTCCCAGTTAGTTTTAAAATGCTGTAGAAAGTCATCTATTTTCTACTATATCCTGCACAGTGATACAATATCTCTTACAATGACAATTAGCAGTCTTTGCTTAGCAAAATGCATATCTGAGTGAATTTTTATCTGATATGCAGGTGTCACACAGATGGTGGAACAATGAGAAAGTAGGTACATTTTTATTTCCATAGGAGTAGATATTCTGCTGTCCCATATCTGCAAAGCTAAAAGGATATTCTTTATCTTTTCAAGCATTAAAGAAATGTTGAATAATTCATTTCCAGAAGTATTAACTCTACAAAAAAATATGAAAAAAAAATCTCTTATTAGTTTCCCAGTTTGAAGACATTTCAAATCTTTCTCAGATACTAATTTTACAAATGTAATGTCCTTGGGAAATGAAACTCAATGCCTGCTTCTCTAATCAAACTTGACTCTCTGTTTACTTTATGTGTTTCTGCCTATTCTGTCATTGAGATAAATAGATGAAATTCCTGAATAGTAGCAGAATGGTAATTATTAGTGGCTATTATAAAAATTTAAATCACTACTGAATTCTTGGATTAACTTTATAGTATGTTTAAAAACACTAGGTAGGAGGAAGAGATAGGAAAGAGAGACAATGAGGCATTAAACTATTTTTTCTCCAACTCTAAAAATTTAAAGTTGTTTAAAAAATGAAAAAGTGGAGGGGGGAATCTAGTTTTTGCAGCTTTTCCAGCTAGTCTGCATCTTGGCGGGTATAGATTCATCACTATGAAGAGACTGAAAAGTTTTAACTTTACTCTCCTTTTATGATGTATCTCTTCAAAAGGCCAAGTCACTTAGGAAATGAAAAATCATCTTTGCTGAACTGGGTAACAATTGCGATTTATTTCTCAGGTATTGTGAGCACCTTCTTTGACTTACTCAGCATGCTGGTCTTTCAGGTGAGATTAGGGTACTTGCCACTAACCAGGCTTGAGACCCCAACCTGGTGTGAGGTGAATATACTCTCTTTAGTCCAAAGCCCTGGGGAGGAAAAAAAAAACCCAGACCTCAAAATGTGTTGGAAGAAGAATCACACAAGGAATTTTAACAGATACAAGGCCACTATTACTTAAAATAAACTACTGCAATGCTCAGACTGAGCTCTTCATTCCTGTGGTGTTTTTCATGCAGATAGAAGCATTTCTCTGCATGTTTTAGGCTTGCCACTTTGCAGAGCAGTGTCCCCAAGGCGGGGACTGGCCCCAGTGGGGCTTGGCAGAGTGCCTGCCTATCACAGTGAGGGCCTGTTCCCAGCTGGTCTGCAGACACCAGAGCACCCTCTGAACCAGCATCTCTGCCCACAGCCCTCCTGATGAAACCTAAAAGCTCTAAGTTCAGTAGGGGAAAAGATGGCATGATGAAGTGAAACAAAGAAAAAGAACAGTGCACAAGACAAAACCTAGATAATTTCAATGGCAAAAGCAAAGACGTTAATTCATACTCTCTACTGATTGCTTTAAATAAACTGTGTGTCAATAGACCAGGACAATATAGGCAAAAAGTGAAAAACTGGAAAGAAAATAGAGGGGAGGCTAGGGAAGGGACATCGCAGTGCCTAGGAAGCACTTCTTACATTAGGAAGGGAATAAACTATGCATCCTCATCAGAGAGTGCTACAGTAGGAATCTGTCAGTAAAAGATACTGGAGGTCTGTAGCCGAAAACAACTCCTGTCTGACCAGAAAACAGGTGTGTAGCAAAGTCAGCAGTGTGATGGAAGCTCTACTCCATCTCCTCGCTTGCTGGGAGATTGAGATTTAGTTTGGGTGGGAGTTTTATTCTCTGTACCCAAAGCTTAGTGTCTCTGCTTGAATAACCCTGCGGTACCACTTCAAATGGTTCTGGAACTACAAGAAACTGGACTGCAACCAGCAGCCCTTTTGATAAAGACCACTGAACATACACTGGATGTGATACCACAATTTTCAGTAGCTAACAAACTGAGTTTGATTAAAGTCGGAGGGAACTCAGAAGGAAAAGGTAGCGTATCCTATTAACAATCCTCCGAGCCAGTTCCCCATGTGCTTTTATCTTAATGGCTGCTCTGCAGATTAGTAACTGGTGTCCCTCCATCCCTCCTTTTTTATTTTCTACTGTAGAAACAAGAGGAACTTCCCTGTCTAAACTTATGTCCCATGGGAAGCTGCAAATAAGAAGTTCATTTTACTGTTTGCACTAAATTATATCATGCAGTTATTGCCCTATTTATTTCCCTTCTGTATCTTCATCAATTTTATAAATTGAAAATATATTGGCAGGGAGTAATTCTAGTCTTGACATCTGACTTGTGCAATGTGCCAACAAAGGAAGTATGAATTGTTTTTCTTTTTGAAATAGGTATTCAAGATGCAACCCACAGGACTCAGGACTACTTTTTGTATTGGAGAGGCACAGAAGAGACATATGTGGTTATTATATTTTACTGTGATGTCAAATATGTATATACTGACAGAAGAACATTTAGCAGACAGCAATATGCAATTAGTTATCCAGAAATATTATTATTATTATTATTATAAGAATTTTTTAACATTTCTTTTATTATGAGAATTATTATTTATTATTTATTAGAGAATTTATGAGAATTTTGAGAATTATTATGGGATTTTTTCTTGTTTATCATGGTATCAAACAGGACAGTATTATGATTTTACTTTCCAATATCGCTAAAAGTATAAATAGTGATTGCAATAAGTTCTTATTGGAGGGAGTCCCTGTCCCTGTCCATTTAAAAGGCATACATCATTAAAAAGCTAAAATATACATATACACCTGCACATCATTCCTGCCATATTCTGTAAAGCTCTTTTGAAAATGGCCAGTGTTTACTACTCCTAAAGTATCTCCATCTGAAGCCCAGAACACTGGGGAACAGTTTTTTTAAACCACGCTTCAGGTTAGAAGACTTGTCTTTAAACTGACTAATGAACTCAGTGTGATGTCTGATGCTGGTTGGCAGCAACAACGTGGTGGGGGCTGCACTGTGCTATTCTTAGAGCACTGTCCACAGGATCTGGGCTAAGGCTGGAGTTCCTGCTCTACCTTTTACCCCAAGGAACGCAAAATACTTACAGCTGGCAGACTCCAGGTAAGTGGATGAGGCAATTATCTGCAGATTTAAACAGAAGACATCTACCCCACGTGCTGTGTTACTGTGTGTTTGTGCAATGGTTGGCTGTCAGGCTCAGAGGGCTCCTCCTGTGCTGCCCACTTGGAATTACTGAAATGTAGTTGCCTCTAGGACAGCCATATGAAAAAAGCCAAACTCGTAGAATCACTTTAGTTGGAAAGGACCTTTAAGAATTATACATGCTGTTGCAGATGAGGGACATTTTTTACAGAGACACCGAAGCTATCCTTACTACTATAATGCTTCTATGGATTATTTCCAAATCAGTGAAAAACAAGCTTTTGAGATTCTAGCTATGTTTCCACAGCTTTTTGTACAGAGGAACAACCTTATTTACTTGTACCTGTTTCGGCCTAAGTTTGTACCTGAAGAATGATCACTCTGAGCCCATCACTGCTATCTACTGGTGTTCCACAGATTTATGAATTCTTTATTGTGAGAGAGGGAGAAGTTGTAATCCTTCCTCTCAGAGGGGATGAACTGCTGCTAAAATCTCAGGATTGAAATCCTCTGAGATGTCTGACCTGTGTTTTGGAAATGAATGGAGGTTAGGAGTTGCAAAAGAGGAGTGAAGTCCCTCAAAGGCCTTTCAACGACGTGGCTTTCTCTGGACCATGGCGAAGCAGAGAACTAAATCTAGATGCTCTCATTCTGTGCCTTTGCCAGTAGGCCATCATTTGTCTTTTACAGTAAAGGGCGATGAATTGGATCAAGCAGGTTATAAACCAGTATTACAACCTCAGGCTAAGTTGTAGGTCAACTTTGCAATCAACTCAAGGCCGGGATTTTACTTAGTGTCTTTCCCATGTGTCTGGAAAATAGAACAGAAGATAAAAATACAAAGTTATGCAAGATTTTTCAAATTTTTGTTAAAATTATTCAACTTGGTTTACCACTTCTAATGATTATGGCTATACTGCTGAATTTAAAAAAAGATTTAAAAATCTAAATCAATTTATTGGAAATGAAAGTTCTTAGTTAGAGACTGGCTTGGTCAACTGTGTTCTGGGTTCGATTTTTATCCTTATTCTAATGAGCTTCACAGTGACTGGAGGCATATGGCATTTTGTCAAACCAAGGACAGTGGAAATAATGTAAACCTATTTTTACTCCTGAAAGTACAAGACGTTGGGTCACTTTGTCCATAGACTTTGCTAGAAGCAAAGTAATTATGTCATTTCCGTATTATAAGATACATCCAAGCCACGCATCTTCATAAATGCAGCCTGGAGGATGATGCTTTCTCTTTAAGGGAGGATAGACAATGCCACTTGCAAAAGAGTGGCAAAACTTGAATACATCTGCGTTATGGAAGAAAAATCATTCCCACTTACATCTGTTAGCTGTGCTAATTGTTGGTCTAGCCACTAATCTTTCAGACAAGCTATGTGAATTACAAAAAAAAAAAAAAAATAGAGTGAAAAAAGAACTTTTTAAATGCCTGATTATTTCAGCTCAAATCATAGAATTAGGTTGGAAAAGACCTCTAAGATAATCAAGTCCAACCGTTAACCCAGCACTGCCAAGTCCACCACTAAGCCATGTCCCCAAATGCTACATCTACACATCTTTTAAACACCTCCAGGGATGGTGACTCCACCACTTCCCTGGGCAGCTTGTTCCAGTGCTTGACAACCTTTTCAGTGAAGACATTTTTCCTAATATCCAATCTAAACCTCCCCTGGTGCAACTTGAGGCCATTTCCTCCATTCAGGCAGTGGAAGAGCAATAAGGTCTCCCCTGAGTCTCCTTTTCTCCAAACTAAACACCTCCAGCTCCCTCAGCCGCTCCTCATAAGACTTTTGCTCCAGACCCTTCACCACTAATGCAGCTTTATAGCTAAGCACTTATACTAACACACAAATGTGATGATAAACTTTCCTATTGTCCTCAATTTTTGTGAGGTGCTATTTTCACAGAGACAGTATCACAGCAACAACAGCAGCTCCTGCATGGAAGGAAGCTGCAGATATGCAGAGGGAGGGCTCAACCAGCACTGAGCTTTGGGAGACCTGGAAGCCCTGGTACAGACTCTGACAGACTAAGTTAATGATTTGGTCTCTTCTGCCAGTGCCCAGAACCTCCAAAACCAAGTCTTTTTGAAGACATCTTTCACACATTGACAACGTTCTACCTATATGCATCCAGCTGATTCAGAACTAAGGATGAAAAATTGCTGATGGTGAGATGATGGCCCCAGGTCACACAGGAATGATTCAGTCTGAGCACTTCATGAACTTCAACTGATTCCCTTGGTACCTTCTAAAGCAGATCTGGAGTCTCATTCTGAGGACTCATGTTCAGTGAGGCCAAAGAGGATCCTGCCTCTTAGTACCAGCTTTAAGTCCTAAGCCATATATTTTCCACATTCTGAGGGTAAGACTGAATGAGACAGTGGCAGGAAGCCTTTTGTGAACCACATGTGTTAGTGCACTCACACTTTCAACCCAGAGCCATCCTATGGCTCTCAGAGAGAAATGGGCGGCTGGGAATTCTGTTCTGGTCTCACAGGTCTTTCCATTTGCTCCCTGTCCTAGGATTGAGGGCCTCAGCCACAGGCTGCCCTTCACTAGCTGCAGGAAAGCCAGCTCCCATCCACCCTCCAGAGATGAGGTCAGTGGATAGGTCCTCCTAGGCATGGGTGGGGGTTTGTAGCATTTTGATTGTCTCAGGCCAAGCTGGTGCATGTTGATGACTGTTTACAACAGTCATGAGATATTTAGTAAACATTTCCACATAACTGTGTTTCTTCTAGCGTGTCTCTGCTGAGACAGCGTAGTAAAACACATTGCTCAGGTTTCCCTTTGTAGGTGTTGTAGTGTGGCATAGTGGATTCTAAGGTGTCTTAAGGCTGCTCAACCAGAGGGCAGAAGACATTTTGTGCCTGAAGAATTTCAAGCCATTTCCTCTTTCCTCTTGATCCAAAGGAAGAGAATGCTTTAAATTATGCAGGGATGAGAAAAGTCCCTGAGCAGGCTGAAAATGCAAAGGAAAAGGGAAGATGGGTTAAGATACCTCTGATTCAGTCCCTCTCAGCTGCATTAAGGGTACCTTCATGACAGGTAAGTTTGTGACTATTAGTAATTATCTTGGCCACTTTTATGTGATATTGGCTGATAATAACAGAGGTGCTATGAGAAAAATTATGTTGTGAAGGATGCTGATTTTAAGGATGTATATTCTCTGCAGTATTCGATAGGAACTCTAGATACCAAAGTCAGCATTACCTGATGTGCTACCGGATTAGATGTTTTTACTGTACCGGATGCTAAATCAACCAAGAGATTTTACTTACCAAAGCAAGCTAACAAAGCAATGTTTTATAAAACACTTGGAATTGTATACCTTGCCAAAAGCTTCTGTAATGGAAGACGACCAAGTCTGACTTCCTTCTTTCATAGATTGCCAGGTGGCACCTCCCACACATTCAGTCTGGCCACATTATTTGAAAATATTTTTGAACAGAAGAAAGATATTTTTTATTTCTTTTAATATCTTTATTAAATATTGTCAAACAGTCCTAGTTTTGCTAACACAATGCAATNATTACCTGATGTGCTACTGGATTAGATGTTTTTACTCTACCAGACGCTAAATCAACCAAGAGATTTTACTTACCAAAGCAAGCTAACAAAGCAATGTTTTATAAAACACTTGGAATTGTATACCTTGCCAAAAGCTTCTGTAATGGAAGACGACCAAGTCTGACTTCCTTCTTTCATAGATTGCCAGGTGGCACCTCCCACACATTCAGTCTGGCCACATTATTTGAAAATATTTTTGAACAGAAGAAAGATATTTTTTATTTCTTTTAATATCTTTATTAAATATTGTCAAACAGTCCTAGTTTTGCTAACACAATGCAATAAGGGTTACTGTTTAAAATTAATTATACAAAGGAATTAATTTCAGAATTTCAAGAAAACCTGGCTAGAGCAAGATAATTTATACTGCCCAGAAAAGTCTCTGTTAGTATAAGACTACATTTTTTCCCTGTACTGAATGAGCTGCTTGGAGGTAATTAGATAAAGCAAACAAAACCAAGCTAATCCACAGGTATCTGCCTACCCCTGGAAGGACCTACTGTATGTAGTAATGGGGAAGGACACGAGGCTGACAGCATCTGTCCAGAGTCACTGTCTTTGCCTGTGGCTGGAGTACCATCCACCACAGGAACCCCAAGCCTTTCCCTTCACCCAGAGCCAACTCAGGCATGGAGCTGTCCTCTCCTGCTGTGCTCGCTGGGCAGGCACCGTATGTGCCACATCAGACATCAGTCCAGCCCTGGCACTTCTGGGTTCCTTCGGCATAGCTGAGGTCAGGACCTTGTGGCAGGAGGGCTGACTAGGAGGTGAGTGTGTGAGGGGCCCAGGGAAGTTGCAGCTTGCCAAAGTGCACATTGCTGACCCGCTGACCACTGGGGAAATGCTATTACAATGGCAACCCAAGAAATTTCTGCTGTGACAATATTTGTGTACAATCACCAGTACATTGGTAACAGTAACTCCTGTTTTCATTTCTCCAGGATAAATCTTCCTCAGGACTCCTGCTTTCTGGAGTGCAGGGGGGAGCAGGGAGAGTTGATGGAACTCTGCATTTACCAAGTCATTATGGAAATGGCAAACGCATAAACCTCATGTTATCCTTTGGGATGGGAAGATCCATGGGTGCAGTTATTGACTGTGGAGGTGGTGAAACTGCATCAAGTAGTGGGCGATGGAATGAGCCAAAAGTGCTTGCCAGGGATGACTAGACAGGGAGTCTAACTCTGCTTGTGGGCCAACTGTTTCCTATATCCCACATGACTCATCAGGGTCAAATCGCTGCCCTTGAGGCAAATACAAAGCAAATATGCCATGGCCTGGGAAAACTAGGTTTCAATCCTAAATACTGAATGAAGATAAAAATCACATCAAAATAATTTGTGCTTTCCAATAGCTGAGTCAAATGGAAAAGCAGATACAAATCCAGCCGAGGACAGAGCACCTGTCTCTTCTTACAGCTGTGCTGCAGGGACCTCCCCTGATGACCAGGGACAGTATGCTTGCCACTTCCCTCTCTGTCAGCCATCTCTCTCCTGTCCTCTGTTTTGTTGTGACTCCTTGCTGCAGTAGTTTCTTAACAGTTTCCCACTTCAGATAAATTCCTGAAAAAATGTGAGGGTCTAATACTGTATGAACTTTGCAGCTTGGTGTGCACCACAGAGTATGTTAATTATGATTAATCAGGGACAGAGAAAGAGGAAGCAAGAGTGAAGGATCTGCACTCCCTCGCCCATGGGCAAAGGTGGGATTATTGTAAGGTCTTGATAACACTATTCTTGCGGGGCCACTTTTTGTCAGTCTGGCCAAAGGATCTGGGTCTGGGAATGTCCATACAGGGTTTTTGTCTATACTTTATAAGCAATTTCCAGTAGTTTCTTCCTAGAGTGATTTTTCCATGACCTTCCCCTTTGTGCCTGCCCTCAGCTGTAGATTTGGACACTGTGCTATGATCATCTTTTCTATGTCTCCTTGGCATCCCATTTGGTATCTCCTGTCAGCAACACTACCTGTTCCCCTTCTCTCACCTGCTTGTGCCTGAAGTTCTCCATTCACTTGCTGTGCTTTAGCCACAGACATGAACACAAAAAGGAAGCTGGGATTTTCTTTCTTTAGGCTGCATTAAGGCAGCTGCTTACTGGAACTCGCTATCTTTTACTATTATTTCATGCCATCACAAACATGGTACATGGGGTAGGTTTTTACCCACTTAAAAACAAGCGCCTGAGATGCAGAACAAGAAGGAATGTGGCCAAAGAATTTAATCCCTTACTTGCTGCTTAGGAGGTGTAAGTGAGGTGATGTTTTACAGGTGACAATTACAAGCCAGAAACTAGGTAGGCTTTCTTAGTGAACACACTGCTCTTGTTTTGCATATCCAGCCTTAGGACAATTCCTTAGTCTGCTGTTACTCTATAGGCAAACTTAATATTCATAAACTTTCAAGTTTTTGGTACTTGACTATTGTTTAAATAAAGCACTTATAATAAAAGGAAGTAAAGGTTGATGTGTATGGAATATTCATCATGGTTTCTCATTCTTCCCTTCGTTCTTCCTCTTTCCTACCATTGTTTATTGTGATCCTTTTTTATGCTAAGCCTAGGTTATGCTGTAAGATCTTTTAGTTTCTTAATACGCTGTGCGTGCTTCGTGTGGTATATAAATATATGGAGGAGACTTACACTGGTCAGTAGTGGGTGCTGTCCCAGTGCGATGGAGAAGAATAATTTGATATGGAAGAACACAGGTTCAGAGGACTGGAGCCAGTAAGCCTATCTTCCCAGGTATTACAGCATAGAGATATCCACAGCTCTGCAATGTTCAGCAACTGTGCTACCCCTGCAGCAAAGGAGAGTACAGTAGAGCTGGGGAGAGTTGGGAGAGTCCCCTGTACTCAGCGCTGTGAGGCTGCACCTTGAATCCAGTGTTCAGTTTTGACCCCTGGAGTGTGTCCAGAGAAGGGCAATGAAGCTGGTCAAGGCCTAGAGCACAAGTCTTATGAGAATCAGATGATGGATCTGGGGCTTTTTAGCCTGGAGAAAAGAAGGTTTAGGGGAGACCCTATTGCTCCCTAAAACTGCCTGAAAGGAATGTGTAACCAGTTGGGCGTTCGCCCCTGCTGACAGGTAACAAGAGACAGGACAAGAGGAAATTGCCTTAAGTTGCACCAAGGGAGGTTTAGATTTGGTATTAGGAAATATTTTTCCTGGAAAGAGTGATCAGGCATTGGAACAAGCTGCCCAGTCAAGTGCTTGAGTTTCCGTCCATGGAGGTATTTAAAAGATGTGCGGGAGGGGCAGTTATGGACATGGTTTAGTGGTAAACTTGGCAGGGCTGCGTTAATGGTTGGGCTCGATGATCTTAGAGGCCTTTTTCAACCTTAATGATTCTCTGAGTTTCTTTCTCCAGTTAATATTTGTCTTGCAGAGGCTGTGGAAGATCTGGTTATCCAACTGATTATAGCACTACAGTTCCAGGATGCTGTTCTTCACTGCCCTGAACTAAATTTGGCTGGGTTCAGTGGAGTTATTATTTTCACAGTGCCAAAGCAGTACCACTCTGTCTCTCTCCTTCTCACCAGTTCTGTACCCTCTGGATTATTATGGACTCATGCTTCGCATCAAAGTATAGAAAGAGCCCGGGTTTTTTTTTTTAAAGCATGTCCCATCAACTTAGTGGAGATTCCCAATTCTTTCATACAGCTAATTTGGAAGAGCCAGACTCAAAAGGCTTCTGTGCCGTTATAAACCAATATTTTTAGAGACTGTTGTAACTTAATGTACCCATTTGGCTGCCTGTCACTGTTTTCTGTGTTGAGACCATCTTGAGATCCACAAACCTACTTCAGTGCTAGAGAGAAGCTGGTGGATGGGAATAAAAGGAGTTTTGTTTTCTTTCTCTTTTCTCAGGTGTGTTAGCTAAAAGATTTTAGGTTCCTGTTATTGACAGGACAAATTATACTTTAATATGGTTTAGTTGGCTCACTCCTAGGACTCATGTGCACTTCATAAGATGTATTAAAACATTACTTGCTAAGCCTGCACCGGAATATATAATATAGTAGTTAAAATGAGTTAGCTAACACATTTTTGAGAAAAATGCCACTTCTACTGAAGCCAAGACATTCTGTTAATGAGTTGAATATTCCTTCTAGCTCTTTCTGCAGCAAAGGGAAAATAGTTTTTACATTGTCCAGACCTCTGGCATGGGCTCACACAATAGGAGATGTAAGAGGGCCGGCCCAGGGGACTGTGCGAGGAGGTGGAGTACACCCCTGCCCTGCAGGGCTGTGTGCTGGGCCATGGCTGAGTGCTCAACAGCAGCTGAACCTCACAGGAGGATGGAAACAGGGCCAGGTGCCTTTGGCTGGAGCCCTGACACACACGGGACCATGCTGGCTGCAAGGCAACCACCTCTCCCACCCATCAGGCCAAGCCTTTTACTGGAGCACCAAGAGAAGCTGAGGCACAGCACCATAAAAGCACCTCAAGAGGAGAGTGATGGCCGGGGATTATTAGGATGGTGGGTCCTCCAAAAAATGAGTGAAACGTGAGAGGCCTGGTTGTCAAACCTGGTGACAGTGACTGATCTGATGTATGCTGAAATTACTAGAAAGATGCCGTGACCTACCTTGGCGAAAGTGGCAGTGATTGTAAGGAACCCAGTTTGGATGCCTTCTGTCAGACCTGTTCCTCCAACACCCCCCACCCATGAAAGCTTGTTTTCTGGAAACCCTGAACTATGAAACCAGACCTCGTTATCTTCTGCCGTTTCTGCTGCTCACCAGCCTTGACACCCCTGCAAACCCCTAAGTCCAAGTGACCTCTGGATTGCTTGAGGTCCCCTCAAGAAAATGTTTTTGTTTGCAGGTTTTTGTATCTGGTGAAAGGGTCCTTGGTATTTTCATCACTTTGTACTATTTTACTTCAGGGTTGGTCTGTTGTTTTTTTGGCTATATTTACAAATTCCAGCAAGCTCTCCTTAAGAGAAAGGTGCTTTTTACAAGTCTCCCATTCAGCATTCATGGCACAAATCATGGAAATTCCTTTAGGCTATGCTGGTGCCAGACTCTGTGCCTCCCACTTTCATGTACGCTTAATAAAATGGATCTATTTTCTTGTGACCAAACTATCTTGGTTCCAGTCATATCAGAGATGAAATACAATTGCATTAGTAATCCCTTATGTGCAGTATTTGATCTGTTTCTCTCTGTTTCTTTAGGATGTTTTCCTGCCTTGATGAAGAACTTTTTTCTTTTCTCTTCAGCTGCTCTTTTCTCCCTTTTTAGACTTTTTCCTGCTGCTTCTCCCTCCTTCTTTTCCCCTCCCCCGTTTACACTTAACCTTCTGTTTCTCCTAGTGTCCTGGCAGGAAGGATATAATGCAATCGCTGCTATACAGTGACAAAAGTAAATATGTAGCTCTGAGTAAGTGCAACAGGGTCGAACAGCCCTTTTGCAATATGATACCGCATAATCTGCTTCCCTTCCAGAGATAGTTGCTTGAATGCTAAAGAGTTGTAGCTCCACTGCTTTCACAACTCAATAGTTTTTAACTGTACTTTTCTTTTGCTTTGCATAAAGCAGTTCTTTTACTGGGGCTGGTTCTGAAGCTATCTTCCAGGCTAAATCTGCAGTGGGAATAAAAGGCATGGGTTTGTGTTTCAGATGATTTGCTCGTCTTTTGAATATCCGTATGTTTTTCCGCACATAGGAGGAAAAAGGAAAGCTGGATAATTTATGTGTGGTAAAGCCACACGCACACACAGAGACACAGGAAGGCTTCTAATGCTAAATCCTTATGACTAAGCACCCAACACAGTAAGCATTCTCTTTAAACAACTGCTGGTGGCACGTGGGCCTTTTAACTTTCCCAAAGAAAATAATAAAGGGTAAAAATTTTCGAAAGAGCCTACATGACTTGGGGGTCTACATTCCACTGAAAATCAATGGAACTTCTGCATCTCAAATTCCCTGTCGCTTGTGAAAAATTAGCAATACTGAGTTGTGCCACTCAAATGTATTTTACGTGTCTCCTACAAAGGAGTGCCTTTAATGTGCAACCAGAAGTTTAAATGATGGGTAAGCTATTCTACATAACCAGTTAAGTAGGGCTAGTTTAACTAACTGCTTTACAGAAACAGATGTTTTTTAATACCAATGAATTTCATGCCTTAAAGGTACATGATGACTGGTTCAAATTCACCTGGGCCAGGAGACAAGATGTGATTCTGGGTACATTTTCTTTGGCTGTAAACTGCCTTCCAAGATCATCTCCTGTATGCTGGTGCATCCCCCATGCCACAGTTCACTGTCACCCTGAATTGTGCTGATACAACTCTCTGGGAGGCTGCACTGTAAACTCATCATTAAAAATTAGCCTCTAAAAAACTCATGTTCTCTCATTTCCTTGACCATTTTATAGCACGGTCTCACAGTTTTATTGGCACATATCAGAAGGAGATAAACAGCAATTCAAGAGCAGGATCTTATGGGAAAACTGGGACTGGCAACATCTTTAGTCTCCTTCCCAGTCAAATAAAATGTAAACCATTGAACCACATGCTGAAGTCACAACTGCATGGTTACTCTTCCAGCAGCAGTACTAAAGAGGCCCTCCTCCCAGGTTTTAATTACTGTCTCTTAGCTGCTCTTTCAGTTTGCCAGGCTGCATCGTCACATAGATCAACCAGCTAATCCAGGTTTCAAATGTATACATAAAGAAATTATGTATGTATAAATAAACAAAATGAAATAAAGAAAAATTGATTAATGAAATACAAGTAAATGATATCTAGTAAAATATAAATAAGTATAAAGATTTTACCTACTTCCACGGGTTTTTTCCCTCTGAGATGTAGCAAATGATGGGGAAGGGGAAACAGGAGTGGCTAAGCCAGCATTCTAGTAAAATATAAGTCTTCATAAAAGTCACTGATGACAATTCATATTGATTTTAATGGTACAAGTTGAATTCCTGCATTTTGCAACCTATGCAATATATTCCTGGGAGCAGTGGCAGAAGAAAGAGTTGTGGGGTAGGGGAACTAGGATAGCTGAAGGGGAGGGAAGCAAAACCCTGAGATTTCCTAAGAGATTGCTTTGGGTTTTATCTGTAAAGGGAATATCCTTTCTGAAATACAAGCATCTAAACTACTTCTACTATTCAGGAAGCATCTGAATTTACATGACAAGGAGTGAGGTAATGTCTTAAAGCAAAATAAATGTAAAGCAGTTTAGAGTTTCAGCAATTTCTTTATCTGAAGATGACACTACACACTGAAGAGTATCAAGTGCTGAGGAAGACAAACTTTTAGTCCATGTTGATTTGCAAAGATTTAACAGCTGCAGCTGTGTACCACATCTACAGAGGGTCACACATACCAGAGAATAAAGCAAAAAATCATAAACTCACCAGGAAACAGAATAGATCCAAATTCTGCACTAATGAAAGTGACACCACATAACTCTCACCTAGTAAGCTAAAGATGAAACCTTATAGCCAAGAACCTAATTTATGGGCTAAGAGTGTCTCCTCAAAGCTCATATTTCTGTGACACTGCTTTTGTGAAACACAAGACCTGCGGTGTGTAAGTAGGATTAGACCTAGAGCCTTATTTCAGCAGATTCGTAGTTCTAAGTACTATGGAGCTATTTCAAAGTTCAGGCCCATAAGAAGTCCTACAAAGATGTAATCAGATGCAGATGCTAAAATTTTCAAAGTTAAATCCTTTGTTACCAGCTCTGGGAGGAGCCTTAAGTGTTACAAATAAGCACGATAAAATAATAAAAGCCACAGTTCTTGAATTCATATGGCACTGTGAAGCTCTCATTTGGCAGCAAAGGCATTTGCTATCCCTCCTGGTTGTGAAGAATAGAAAATGGAACTTTAAAGACAGCAGCATCAGCAAACAAAAACAAATTATAGAAAAGAACAAGCTCTTGTTCAAGTTGGTTTTAATCTCAAAATTCTTAAGCCAATTTCTGTATTTTGGTGAGTCATGGATTTTGGACAGATGGAGTTGGTAATGCCTAGTCTGGCACCAAAATCATGTGAAAGAAAAAAGCACTACTAAGGTTTGATGTGAGAATCTTCTTGATATCCACAGATCTGTAGAACTGACCTTTCTCTTTGGTACACTCTTTATTAAGATGCTTAAACATACATTTCAAGAGCCAATGTAAGGCAACTAAACTGAAAATACTGACTGTAGTTAGCATAACACAATAGGATGGGAAAGAATGGAAATGTTATACAGTTTTTTATTATATATATGTTTTATTAATCTGACAGCGATTTGATTTATTTTAGCTATATCCTCTTTCAAATACAGCCACAGAAGCCACAAAGTGTGTTATGCAGTGAAACAGGTTGGAAAGAGAAAGCTGAATACAAAAATTATCTGGTGTAACAAAATAACATTCGTAATAGGAATAATGTGATATGGCAGGTTCTCTGAGGCTGGGACTTTCTCTGTGCCACAAACCTAGCACATTGTGGCTGCTACTTAGGAACAAATGAGGGAAAAGCAGAAATAAGCAAGTCGGGAGGAAAGACACTTCAGGCTTGCAAAGACTGTCACTCTACAAAACAAAGCAACAGTGGTTAGTGCAGTGCTGGAGGAGTGGATTGGAGCCAGGGCTGGGGCCAGCCCCAGGGAGCAAAAGCGTAGCAATGGCACGGGAGATCTGGGAATGGGGATGTGTCCCAGCAGCAGCAGGTGAAGAGCCTCCTAAGTGCAGAGGAAACTTAGACAAAGTGAAAAATGGATGAGTGAAGATGGTGTTGGCACTTACAACAACAGAGGCTTTAAATGGTATAAAAGTAGTGTAAAGTGCACAGAGAAAAAATATATCAAAGGGCTCTTATCTCTGTTTCTGGAACAACCACAGATGTCTGGGTGTCATGTTTCTAAAGTCTTCAAGTTTAGAAAAAATACATTGGAAAACAGAGAAAAAAGAACTTTGTCATGGATGAGAAGTGACTTTCATTTATTATTTTTATTTATTTTTTAAGTGTTTTCTTCCACTGCAGTGATTGCAGCTGTGGGTTTATGACCCGAATTATTTTAGCAAAGGAATGACCAGCAAGTAGCTCCATCCTATTGTCATATCCTGTTCTAAAACATTGGAATCCTCAGCAGTAATTCCATGCTTTTTAAAGAAACAAGTAATTTTATAGGTAAGGTGCCTTTTCAGAGGCAGAACAATGTGTGTGCATGTGGCTGTGTAAAGGTGCTCATCATCTAATCTCAAGGCTGTGTTTTGCAAATGTACCACACCTCAGTGACTGGATATGCAAACTTAAAAAGGGCCACCTTCTTTTTTCACCATATGCTCAAGCAATGAGTAAGAGAAACACATATAAACAAGGTGGAAGAAATGTCACTTAGAAATATCACCTATCAGCACACTACAGAAGGAAAGAGAAGGGGAAAGGAAGATAAGAAGTGAGAGACAGCATAAGCAAATAAAAAGGCTTACTTGCAGAATAAAGAGATGAAGAAAGGTACTAAATAAATCTATGTACTACAAGGCAAGTTAATGCTACTCCTGAGGAGCTTTATTTACATGGTTGGCCTTTACATGCCAGCTAATCCTTCTAGACACTGACCTTGTCAGCAGTGTTTGTGTACTTTGAATAAGAATACAAACTGTTCTTTTAAATAATATCTCCAGCATGGCTGGATGAGAGTTTTGCATGAGCATTACACACATAAATGGCCCAGGCCAAGTTCCCCTTCCCACAGTGGGGGTACCAGCCCCCTGTTTCTGTGCTGCAATACAAACAAGCCCCCTCTGCTTTGGCACTGCAGCACAGCTTTTGGCTCTCAGGTCATTGTGCCACAGAGTATAGATACCAAAAGAAGCTGTACAGCACAGAACTTCTATCCCAGGCAGCTGGAATAAAATTACACTTGGGAGTGTGCTGAAGACATGTTTTCACAAAGCATACTACAACTCAAATATTTCTGCATGTTGGAGACAGCCAGGACAACTGCAGTACAAGCTCAAATCTGAGCTCCTGTGTAATACAAGCCAAAGAAGGCCACATAACGCCCTTTTCCTCCAACCTGATCAGGGGTAAAGCTTTGAGTTTGGAAAATCAATTTCAAAGCCCAAGAACTGTAAAAACAAAAAAGCAAAGCAAACCAAAACAAAACCCCAACAAACTAGAAGAGCTAGTTATTACCAATTAAATGCTTTTCAAACTAATTCTGGAGCAGAGATCCAGGCCGAAGAACAAAGGACCTTGATATCTGGAAAATTAAAGATGCTCTAGTGGCTAAGGAAGCACTGCACAAAATGCCTAATACAGACATTAATAAATGTTAGTAAAAAATGCCAATAAATTGACTTTCAGGGCTCTTAAAAATTCAGTCTGATAGAAAAATATCAACCAACAAGGCATCGTTTTAATAAAAGGCAGTAAGCCACAGGACATGCAATGTTTTAGCTATGAAGCTACTTCAACTGTTCATGTAATAATATACAAAAAATCCACATTGTGCGATTGCCTATCCACACACAGGCAGTGGTACTACTTGCCCATAGTTTAATTTTATGTTTAAACCAGCTGAGACCAGTATAGGTTTAGCATATCCTAGGCAAAAGGGCAAAAATAGTTATGATCAGCAACTTGTTTTCTCCAAATATCAAAATGTGCAAGGGGTAGCTTCAGATCAGTTATTACTTTTCCAGCAAATTATTTCCTCTGTGATAACAACCAGAAGTGGAAAGACTAATTTTAGCTGGAAAGTTCACAGAATCTTATGGAGTCACAGTCATAGTCACAGCTAATTTGAGACAGAGAAAGTTAAAACACTGTCAAAATATAAATGCTTCCTTCAGCTGATTCATTAGTTTGCATATCATAACAAGGACTTTGTGTTCTTGGGTAAGGTTAGTGCCTCGAGGACATCCTGCAGATGTGTGCATTCCCAGTCTGAGTTTCTTTAATTTGTTATGCAAACATCAATTCTTTTTAAATACTGCAAAAAGGAGGACTTTTTATTGCAGCTAAAAACCATCAGCATTAAAAATAGCTGTTCCTGTGATGCTGCTTTTTAGGAGAAAGGAGGACACCATATTCTAAACAGATGTTTACCCGTTAATGAATGGTTTATTTCTCGTTAGAAGAGGTTTAATTGGCAGAGAAACCCTGACACAGCTAGCAAGTGAACTTGGTAAGTCCTGCTCCAAGCCAGGAGGCCTGGCATTTTTTGACACATTAACTATTTTTCCCCTCAAGGAAAGAGTGAACTTTGAAAACCCTAAAGAGCCTAAGAGCAGGAAAGTCTGAGGCTGGCTTATATTTTCCTTCTCCCCTTTTCCTTGTGCACATGTATTTTAAAGGTATGGAACAAGGACAGAACTAGCAGTGGAGGGCTGTGTTTTGGCAGAGCTCAGAAAGCTCAGAGCTCAGAAATTTAGGGGTTTTTGCCTTAGCATGGCAGCTGTGGCAGCTCCCCTGCAAGCAAGGCAGTGCCCAGCTGTGCTTTGGATTAAGCAAAACGATTTTGGTGGTCAGCTTGTCCGTGTTATTTTACCCAGGCCTTCCCACTGTGGTTTTTTTGTTTCTCTGAGCCTGGTGGGAGGACAAGGGTGAATAGACAGGCACCCAGGGGGCTGGAAGAGGTGCCTCTGGAGGCTCCCACCCTAGACACCCAATTCCCCGGCCTCTCTCCCTTAAAACCCAGCCACTGGCTTGCTGGGGGTCACTCACAGCTCCCCACCACCCCTTCAAGGCCCCCAGTAGTTGAGACAAGGGAGAGAAAGAGGGGCAAGGGTTTCTTTGGTGGCCTCTGGGGGGTTGCTTCAAGCCAAATGCTCTTACTTGTGCTTTGGGTGATGATTGCAGGGGCGTTTTTTGGCTTTTTGTTGAGGCACATAAGATGTGGTCCCCACCTGGTATTTAGTTTCAGCTCAGCAGGATGGACCAGGAGACAGAGCCCAGTAAGGTTCCGGGGCCTTCCGGATGGATCTGGGAGCTCTAAGAGCCATTGGTCTGTGGGGTCCTGATCCCTTTTCCCAGCCCATGTGACAGTTTGGTACTCTCAGGGATTAATATTGCACCATTTGCACCTCAGGCTGAATCAAGGACCCTGATTAAAGGCCCTGAGGGCAGGACCTTGTCCCCTAAGCTCTGAATTTAGTGCACTTCTGCCACCTGCTCATGCACCAGTGAAAACCAGAAAGACTCTTCCTGTCACCTGGGTGCTGTGAGCCATACTGGTCTTGCAGGCCTCATCCAGAGGCTTTTCAGGCCTCCACATAATTTGACAGGAAAAGGAAAAGAAAAAGTACCCACAGTGAGTGCCAGGGTTTCTGCTTCCAAGATAGCCAAGCCTGAAACACCAGATGCTGGCTATCCTGCTCCATCAGCCCTGCCGGGTACAAGCACAGTCAGCTGATGAGGGAGAAATGAAGAAGTCAAACAGTCCATACACCCAACCCTGACCCGTGTAATCACTTTCTCTTTCTCCTTTTATTCTGTGGCCTTAGGGACAAAGGTGCAACATCTCCTTCCAGAGGCAAGTGAAACAGTGGTGCTGCAATAAGCAGATGCTGGAAGGGTCCTGACAGGAGTCGACAGGAGGAACCTGTGGAGTTAATGGCAGATCTGAAGAAGGGCGGATGCAACAAGAACACTACGGCAATGCTTAAAGAGGTCATAGTGTGTTGCTGGACTGGGCATATTCCTGCCTCAAGACCCACAAGTGGAACAATCCCGTTATGGTACAACCCAACTTCCCACATGGAAATGAAAGATTTAATTTCACAGATTCATTTCATATATTTCATGATATTTTAAGGATAAATCTCTTAATTATTGTGTAATAGTCCTGTTGCATAACAGGGGTCTTCTGTACAGCGGAAATGTCAAGCATATTCCATGGATAGACAGCATCCTTCCGCATTTATGGCACCTTGTAATGACTCCCTGATCAGTGAACACTGCCCCAGTGAGGAGATCTATTTAGTTTTGGAGTCAGTGAACAGTGACAGGCATAAGCATGCACTGAGTCAACCATACACCAGTGAGCCCAGCTAAATCCAGTATGAGTAACCTGCAGAGAACATTTCTATTCAAAGAATGATGTATTATTCACTGTTATCTTTTCGTCTTCCCTCCTGTCTCCTGGAAATGCAATTGCAGAAATACAGTGTTTGGACCAAATTCCACGCTCCTGTGAGTGATGGAACTAGATGATCTTCAAGGTTCCCTTCCAACCCAAACCATTCTATGATTCAGTGGTCTGTGCTGTACTCTGGGCTCTGGCTGTGATGTGGCACCAGGCTGGCCATTAATACCTGCAGCTCACACTGGCTGCGGTTGTCCTTCCAAAGCAAATGCGGCAATTGTGAATAGCTGGAACATAAAAGCCATCTGGAAAGAGTCTTATCATCTCAGCTTAGTCTATTAAGTGGATATAGTAACAGGTGTACATATATATATACACATATCTATAGTGGTCCTACTGCCACTGAACCTGGTTGTGTTTAGGAATTGATTTTCACTTCCCTTCTCATGAAAACTTTGGATAATTGAACTTTTTATTAAGTTTTTCAACAATTATTGTTAACACAGGAGACGAATTTTTCATTAAGTCAAATTTAAATCTCATTCAAATAAAGGATTTGGAAGTTGGAATAAAAAATAAGGGTAGAAGGTAGGCTTAATATCACTAAATGTGGTGAATAAAGAAACTTCTCCATGAGGCTAGTTAGCTGGCTATTTCAAAAAAGTCTGCAGTAGTAAGGACAGGCAGATGAAATTATGTCCTTACCATAACAATTGACCAAAATGCTGTTCTTCTAAAACTGTGTACCTAAATGCAAGAGAAGTAGAGGATCCTAATAAACATTAATGAAAGGAAGGCTTCCCATGTTTCTTTTTCTAACTCAAGCATATGCTCAAACATCTATTCTTTTGCACTGTGAGTAATAAGTAATACCCTTCCAGTGCTGCAAGAATCAAAAAATTTAAGGATCCCCTGGACATAGCACAGCAGAGAGAGTGCGGCCTTGCAGTTTGTAAAACTGACCCTAATCTGATAAGGCATGAATAGGAATTTGGCCCTTACCAATGTCACCCAGCAGTTCTCTTCCTCTGCCACCACAAGGCTGGCATGGCACGGAGGAAGCTCAGCACTGGGATGCTTGGTCCCTTCAGTGGTGGATCAATGGTGTTCCAAAACACTGACCAGCTGCTTTGTCTTTCTGAAAAGTTTTTGTTTGAGGGGGCAGGCTCCCGAGGCACTGGCCTAATCACAATGGCTCCAACTGCATCTTGCAGGACACCTTATCCTTCATACCCCTCTTCTGACAATTGATAATTGGTCTTTTAAAATGCAGAGTCATTCTGCAGTCTGTGCCTTAGAGTACCAAACTCCTGGGCTGGGAGCTCCCTTTGCTCCGCTGCTGCTCCTTTGATGTGTCTCTGGCAATCAGCATGCTGGCGTCTCTCAAACTTGAGTCCCCAAACGCATTTTCAGGACAGAAGGGAAATACAACGGCTGTCTTCCCATGAAGACTAAATGCTTTGGGGAGGAGCACATTATAAAAGCTGTAGACACATTAGGTGTTTCACAGCAGATAGAGCCAGTTGGTTTTTTGTGGGAAATGTAGTGCACAGAGGGATCAGGCAACCTTGGGACTTTGGGGTGTCTCAGTTTGCAACCCACATCAAAAAGAGGTAAGAGTTGTCCCCCTCTGGTTGTTCTTTTTCTCTTCACCCCTTCTCTCCCATTTCCTTCCCCCAGATACAAAGATCCAAGGAACATATCATATGCTACTGGAAATGACTTTAAGATACCAGGACAAGACAGCTGTGAGTCAAAAGTATCCAATAGATGTTCTACAGTGCTGCACAGCTGATTTAGAAATAAAACCCAATGTACAAGTTTGCTAGCCATATACTGATATAGAAGCAAGGCTTTAAGATAAACACAGCTCAATACTTTTAGGCTCACGATGGAAAAAACCCTTCTTTCTTTCCATAAAATCTATGTTCCCAATTTTTTTTCTTCCCATGGGAAGTGAGTTACAATACTATATTGTAACAGGTTAGTGCTAAAGTCAGGTAATGACAGTGCAAAGGCAATTTTCCTCTAAGAAATACCATCCCCTGCATCTCTGTGAAACTACATTATCCAAGGGACACAAACTCTCATATTAATATACTGTCATTTAATTCAAGAAGGGTCTGATGGGCCTGACACAACCCCCGCCATACTTTTTCCTATTAATGCAAGATATTGCCTTGAGAAAAACACTTACTGCAGCATTTTGAACCCTGTCTGTATTATTATAAGGCAAGACAAAGTATGATTGTCTTTCAGTTAATGATGTGGCAGGGGGTGGCTTTTTGCCAGGGTTAGGTTAGACTCCTTTTAAGTAGGAGCCTTTAAGATCCACCTGGACAAGCAATAATTAAAGGGAATAACAAATTAAGCGTATTAGGAAGGGGAAATGATTTACTAACCAGGGGGAGAAATAATTTATTGGAAAAGAAAACTTTTCCTTTAAGCCAGGAGAGTCAAATTACCTCTTTCACAAACCATTTGCTCTGTTGTTGGTAACTCAATTTTGAGCTTTTCCCACTCCACAAAAAGCCTCCTGACCCACAAGTCTGCGGCTCTTTCTTTCCCTGGGGCACTGTTCCCTGGCATACAGGGTCCATCCTGACACGTGCTTTCTGTTTCAGCTCAAGAAGACTTTCATTTTCCCTGCAAAACTATTTTGGGACAGGGTGGAGGGATGGAGAAGAGAGCTGGGGAAAGCATTTTCTGACAGACCCTATATGCTCTCCAATGACAGAGGCAGTGACAGAAACCTAGATAGAGCAGTCTAATGGAGAATACTCCCCTGAGGCTCCTGTTCATGCACCAAGCCAAAAATATAGAGTTTAAGTCAACTGACTGAAATTGGAATGCAAGAAGTTAGAAATCAAATGGGGGCAGGCTGTCGTACTTTTCTATCAGATGAGCAAGCAAGAGCAATCTTTGAGTCATTCCAATCACTGTTTATTTCCTTAAAAAACTTTTTTGCCACAATATATTATTGGATCTCTGCAGCATAGTTACAAGTGACACCCCAACGTCCATAACAATTAATGACCCCCATGTTTATTAAAATTCTGTCACAGTGGCACAACATAGCATGCAATTATAAACACAAAACAGATGCAACACCATCTTCTCTATAGTCAGAGAAGATTACAATCTGCAAAACCATGGAAATTTGTGTCCTTGATTTAGTGGTTTAAAATGCAGGAAAGCTGTTTACATTCACTGTCAAAATGTTTGTATTACATATGCTCACTGCCCCTGTAGTGGAAATATTTTTCCACTAACATTGCAGAATAAGCACAAAATGAAGATTCACTGCTCTTACTAACAAAATGCTGGCATAATGCACTTTCACCTCTGCTAAAACATTTGTTAGTGACTCATCACACCACGTTATTTGTTCCCTTTACCTTGGATAGACTTCCTGGGAAATTTAGTGTTATGCACATATTTTCAACACTCCACTGATCAGATAGCCAGCTGTACAATACTACAGACACTGTTTTCATGTCCTAAAAGTATTAGCAATACAGATAATTTTTTAAACCCTTGATTGCAAACTTGAGATTACTCAACTAAAAATGGAAAAGGCGCAGACATCTCCCCTGACACATATTTAGGAGCAAGAAGTTAAGCTGGAAATTTTAATTTCTGTCTTCACTTAGAAGATGATGGTGATTTTCAAGTCTGTACTCTAAAATCAGTCTGTACTCTAAAATTTAGGAATGCAAATCCCAAGGAGAGTCAGTGGTATTTTTTAAAATCTCCAGCTAAGATATCAGTGGACACACATTGAAGACATATAACATTCTGCTGCCAGAAAGTCTTTTAAATGCATATCTGAACACATAGACATAGTGTTGGTATTGCTTAAGTTAATTGCTATGAAATTCAGAGTTTCTCACAAGTCTGAAAAAATTAATTAAATTTACATTGGTACTCTTCAGACTTGCCTATCTTTTCTTCAATTTCTGTGGGACTATTCCCAAGATAAAGCCCCCACCCAAAATCAAGGTCATAGTGTTTTATACTAGCTACAGAGCATGATTCAGATACTGTTACTATGTGCCTGATAGCAAATAATTTCTCTCTCCAGATAAGCAATTGGTGTACCAGTACAACACAAAATGCAGGTATATTCCATTCAAATCATACCAGGTTCATTTATTTTTCTTAATTATCCTATAGCAGGATTTGCTGATATGTTTGATTCATCTTATGCAACTGAAAAAAATGTATGAAATACGTAGCAATTATGAAATATTATGCAACATTTTTCTACTGTTGAACCTTATGGAGAAAACTACATTAATTAGTCAAATGCACACTGTGAAGGATTTTTTGCAGGTTTTTTTGCTTAGCTTTTTTTACTGTGTGGTTTCTTTGCTTGTAAAGAAACAGAAGATGACTTACATCTGAGCATGTTGAGTGAATTCTGCAGATATTTTGGCTGCACTAAAGGTTTCTCTTGACTGTGTTAAAAAAGTTTGTTGTCAAGGATATTTACTAACACACTCTCAAGCCGCCATCCTGCAGCCAACCAGCATCTGTTAACAACAATTTGCCTTTGGTTAAATGCAAAAAAATTAAGCAAACAGTAATTTTTTTCTAGTTAAGGCAAATACTGCTTGACTGGAAGAATCTTTCCCTACCTGGTTCAACCTTGCAAAAACAGGGTCTTCTGCCTTCAGCTTCAAAAGTTTGCATATAATTTTAGGGACTTGATTATGCCACAACAGTCTGGCTTTACAGCATGCTTAAAATGTATTATCCCCATCAGCCAAAGTACAAGATGGCTAGGATAAGGGAATGGTTGTTATCCACACATGGACGGCAACATGGATTTCTTCCACAACTCTGTTTAGCAGGAATGAATCAGGCTTTCTATCTTTACAACTGGGCATCCACAGTGTGTGTTTTCACTGTGAACAGATTCAGTTAACAACCCTAATCTGTTCCTTGTGGGGTAGAACAGAATATTTTGGAGACTTTCATACTCCATTTCTGAGGATGTCTAAACAATGTTCAAACACATACATATGCAAAAATGCTTTTTTTTTCTTGTTTTCTGCTGCTCATGTTACATGAAGATGGCATATATGTATTGAAACAAATGTGACTCATATTTGAATTGCACGTACACTCAGAGTAACGTATTCTAAAATGCTAAAAATGCAGTCCCCAGAGACAAACATACTGAAATTGATCTTCAGCTGCTCAAAATGTAAGTCAGTTCTTCTACATCCAAGTGAGCTATTCTCTGACCTGACTGCCTTGTGATGTTGATGGTAGAACAGGCTGGGGTGTTTCCAGAGTGTTTCTATTTCTCCTGTACTCAGTCGTTCAAGACACTCTCTGAAAGAGAAAATACAATTTTCTTGAAAATTATTCACTCCTTTCTCATACTGAGATGTCCTAAATTATAGTACAAGCCTGGGATTACTAATTTAATTTTAGGTTAACTTTCTGACAGATCACAAATAGCCCTTTTCATATAGTTTATGCCTATTTTCTATTTGTGGCTTTTGTTTACTCAAAGCTTTTTCTCTTAAATATTGGAAGATGCAGGGATACAGTTAAAGAACAGGGCAAATGTCTAAAGAGACCTGCACAAAAAGTCTAAGATGAAAGCTAATTGGTTTGCAGTTTTGCTGTGAATTCAAAACTTAGAGTAGGGTCACTAATTCTGTGGCCTTTCAACTACTCTCAAGGTGATTTATGGGTTTGTGCTGAAACACTATAGCAGACTTAATGGTTTTGCATGGTTGAAGCATGAAATAAGGTGTAACCTGAGTGTTTCCACTGGATGTAAGTTTGTGTTTGGGAAAGTTTTTGAGTCCAAAATTTCAGCCAAATTGCTACATTGTAGAACCTATACTTACATGAGAACTTGGAGAAAAAATCTGCTTAATGTTTTTCTGCAAATGCTACAAACTCATCGACATCAAAAGACTTAGATTCATACTACTTTTATTTAATTGGCCATTCTAAAATTATTCCAAAAACATCCAAGTCAAAATCCTTGCATTATGGTGACATGGAAACTAGTTCAGTTGTTATCTACAGCCTGATAGTTCAAAACATTCCTTATGGGGAGTGTTGTGAATTCAAGCACCATCTGACATAAAACCCAGTTTCCTGTATGTCCTGTAGTACGCTGAAGGCTGCCATGGTCACCTTCTGGAGTTCAGGTACATAACCCTTGGAGAGCTTTCAGTTTTGACTGCTGCTCATTCAGAGTGTGAAGCTGCAGGCTGCGGACTGCATCCTAAATCCAAGAAGAAGGCAGCATTTGAGATCTTCCACTCCCTAGCTGGAGTTCATTCACAGCTGTGAACCCTAAGAGTATCCTAGGAAAGTACTCACTGTGAGGTGCTCCAACACTTACCACAGTAAGACCAAGACCTTTTGTTAGTTTTGTTGGCCTGTCAGGTTTTTCTCAGCTTTTACCTAAGCAAAAAAATCTTTTCAAGCCCTCACTTGGAGATCAGTAAGTCTCGTGCAGCCCCATTCTCACACATTTCACATCCTTTTCCTCCTTTCCATGATTCTCAAGGAGTACAAGACTTTGCAAGAAAAACAAAGAAAATAGCAAACACAAATTCATTTCAGTTGTGGGGCTACAGACACTTTTTGTACAGACACACCAAGGTCGTGCAGGCAGCATTTGAGAGCAGTATTTTCCCCTCTTTCATTGCAAGTACAGATGAAAAAGGTTGTTTTCAGATCTCTACCCCAATTGTTTCCTCAAAACTCCAACTGAAAAACTTTTCCAACTGATTTTTCTTTCTCTGTCAGTCTAGTTTATATGTGGCCAGTATTACATTTCTTAGTAAACCAGAACATGCAATCCCTCTGTAAGCTAATGAGGAAGAGAAATTTATGAATTTCATATGTTAAAGTGCATTCATAAATAAAAATCTATTTGTAATGCCTGGACAGATTTGTTGCTGAGTGGGTTTTATGCTGCAATGCAATTTTTAGTTATCCTTGGAAGTTAGAGCTTGTTAAAATCCCTAAAGTTTACTGAGTCCAGACTATAATCCAACTCTAGCCATAACTGTGCCTCATTGGTTCAATATATGAAGAAGTAAGTCCTCAAAATAAAACTTCCCTTCCTTTTGTCTCATCAAAAAATGTTTAAATTGACATAAGCAACCCAGCACTTTATAGAACAGAATCTGGGGATCATACAAATAGCCCATGGAGAGCCAGAAATGATAGAGGCTATATGAGTTTTTTAAAGTAAGAGACAAAAAAGAAACAAACATATATTTAGAGCTGTCTATTTATTTATTTACTTGATGGTTCTGCTGTAAATGTTTTCCTTTGCACTCCACATAGCAACAACCTGAGCATTCTCCCTTGAGTCAAGATGGTATCCAAGTGATGAGCAGAACTGTAGAATTAATAGAAATTAAATAGGGATCTGATTTAACTGTCTCACTTTTGCCAGCTAAAATAACTTCCTTCCAGAGCACAGAGTGGTTGTGATTAATTAACTTTTCTCTAATGAAGGTGGAAATGATATCAAAAAGGAAATAAAGAAAAATTTACTACTCTGCTGTTTGTGCATAAAATTAAAAACAGTGATGTGAATTATTCATCTGACCCATTAATAGCAAATGTAAATTTCTTTCAAAAGACCATTTCTGGAAAACCCCCCCAAAACTTCCCTTCTTTACTGCTATCTTTTCAAAAGTTCATTGCAAGGATAAATTGATTCCAACCCAAAGGAACTTCGTGGGTGCAGGGGATTTGGGAAACACAAAGTAGCTGGTAGGATAGGCACCTTTGTCTGAATTGCAGAACAACTTCTTCTGGTGAGGTTTGTCTATCAGTTTGATTTTCAGGCTTGATGTCAATGAATTGTCACTTAATGCTGCTTCACTTCTTTCCCCACTCATTAACAGGATTCAGGATGACCTTCAAGCACTTGGTGGGACACATAGAAACACAAACACACACAAAAATTAGTATATTGGTGTGTTTCTTTGAGAAGTGTAGGTAGAGATATGCCAGTTTCTATGGTAACAACAGGACTTTTTCATTAGTAACAGAAAAATAGGTGTTGAGATAACCTCTTAGAAACTGTCAGTGCTTAAGTTATTTCTAGTGTCAGATGCTGCTTTCAATTAACACACATTTAATTTGTAAATAATGGTACAACCTTCTTTAGGAGATATACACTTCTCAGGTGTGTAACAGGTATGTGTTAGGAAAAAATGCTACAATGCATCAGAGGAAAAATATTCTGCAAGGAAAGAATTCTGCTTGCTGTGGGATTCTCATGGTATTATTTTTGTAACATGGTGATTAATTTGTCATTCATCAAAAGAACTCATTGCTGAATTGAAACATTAAGGAAAGTTCAAGCAAACATAATGAAACTGCATCTTGATTCCTGGTTGTTTTTTTTAAATTTTAATTTAACATTAAGAAATCCTACTTTTGGCAGGTTAATAGCTATCATGGCATGCTATTGTCATTATTTATAGTTAAGCCTGACATTTCCTAGGCAAAATAATATGACCAGGCAAGGCTTCTGTGTGCTGCCTGAAATGGGTACAGGAGTTGTCCATAGAGGAAAATCCCAGGTGAGACAATTCTCCCAGTTTGAGGGAAAACCAAGAAATGGTTCATGTGCGCATCTTTTTTTTCACAGAAGCTCACACTTTCAATCAGCTTCACAACTGGTGTAGAAGCTCCGGTTTCCACAGCCCACAGAATCAGTAGGAAAATGGGCATGTTGAGACAGAGGAGGGAGTGGTTGCAGTACTCTGTATTCTCTATACTGTGAGTTGCATGTCCCTCATAAATAGGGTCAGTCCTTTCTATCAACTCTAATTCATGTAAGCAGGGCACGCTTGGGTTCAAAGCAGCCCAGGAATGACAGATAGGATGATGACTTAGTGGTTTTCCTGAGCTTTGAGGCTGTAATGTACCATTTAATCAAATGTACATTACAGCTCTCTTAATCAACGGAGCCCAAGATGTAACCAGACTTGCAGTGATTTTACTCCTTTTTCAAGCCCATTGATTTGAGCAAGGCTTTGTGCAGGCAACCTCATAAACAGTAAGAGTGAGGTCTGTGCCATCTCAAGGCTGGTAACCTGCCCTTTCTCACAATCTTGCAAATAACAGTAATTATATCTTACCCATCCTCTTTTTCTTTATGGAAGAATATGAGGGCTCTTTTGCCTCATAACAGAAAGGAAGCCCTGCTCACTGTAATTGAAGCAATGCCAGCGATTTGGAGCTGCTGGAAACAGTAAACTGAGCGGTCATTACTTCTCAGTGAAAAAGTGTTTTTAAAAGTAAGTCTCTGTTTACGGGTGGTACCTATCTGGCCCCATTACAGTGCTCTCTGAACAAATCATACCTTTCAGTGTGGTAATCCTCAAGACATGGTTATTTTATAGAAACACAATCTTGCAGACACAGAACTGATAATTTATTTTTTTTGTTTAAACTACAAAATGTTATAGGTCATGCCTGCATCCACACTTAATTTTGAAGCCAGATAAAATCCTGAACTTCTGTTAGTCAGGTTAGACCAGTTCTTCCAACAATACAAGGCCACTGCTATCACACTTGTGTAGACACTCCTGTGTGGACATTACCTGCCCCTCTACAAGCAGTTTTTCATTAAAAATGCTACAATTACATTATTGCTTTTGCAGCATTTCACTGGCGGTACTTTTCAGTTTGAAGGTTTGGGATAGTCTTGATCAGTCTGGCTTTGAAGGCCTCAGTGTGGTTTCCAGCTTTGTGAGTTCAAAGGAATCATCCATGCACAGTAATTTGAACTTGAGTATTTGCCCAAACCAGTAAAATAAAAAAACCCACACAAATGACTATCTAGACCCTTACAAATATATTTAAAAATGTCAAAGCAAACATGGAAGGAAGAAGAGGAAGTACCACTGCAAATGTATTTGATGACACTTTTCAAGCCACATGGTACTCAGGGTTTGAAAGAGACTTCATGAGATTTTAAGGGAATAAATAGAAATAAAGTGAATTATACCATCAGCAAATGAACTAAGATGTTATCTAGCTTTCCAAAGCAAGTTGAACTCCTTCAAAATACTATGAATAAAAGTTTGCAAAGGATGATGTACATCAGTCATTGTGCTTTGTAGACAATTTCTTCTTCCCAGTATCTTTCAGGCTTCAACTATGCTAAGAATGATAGCATAAATTGTAAAACTGTCCTTTTCATGCATCACTAGTGAATGATGAGGAGTACTAGCAATAATTTCAATGATCTCTGATGCAGATCAGAACAATCAGAATTTTGCCATTTTTAAAAAATTTGTATGTTGAAAAATGGAGTTTCACTTTGATATGTAGATAAGGTGGGGGTTTTTCCCCCCCTCAGTTAAAACTGAGAAATAAGAAGTAAGAGATAAAATGAACAAGAAGAAGAAAATAAAGAACAGTTCAATGAATATGCAGCTCCTCAATAAGATTAACAAGAGTTATTATTGCTCACATTCTACACATTAGGAAAGCATCTCCTGCTGTCCAGCTCTTCTCATTCCCGCCATCCTTACTGGGCTCGGGGAGGTTTGGGCAAGTGCCTTTGTTCTTATATTTCCTAAATCCTTCTTCTTCCACCTGATGGAATTTGTCTCCTTTATAAACACTCATAACCATTTTGTTAAACAACAATCAGCAGTCGTAAGCTTAAATCTTTAAAGCCCACCTAACACCTAACCTAATAATGTAATTTCCATGATCCTTTTTGTCTGGCCATCATACTTTCTTCTACTGCCTCTCATCAGCACAGACAATCATCTTCATTACAGTCTAGTTCCTTACGAGTCAGAAGTGAGAGTCTTTTTTACAGAGGCTGAGACCTTAAGACCAACAGTTAGCATTGCAACAGCATCTAAACATCTGTATGCACTGACAAAGATAAAACATCTTTTTTTGACTTTTCAATAAGTCATGCAGCTTCCCAGATTAATGAGCGAAATACCCTAATGATTCATCAGTGCCGTTTCTGTCTAGCTGCTCAAAAGGTGAAATGAAAAAGAAAAAAAAATCAAAGTAACTCCTAAATTCTTACCTCAGAGCAGTTCACTGAATCAGTCAGTGGCTTTCAGTCCTTTCAGTTCCCCGAAGCGAAACTGCCTTAAAGGTCTTGGGTGCCTCAGTGATGTCAACTTTTTCTGTACTTTTTCCTCAGACCAAACATATTGTCAGTGGCTGAGAAGAATTGCAACCTTCCTCCCTTCCTCACCTTACTGCCATTGCTCCAGCACCCGAGCCTTGCTGGGCTGCCTTTAGACAAGGAGGCTGGGCTGGGTCCAGTACCCAGTCCTGGGAATGCTGCTTTCCACAGCTCAAAATCCCACCCTTAGATGATGGTCCCATAGTTGCACCATAGACTGTGTGGGGCTCTTCTCAGCACCTCAGAAGGGCCCCTCATTCCCGTGCAGCTGGGATACCTGCAGCAGCTGCTGAACGGCAGCTCCTGCCTGGATCACCCTCTTTTTGTCAGTGCCACGTGAGCAAGGGGGGCTGTGTCTCTGTCTCCAAGATGGAAAAGGTTCCACCAATCCTTCCCTAATAGAAAATCAGTAAATGGTACAGTTTATGCTCTGTAGGGTTTCAGGTCTGATTAAATTAGGAATCTGAATGAAAGGATTTGTGGGACCTGACCCAAAATCCCTGCAGTCCTTGAGAGGAACAAGGTTTCCTCCTGGTGCCAAGGAGTACTTATCAGAGCTAGCTCCATGTGAGCTCCATGCAGAGACAGTGGGAGGGGAAAGCTGCAGCACCTATCTGACATGTCAAAAGGATCACATGCACCCCAAAAAGACAAGAGCCAAGCAAACCAACCACAAAGTAAAAGACTACATAAACTTCTGAGAAGAGACACAATCAGCAAGGCTGTATGCAAATTCCAGTAGAGATCCAAGCCAACATTTTCAGGCTCAACACATATCCTTGAACAACTGTAGCAATAGTGCTGAATCTCATAGGACTGTTGAGTATACAGATCTGTAAAGGATGAAAATCTTAGCAAAAAAATAGGCAGGAGGTTAACATTGCTGCATTCATCATGGAAAACAAGTGATAGTGAATAAAGGTAATACATTTTTCACAGCCAAAGAATCTCCAAAACATCTCCTGCAAGGATTTTTGTGGTGATTTGAAGACATAACTGCCTTTCTTTCACGCTTACTTTTTTTTTACCCAGAACCAATTAGATCTCAGAGTTACTTGGGACAGAACTAATATTATTTCCAGGTTAGGAATTGGGGCAAACTTTAGGTTCTGGTCCTAAAAATCCTTCCACAGATGGCTAGCTTTATAAGCATGAGTGGAAGTCCCATTGGCTTGAAGGAGGTTTAAATGGAGGTTGCATAAGCATATAGGTAATTTTATCCTCTGTGAACTGAAAAGACCTGCTGCATCTTTTGAGGTTAGCCCACCCACAATAAAACTGAATCATAGTCATCTCTTGGTCAGCTGTGCTGTTTAACCTGGTGCATAGGGATCTCATGATAGAATATGAAAAATCTCTATTTCTTTAACAGTCATTTGAACACTATATTCATTAAAAGGGGGTTAGTATGTTGCTTTGTTCTCTAGTTTTCCATGGCTCTTTTACCAGACTGAAACCTACACCTTCTTTTCCTCCATTGTCTGGATGCCAAGCTGAGCGAGGTTAATGCTGGTATTGCTTTGAATTACACGCCTACTAATCATTACCATCAAAACTGGTAGCATTGTGGAAGCACACAACGTGGTACACTGCAGGTAAAGGTATCACCAAGCTGTCAATCACTGCTTAAATGCAGTTGGCATGGTGGTATTTCTGTAAGATAGCCACAATTCCTCTTTATGAGCACAAGTAATTTCATGTGGAGTAGGAAATCCCTTGTTTTCTTTGCCCTTGCAATTACATTTAGTTTGCTCAAAACCCCATCATGACATGATATAGAAACAGCAGTTGGGCAGGGGGGTTTTGTTTTTGTTTGGTGTTCCATGCAGGATTTCTTGTTGTACTGATTAAAAAATAAAATCTAGATGTTTCTAAGGTTTTCTCACAATTTCTGAACCTGTGATGGTCTTCCTCTATTGTTGCTTTTCAAAAATGTGCTTTCATAACTATTAAGAATCAGGAAATTTTGTTGTTCTGAACTTTGCTAAAACCTGCTTTTAAAATTTGAGCGTGAACACCAAGTGCATTACAATGGTTGCACTCCCAAGGAACAGTTTCGACGTGCTTCATTTTCAAATCCCACTTGGTGCTTCCCTTGACTCCTCACCCCTGCCTGCAAGAACCATCTCCTCAAAAAGCTTTGGGTTTGAATTAATTTTCCTCCTTCTCTGAAAAGCTGCCCTGGGCCGTGGCTGCCTTCAGGAGATCTCCCCAGGGTGGCTGCCCCTCCCTGGTTAGCAGATGCAGGGGCAGGGGGGCTGGGCTTGCTCTCTTGCAGGCATTAAGCAGTAACCAACAGCAGAGATTTATTTGCATTATGCTGACCCAATAAATAAAACTGATCTTGACTCTATAATGTGGAGTGAAGAAAAAGCAAGTTAAAAAATGTAAAGGTAAGGAAAGAAACCCAACACTAAACAGAGGTATGAGAACATTTTTCCTGTGTGATTTGTTAAAACAAGGGGTACACCAAGTAAGTGGTAAATGCAGTGAAGAAAATTTCCTCAAGGACCACAGGGCATTTTGGCAGCTCTTACTCAAGTAGTTAAAATTTGTCTCAGTACAGAATCTAAGGAGAAGGAGAACTCCGTTTTTATTTCTGAATCAGTTTTTCAAATTATTCTGACAGTTTCAAAGAAATTTTTTTTTTTTCTGTCAGAATTCTAGAATGGTTTAAGCCAGATTGAGAATAAACTGCCAGAAATGCACTGGTTTCTCTCTAAAATAAAACCAAACAAAGAAATAAAAGAGTAAGGCTTTCTGGGTGCATGGAATTTGACACAAAAAGCAATTGAAAGTATGTCCCAGACCTCAGCATTAGCTCTTGGCTTCTCTGCACTGAAGAAGAAAATTAACTGGTTTAAGAAACGCATATGAAATTTCCCATCTGGCTGACAACATGGATGTTTCTGCTCACTGTGACAATCTGAAAACGCTGCTGAGATGTTTTAAAGTCAGTGTTTATATCTAAAAAGCCAAATCTTCCACAGCTAAGGTGGCTCTCCTTGCTTCCCTAAGATGTAAATTGAGACAATAAAGTCCATCTGAATCTCATTTTTAAAGGTGCACAGCCATGATAAGTGTGCTTTGATTAGTGCTCTTTAAAATTCATCTTCTTACGCTGAAGCCAGTTTTTGTTTTCAAAGTTGTTTTTGTCTCCGTCAAGGAACATTTAATAATTGGGTTTAAAGCACGTAAAACTGTAGTTTGTATTTACTTGCTAATCAGATTAGCATTGCTAAATACATGTGTCATGCGAAGGTATACTGCTACACTCCTTAACTTTCAAAGGCTTCAGGTACTTTGGAAAAACTGATGATGTTATGACAGACAGGTAAAGAGCACCATAAAGCTGTCTGCTAGATACAGCGTATGCAGAAGCAATTTGCCTTCTAAAACTCTGAACATGATATTCTCTAATATTTCCTGGCAGATCTTCAGTAGCTAGAAAATAAGCATTTCCATATGTAAGAAAATATTCCTTTGAAATGTAGATTTTTCTTTACAAGAAAAGAACACAGAGAGAATTGCATTTTTAAGCTAAGGGTTCATTATTATTTATTTTTCTGCTTTGAAAAATGTTGTGTGTTTCCCATACAGCACTTAGGTGGTAATTGCAATTCTAGGATGAGCTAAATTACTGTTAACAAACCTCCTAGCTGTTTTCATCCACTGAGAAAAATCTCTCAAAAAACAAATTTTGGCTAATACACGGCTCCTCACCGAATACTTGGGTTATGTTAAATTTAATATACTGCAGCAAACATAACTGCATTTATCTAAAATTTAAAATGTGCTCACAACATTGCCTCTCTGTTCCGCTGCTTTATCTAGGGTGTTTTCCCCTTTAAGGAAAACATTTTAAAATGGTTGCTAGTCATCTCAGTTGCTGCAACCACATGATGCAATCCATTGTCAAATTAGTGGGTGGCAGCAAGTGGAAACAGATTTCACCAGCAATAAAGCCCGTCACATGATTTCATCTGTTCACAGTCATACAATCTCCTAGCCCGTTCCTCCTGTTTGATCCAAAGGCTCTGTCCACATGGAAGCTGATCTTTGCTATCTTAAATGCTGCTGCTAAATAACAGACTTTGTCTTTGTGGATGGTTTTCACTAAGTGGTTATTTTGGAAGTGTACAGGGAATTAAGCCATTTAGCACAGAAAGATTTGCACTTTTTAAAAAAGTGGGCCAAATGCACAGATGTTTTGCCAAGTCAGAACTGAAAGAAAATAGTAATAAAATATTTGCAAAAAAACCCCCAAATCTAATTAAAGTTGTAGAAAAAGTTATACTTTTAAAAGGCTGAGCATACTGTACATATCTATAAATGAGATGAAAACTGTATCTAAAGTACAAATAAATTAATCTATCTAGTATTAAGTTAGCAGTAATCACATGAATCAGCAAAAATATGGAAGGTGGGGCAAAGGAGAAAACTTGGTATAAAAACAGGTACAAACTTGTCATATAAAAGGAAAATTAGAATATTTCTAACCAGAAGTATTGTATTTTTCTTATGGAGAAAAAGTCTCATAAGAGACTTACTTCTAATTTTAAGTGCCATTAAAATCACCATCACAAATTATAATGCCATTCAGGAGTTCTTGGTTCTTTCTAAGTTTGTGAAATATCTTCAGCCCTGCCTGGTCCAGTCCAGCCAACAAATTGCCGGCTCCAGGGCCAAGATCTTGAATTTCCACATTCATCTTGTAATGATAATACGAAGAAGAGTGGGGGATGGGAAGCACAGACACAAAAACAAAAAGCTTGGAAGAGAACCAATAGTGTGGATGACAGAAGGCAGAGGTTTGCCCTACCCTTTTTACACCATGCCTGAAAGCCGACTGCAGCAGCCACAGGGATGCAGGGACTCTCCCTCGCTCACACTGCACACCTCCCCTATTTCCCAAAGACTTCTAGAAAACAGCAGTTGTCTCGTGCACTACTAACCTGTGGGGAAGATATTTTTCAAGGAGTGCAAGTTCCCTTCTGACACCTTAATGCCAGGGAAATATGGTTTCTCAGCCCTCTGCTCAGGGCTAGGCTTTGACCAAAACAGCACTCCGTAACTAATCGTCTGCAATATTGCTTTACAATAACCATCTATCCCAGTTTGAAATGAGGACAAATGTAATGTTCTTCAGACCCTGGACCACCAGCTGAACATTGATTATTCGTGAATAATGTGATTCCCACTTAATGGGCTGGTCAGTTAAATTAAACTTAAGTATTTGTGCTGTCAAATAACATGCAAAGGCCAATGCACAAATTTTTCTGGAGAAGTAAATGTCACAGACTTCATTTTTGGAGAACTGCAAGCTAATGTGCAGATCAATAGGATCACCATTTCCTTAATAACTATGGAAATGCTAGATACAGTGCATGGCATGTGTTTGAATTTCTCAGCCCTTACTCAGATCAACTTTGACTACATGAGGAATCTGGCTATAAAATATATCTGACAACACCTAATGCTGCATCCTTTATAAACTATTTCCGTTGAAATTTTGTTCTCTTGCAGTGTAGGAAATCAGGAAGCATGGAAAAACATGGAGCTCTGGTTCCAAATGCTGGTCCAATTCAGAAAAGCTCTGACTCATGTGTTTAACCTTGCTTAAGCTTCACTAAAGTTAAACATGTGCATAGATGTTTTATCAGTGTATTTGCTGGGTTCACTGCTAAAACTACTTTATTAGTGAGGTAGTTACACAGACAAAAAGAAATACAGTGGTACGAGACAGAAGTCCCCAACCTCAGAGTTAAAGGTCCTCTTTTTTGTGTATGTAGTCATTTATGTAAATAGATCTGTACTTAATTGTATTTCATTTAATTTCAAACATATCTGTATTTTATGTAGTCATTCCTGTAAACAGATCTGCTTACAGAAAATATTTATGCAAGAAGATCAAGTATTTGCACATCTAAGGACCCATTTTGCATGGGCAAATAGTTGTTTACACATACAGATGAAGAATAGGGATACACAGATATGCAAGTGACTCTGAAATCTTGACACACATTGCCTTACAGGATGAAGCTGGAAGAAAGTCAACAGGCAAGAATTATCCAATTAAAAGTCCGCAGTCGTGTATGCATTTGGAATTAGTTCTGAAGGCTTTGCAGAAAGAATGTACTGCAGTAAACATTTCATCGTCGCTAATTCTGTCCAGATTCATTCAAAGCACATCCCCGTCTGAAGATCCATTAATACATTTTTGATTTAGAGAAAAATCAGCAAACCATTTGTTTCAGAAAGCTGCCAAAATAAGATTGAGACACGTGTAGTGGAAAAGTATCAGGACTTTATTCACTCTCAAGAGAAAAGAAAATTAGAAGAAAACCAAAACTACTGAGGATCTGAGAGCAAAATCTAGCTCTTGGTATTTTAAAACAAAAAACTGAACATGCACTGGTTGCTATAGAGAGAATCTCTTACTTTCAACCACAATTGCAGATGTGGTGGTGTTAAAGTGAGTATGTACGTCCTATAATATTTAACAGCTATGTAAAAGATGCATAAAAGTGATCTGAGATATTTTTTCCCAAAAAGATATTAAATAATTGTGAGTCATGCACTGACCGCCCAAAGGAATATAGGAACATTCCACAAATAACTGAGACTTAAGTAACCCTAGACAAAACATAACATTTGGCCAAACAGTAGTGCTTGTTTACACATCAAAAACAGTAAAATAAAACATGCATTAAACAATAGTCAAATGTAAAGAATTTACATAGTTGCTTGATCTTGCTGTGTGGAAAATGATGAAGAAGTCCAGAGTCACAAATGAGAGGTAAAGAGGAGTACATCTTACCACTTGGTGTAGCAGAGACAGTTCACTGCCAGAGTATCCTCATCTCATTCCCCACCCAGATCAGTGCCTTTTCGATCATGTTAAGTCCCTCCTGACATAAATAAAGCTAACTGCACTGGCCTTTCTTAGTAGAACAGATAGTATAGTGTGGTTTAAAACTCCCTGCTGTTTGAAGCTATTAATACTTAACTCTTAGATCATAGTAGCATCAAAAGGCCACTGATCAAGGCCACATGATTCTACATTTAAGGCAAAAACAGAGGAAGTAACAGTCTGCCTCAGAGAGCTTAAAGTCATTTATATGGCCCCATTAGGCAATTTCTGTACCATTCTCTAGATTTGTCTTCTAGATAATACAAGCCCAATTTCATTGTCAAAGTGCTGGGTTTGCAAGCTATTTTTATGAAGACTTGGGTTTAGAATCATAGAATCACTCCTGTGGAGCTTGTGCCAACGTTTGACAACCCTTTCAGTGATGAAGTTTTTCCTAATATCTAATCCAAACCTTCCCTTGTGCAACTTGATGCCATTTCCTCTCAATCCTATTGCTTGTTACCTGGCAGGAGAGACTGATTCCCAACTGGGCACAACCTCCTTTCAGGCAGTTGTAGAGAGGAATAAGGTCTCCCCTGAGCCTCCTTTTCTCCAGGTTGAACATCCTCAGCTCCCTCAGCTGCTTCTCACAGGACTTGTGCTCCAGACCCTTTACCAGCTTTGTTGTGCTTCTCTGAACTTGCTCCAACACTTCAATGTTTTTGCTGTCCTGAGTGGCCTAAAACTGAACACCGAGTTTGAGGTGCGGCCTCAGCAGTGCTGAGAACAGTGGGACAATCCCTGCCCTGCTCCTGCTGGCCACACTATTGCTGCTACAGGCCAGGATGCCACTGGCCTCCTTGGCCACCTGGCCCACCCTGGCTCATGTTCAGCCACTGTCAATCAGCACCCCCAGGTCCTTCTCCACCAGCAGCTTTCCAGCCACTCGGCCCCCAGCCTGCAGCGCTGCCTGGGGCTGCTGTGACCCAAGGGCAGGACCCGGCACTCGGCCTTGTTGAACCTCACACAACTGGTCTCAGCTCATGGATCCAGCCTGTCCAGATCCCTCTGCAGAGCCTTCCTGTCCTCCAGCAGATCAACACTCCTGCCCAACTTGGTGTTGTCTGCAAAATGACAGAGAGTGCACTCGATCCTTCTGTCCAAATCACTCATAAAGATTAAACAGGACTGGTCCCAGTACTGAGCCCTGGGGAACACCACCTGTGACTGGCTGCCAGTTGGATGTAATTCCATTTAGCATCACTCTCTGGCCCAGCCATCCAGGCAGTTTTCTATCCACCAAAGAGTGCACCTGTCCAAGCCAAAAGCAGCCAGTTTCTCCAGGAGAGTGCTGTGGGAGACAGGGTCAAAGGCTTTACTAAAGTCCAAGTAGACAACATCCACAGCTTCTCCTTCCTTCACTGAGTGGGTCATTTTGTCATAGAGGGAGATCAGATTGATCAAGCAGGACCTGCTTTTCATAAGGCCATGCTGGGCCTGATCTCCTGGTAGTCCTGAACATGTCATATGATGACACTCAAGATAAGCTGATCCATAACCTTCCCTGGCATCAAGGTCAGGCTGACAGGCCTGTAGCTCCTCAAATTCTCCTTTCGGCCCTTCTTGCGGGTGGGCATTGCATTTGCTAACCCTTAGTCAACTGGTATCTCCCCAGTTAGCCAGGGGTGCTAGTAAGTGGTGGAAAACACCTCAGTGAGCATTTCTTCCAGCTCCTTAGGTACTCTTGGGTGGACCCCAGCTGGCCCCATAGGGTTGTGTGTGTCCCAGTGTGTCAGATCACTATTTCCCCTTGGACTGTGGGGGCTCCTTTTCTCTCTTTTCCAGAGAGCTCAGGGGGCTGGGTACCTTGATGACAACTGGTCTTACTATGGAAGACTCAGGCAAAGAGTGCATTAAGTACATCAGTCTTTACCTCATCCTTTGTCACTGTGTTTACCCTTGCATCCAATAAAAGATGTAGATTCTCCTTAGCCCTCCATTTCTTGATAATGTAATTATAGAAACATTTCTTGGCTTTTAGAGCAGTAGTCAGATTAAATTCTCGTTGTCTTTGGCCTTTCTAAATTTTTCCCTGCTGCCTGCCCCTTCTTACAGAGGTCATAAACTCTCTTTTTTTTCCCCTGAATTTCAGCCAAAGCTCTCTGTTCAGCCAGACCAGTGTTTTTTAGCTTCCTTCTTCAGAACGTCTTCAAGCCCCTGATGCTGCCTGCTGGTGGGTAAGAACCATGAGACCAGAGCTGGGCTGAATTCCAGAGGGAAGATGCACTGGCTATGCTGTGTGGGCCAAGCAGAGCTGGCTCACAAAAGCAAGTTCAGGACACAAACCTCTGTACAAAGATACGCCCCCCAAGTTTGCACTGCTCTGGCTAGCAGGTGAAAACTTAAGAGAACCTAAAAACATCTTCGTAAATATATCATGAGGATAAAAATCAGAGATGAAGACAGGCTACAAAAGCTAAAATCAACTTCAGTACAAAAAGAAACAGCCAGGGGATTTTGAATTTGTTCCCCAGCCATCAGCATAGTGAGATCGCAGAGTAGCCAGTCTATAGGAATAAAAAAGGAGCAAAATCCTTAGGTATTTATAAGACGAAGTACAAGCCGTTCATGAAAAGCACAGTGTGCTGCAATCACCTGGAACAACAGAGGACTGGCATTGATGAGTTTCTAAAGGGTTTTAGGTTTCTAAGGGGTATTTCCTACAGCATTCATGTGTTTATCATTTTCACACAATCCAGGATTCACATGACGTTGACAACTGTAATATATTCTTTGTAAATTGCAATTGAATCTTTGAATCTCCAGACAGCTGAGAAACTAGTTTCTCTCACCTGTTTAATTAACCATGTCATGTTTTCCAAAGAAAATTAATTGTCTCAGTGAAGCAGTAAGGAAATTCAAAGGTTTGAAAGAAAAATAAATATGAGCATGCAGCAGGGTAAACATTTATCCAATAAACATTTTCACAGCTGAGTTTCAAACTTCTCATGTTCCAGCTTCTTATATTTTATAATCTCATCCCACTTGGTCCTGGCACCACATCTCTTTGAGATATGCCTCATGGGAAAACACTGCCTTGGTAATCAAAACATTTAGACTGTGGAAGAAATATAAAACAATTCTCAAGGAAGTTTTATGGTGCAGCAACAGCTCCAAGATCAAATTGTAACTTTTCCCTGCCTGGTCCTTAACAATTGACGAATAGAATTGGTTTTGTATCAAGCTAACTCTACCCGGATCAGCTCAAGTTTTGGCAGATGTTTCCTCTGAGTAGGAGCCAATAACGCTCCTGGTGACAAGTGTAGTGTGTCTTCTTCCTCACTCTTCTGCCCCCGAGACTGGCTGTTGTTGCTTTCCATAGCTAGAGTTAACACTAAAAGTCTTAATTTTAACCAAATTGAAATAGCCTTTTTTTTTTTTTTTTTGCAACTGCTTTCATTTCTGCTTTTACAAACATTTTTTTAAACCATTACTCTGAGAATGGAGTAAACAGTTGTACGTGAAAAGGAGAAATGAAAATGATCTTCAGATAGTTGTTCCTACAGTGGAAAGCATTTTTGTTGTATAGCTGCGGTTATATGATGGAAGAAAACCTTTAGGGTATCTGTCAGATGGGTGAAGTGGCAGTCATTGAAATAATGATGTTAATCATTGTCATTTCAATGCTGAGAGGGCTGAGGCCTTGTCCAAAGTTGCTGAAATTTTCTAATTCTCTGTAACTTGATTCCACACAGAATGTTAAAGGGAAAGGCCAGCTTTTAGCATCTAAGCTGAGCAACATCTTCCTTGCAAAAAGGAATCTGGATAAGTCATGAAAATATACCTGCAATTCATTGAGAAGAATTTCATTTTTGGGAGGAGGGGTGTGTGGAGGGGTGGGGTGTGTTTTCTGTCTTTGGAAATATTCGCAACATTTTTCAGATTTTATACCTTGACCCCTTAATATTTCTTAGTATTTCTTAGTCCTTAGAAAAACTGTTGCAGTACCTGCATTTAGAAGCAGGTTTTAGTGCTGGTCTTCTCAAAGGTTTTTTTAGCTCTTTAGGTCAGATATTAAAAAATCAGACCAATACACCATAGCTTCAGTGAAGTCAGTGGAGATAAGGCATTTATCATAACCAACTAAAGGTCCCCCTTGGCATATTTCAGCTCTTAGAGCAGTAAATCTCACAGAAGAAGTAGATACCCTGCCGTCATGTAAGTTTTTGAAACCCAGTGATATTAAATACAGTTTAGATTTTGCATTAGTCAAACAAAACTGAGAAACACCTTCTTTTGATTTGTCCCACTTCTGAGTGGTTCAGAGTAAATCTTAAATGATTAGTTGATGCTTTAATAATTCCATATCTATATGACTTTGATTTCAGTATAACTTTTTCTTTCACTTCTGCTCCTGCATGTGCATGTCTGTATTTGAACTTGATCCTGTCCTCAGAAGCAAAATTTCTATGGCTGCACTCTCTTTGTTTTCTGAGTATCAAAGACCTTGGAAGCACCTGTACAGTCCCGGGTGTCCAGCCCTTCTGAACTCGAACTCCAGGTGTCAGAGGGCCTCAGCAGTGCAGCAGGCTATGTAGATATTCTTGAAACACCCAGCCCTTTCAGATTAACAAAAATGCAGATTTTGTCTTCCTCTGACTAAAGGGGGAGAGTCAGAAAGTGCTACGAGCCACCTGATCTTCTTGGCTGAACACTACCTCAGTGCTTGGAGTAGTTCACCAACACATCTCAAGATGCAGCACAAGTGTCTCCAAACCAGCCCAAGTGGGCAGCGTCAGAGGGAAGTGCATTTACCCCACTTGAACCACATCTAGTGTGGCTTGCCTGCTTTTTCTGAAGTGTTGTCTGCAAGAGGCAAGACTGTGATTGCTGCTTGTTGAATACCTGCCCAAGGAGATGAAGGCTTCGAGCTTTCTCACCTCCCCCTCACTCACACACCTGTTCCTGGGCAGCCACAGCCTCGCCATCAGTAAAAGCAATAATCTCTGCAGCATGAGAAAGAAGCACACTGCTGAGCCTCGTGTGTACCAGAGAGCCATCACAAGGAACTGAATAAGTGATTTTTTTAAAGACGTGCTTATAAATCATTAAAGTGACATAGTACGGGTTTGGGGTTTGTTTTGCAAGCTAGAATGGGAATTGTAACATCCCTATTTCAAAACACATACTCACCCTTACGCTTCCATTTCCTGTGGAAGGCATCCAAATTTAACCTTTAATTTCTTGAAGAGCAGCAAATATATTTATTTGTTAGAAAAGCGAACAGCTGACTAGAGCAAATCCAGGGAGCTCTTTTAAAACTATCCACAAGCATCAAGATAAGTGCATTTCAAACATCCCCCAGGACCTTTAAAAATACACCACTCACCTGCTGCCAGCTGTTTCGCTTACTTTTACTTTAGTGCAGCTGGCATAGGCTTATCCCAATCTGCTGTGACCCCCAAAAGTCTGAAACCGGCTCCATCCCTGTTGTGTTGAATACAGTGGGAAAAGGCAGGCTGAGAGGAGCCTACTGTCAAGCTAAGGTTTCCCAGTGAGTGTTTGAGGGGCCACATTATCTCTGACAATTGCTAGCCAGGCACCTGAGCACACCAACCACTACTGGAGTGCCCACCTGGTGGGAGATGGCGGTGCTCAGGAAGGGCCATTATCCCAGCCAGGGAGGTACATAGGATGGGTGTCCCAACACCACACTGTCACAGACGCGGGGACTCCGGGTATGGGGTTCGCTGCCTTGGGGAATTAAGGTAGGTTGGGTGCCTCTTGCAGTCTTAGTGCTTTTAGGTTCAGTCTCCAGAGACATGGCTCACAGCCAAAGGAAGCCCTGTGGGAGGTTAGCAAGTGTGCTTTGTTCTGAACAGCAAGGCCTTAGCTAAAAGTTGGCCACCATAAATGACAGAGGTAACAAACACCACCTTTAGGGATGCTTATACAGTGACTGTGGGAATGGGTCGCACTCCTGTGCTCATGGGAGGTATGGGGAGGGGGAACCCTGCAACCCATGGCATAAGGAAGAGCATATGCAATCCCTGGCAGAGACTGATCAGGATTATAGCCCTCTTTAATTTCCACTCCCTCCCTACACTCTCAGAAATCAGTGTGTACATTTTCTACAATATAGTGGTCTGGACCTGATGAATCAGGAGTCCAGTGCTCAGGAATTTGCTCTGAAACCTCACACATCCCCCTGTGATCAATTTAGACTTGACCCAGCTTGCAGTCAAGCTAAGCCCTCAGCTGTGATGTGCGGTGAAGATGCTGGTTGCTGCAGTACTTAACTATTTTTACTTTTCCTTCAGTGACTGAGCCCATGCACTGCTTTCTCCACTGCAGCTACCTCAGTCTGGGCTGTCAGCAGCTGTAGTGACTGCTGGTAGATTAGATTTTGGTTCTTGTAGCCCTTGCTGCTGGTCTTGTTGCTTCCCTTTCAGCGAGGGTATTTTTAGTTTTATGTATGTACATTTGAACATGTAGGCAGTGTGTCACAGATCACAATGCACCAGTTTCCATTTACCACAAAGACCTACACACGGGTGCATCAGCAGAAGGAGCAATGTCTGATGGCCCTTCACTGCCTCAGATTGCACTTCCAAGATTTGGGGTACCCACAGGAAACTGATGGCAATTCTTTTCCATTAGCAGGAGTTGCAGGACTTTTAAAAACCTGACTGAAGTATTTGTAGGAGCCTCAGGACAGGCCCCAGTGCTTGCGAGGGCTGGCTTGAATAACTAGGGGTTAATAAATGCTCAACTGATAAATCTGGCTCTGATGTTTACACCAAGGGTTTTGGAGGGTTCTGAAGCTGGGGAAGGGAGGGACTTTTCACATTGGTAGGCCCATCTGAGAACTTTTTAATCCCTATTACAGTTACACTTCTCTGTGCTTGCCAGCCTGCAAGAAAGTTTGAAAGTCAGCCTGACCTCTTGTGTGTCTGATCTAGGTCCAACGGGGAATGAGATCAGGGGGCTGTGAGAAGCAAGCTTAATGGGGAGACTGCTGCAAATGTAGCAAAACAAATAATAGAGGCTCAAGTTTTTTTGTTGTAGAAAATACAGTGCTATGGCTTTTGGGTGCCAAGAGGCAGTTCTTTTAATAGCTACATTCTTTGTAATGCTGATGAGTGGCAATATAGAAAGATGAAAGTAGGAGGGCATTGTATTATGGTCTTACATATATTATGCCACAAAGAAAATGCAGTTGCTGGGTGGGGATTCTTCGCCCTCCTCCTGCTGAGCTATTCATACAAACTCTCCTCTGTGGATGGCAATCCCCATTCCATCTCTCCTAAATCCCAAAGGGTTTGCCAACTGACTTCCAATTTTTCAAGTGGAAATCGCAGGACTGAATGGTGCATTGAAGTGTTTCCTCCTACACCTCACTGCTCCTTTAGGAAGTGAGCAGACATTTTTTTCCAAAAGATGTATGCCATCTCCCGGGAACAGTAGAAACTGCAGGCCCTTTGCATAGGAACTCCCCATAAATTGTATTTGCCACTTCTCAGAGGGCTTTATAAAACCATCAGGTGAGGTCTGCGTAGCTAGGGCTACCCTCTACGTCTAAATTTCTTGAACTGTCCACAACTTACACCAAAAAAACTCAAATTACATCAAAAATTTCATTATTTACTTTGTGCACTGGAAGATTTGGATGTATGCCAAGTAGTGTGACAAGGTAAGATTCGCCAATACATGATATTAATTAGTAAAAAAGCAGTGGTGGATCTTAGCATATCACTGATGTGATGTTTTAACTCAGTGGTGTGAGTCTGAAATGCACCCCACGACATTGCTCTGATGCGTCTTTCTTGTCCTGCAGGACACGTGCAGAGACAGAAGAAAACCAGAGATTCCCTTCTTAAAACACCATACGATTCTTTAGCATACTAGAGAAGATATGTTTCTCTTAAGTCATAAACTGCAACTTGCATGTGTCAAACAACAGACTCATCTCCTCATCACCCTTATGCTTTTTATTTGCTACTGACATACCATTAAGCTTTCCCTTGTCAAGAAGATGTAACAGGGAATAAAATCCATGGATGCAAATAAATACATTTTTGCATTTTGAATTAATAAGTATATAGGTGAATGAACCCTTTGTCTTTGAACTGGTCTTTAAAACAAGTTAGTTATATCATGTGGACAGGTCCTTGAAATAACATGTGTAAGCATGATTTCATATATAAAATGTTTTTCTGGGTTATGTCTATTAAATATACCTGCAAAAAAAGAAAAATTTTTTGTTTCATAAAGGTAGATCAATATCTACTTTAAATAATTAGGAATGACTTAATATATGCCCCTGCAATTTCCTTTTACGTAGTAAGCAGTAGATTTAATCATCTTAATTTACCACTTTTTTATCAATAGTCCTATTTTTTTATCACTTTTCCTTTCTTCCAGAGACCTGAGGGGCTTTGAACAAGAACAGAAATGGGTCTTTTTTTCTTTTTTTTCCAAAAAAATATCATGTCATAATAGCAGAAGCTTTATAGAATAGCATCAAAAAGTAGGTAAACAATGACTCAGGAGCAAGAGATGACAGTGTCAGGTACCCGCATTGACTAGTGGCTGAGCTTCAGCAGAGGACATCTCCTAACTCCCTGGAGTTAAGTCAGGAGTCTCCAGCCCTCACCACCAAATTCCCAGTTTAATAGAAATTTTGCTTCATGGTTTGTCTTCATCTCCCCTTTCCCGAGATCTGAAGATTGCCTCTAGCTACCATTTGGGCTGTCCTTCCTGTGCATGAGGAAGGTTCATTGCAGACAGGGTGCTGGAGAGCCCTTACTAGNGTTTGGGCTGTCCCTCCTGTGCATGGGGGGTGAGTGTAAAGGCGGGAGAAGGCAGGGGGAGCTTCATTGCAGACACGGTGCTGGAGAGCCCTTACTAGAAGGAAACAGGCTCTTCCTTAGGGTGGATCACAGTCCACCTACACACAGGTTTTACTAGACCGTGTTCTTTAATTCACATACAGCTGATTGTTTAATGAGATGAATTCCAGATCTCCAAACACACAAATAAATAAGTTATGTCACAAGATTTGTGAAAGTCTCCACCCAGGGAAGTGGAGGCAGAACATCGCTAAATCACCACCTAGTGACAGTGACCTGTCAGTGATTTGTGTCCCCGGCAGTCAAGTTGCAACTACTCCACCCCCTCTGCCACCCCCAAACCATCAACATAAGCTCCTGTCACTTAACCCCTGGCTCAGTGAAATCCCTTCAGCACACATGCAGGCATTCACATCAACATGGCCTGAATTTTTAGGGAGAAAGAGGGTAAGAAGTCTTTGCATGAAATGCATCATCTTGATAATTTTAATATATAAATCTCTAATCAAGTCAAAAACCTTCGAGCACTACTAAATGCTTTAGCTCCACACTTACACCAAGATTTTTGAGTTTGAGCAGCCAGAGCTTTGCCATAGTTAGATGCCCAAAGAGGAGGGACTTGGCTTGCCTAGAAACTGAAAATCGCCTCAATATCCATGATAACTACACATTTCTCAGAGTTTTGAAAATCTGACCATTTCCTTTTTGAGCAGCTTAAGTATGGTATGAGGAATCTGCATGTAGGAATCAATGCTTCCAAGATCTGGGCTTATACAAGGGGGTACCCTGCTGAGTGCCTGCTTCCTCAGGAAAAGTGCTGAGAAAATTAGTGGAAAGTTAGTGCCATCTAAGTGGATTTCTGCAATGTGTTTGCTGTGTGCAGTAAGCATTTGCTTGTCTTTTGAGACCATTGTTTTTATATACGTGGAATGATTAGAGCGGAGACAAACCACTCTTTTATAAACCATCAGCACAAGGCAGGACACTGTTCCACAGGTTCTCGTTATAACATCTCCATTGTTTGGGATGTCTCAGAAGTAGATTTTTGGAGTGTGGCCAAAACCAGAGGGAGAGTATATTTCTAAAGAGATATTATCACTATGCATACTCTCTCTGACCTGGACTTCTCTGTCTCTGAAAATTACTTCTCTCAACAATGCCTATATTTAGGATTTTTAAATCTTTAAGGTTCTGTGTTTATTTAGGTGGTTACTGTATCAAATTTAGTATAATGATTAAAGAAAGGCTATTTTATCCTGTTTTAATTTAGTTTACTTTAACATCCATTTGCAAACTCCATCTGACAAAAAAATAAAAACCCCTTCTGAAACTTACTAACTCCTACAGCAAAAATTTCACTCATCTCTGCTCTGAGGCAGACTGTAGAATACTCTGGGTTTCCCATCCAATCTCCTGGAAAACAATGAACTTTTTAGGGTTTTAGGCTTTTACTTTGGAAAACTTATTATGCAACTGTCACCACTGATTCCATTCATCTGGGAGTATTAGTGGACTATGGAATCCTGATGTAGTGTGAATTAATTTTTGTTACTGAAATAAACAAAGTGCAAAATAAACAATAAAAAAAACCCCTCAATACATAAAGAACTGATGGTATGAAGTAAAAGGGCACTGTTTTTAAAGTCTGCTTTCTCAATGGATTTTAAGTCTATGCAGGGACCCTGTGCAGCCAGCACATCACAGCTGAGCTCTGCTTGGCATTGAAGAGTCACCATCCCTTATGATCCACAACATACTGTATTCCTGACCAACTGAAAGATGAAAACATCAAATAAGCTTTAAAAAAATGCTTTAATATGAAAAATAAAATCACAGTGGCAGCAGCTCTGGTCTGAGCTGCTGCCAGTATTAAAAGGAAAATGAGGAGAAAGTCTCCTGACTTTATATTCAAGTGATTTGAGATAACAAAAATCATCTGAGTGTATTAAGACTCAAGCAGTTGTTGTTGGGGTTTTTTTCTTATTGTTTTTCCTCTTCCTGTTTAATCCCCCAGGCTGTTGATTGCTGAGCTCAGGCTCCTCAGGCTGCTGTTGCAAAAACTGCCCTACGTCATTACAGAAATCTCCCTTCAGTGGACAGCAGCGCTTAAACTTGCCCATCGTTACCCAATAAGGAAGCTTCTGTGTCCCTCTTGTCAGTGGGAAATGGCAGGACCCAAGAGAAGGAGGGGGGAAGGCAAGTTTGAAAGATTGCAGGCCATTGAGATAGATACAGAGCACTGAAACAAAACACGTTTTATTTATTTGCAAGGTCAGTGCCCTCAGCTGAAACAGAAGTTTTGGAAGTGTAGTTGACTAAAAGTTTAATATATCACAAGCACTAGCTAAGGCATGCTTTAATTCTGTTTATGAAGCAGTTTAAGTAAATTTGGGCAATGGGCCTTAGGAAATTGTGATCACATTTACCTGGTAGATTGCAGAAATAATAGCAGCCCAAAAAAAAAAAAAAAAAAAA
>VYXC01010085.1:2544156-2593518 GCA_013397175.1 Platysteira castanea
AAAAAAAATCCAACAAACCTCCCTATAAAGTGACCTAGACAACACTCAATTCCCCTGTCAGGTAAAATGCTTATATTGACTGCTATGAACAGTGATGTAGATGAATTTGAGTTAAAACAACTATTTTCATATGCCTTTAACTTAAACCTAAAATGCCTGTGAAACATACAGCAGTCAGGCTTGTCACACAGCAATAAAATGAAAGGCACTTGTTCTCTGGCACGTCTTTGATTTCTTTCTGAACAGCTTGGTTCAGTCAGATAATTCTGTTCATAGTTATATCTATTTAGTCTTGGAATAATGCCATCAAATTCAATGGTGTTATATGGATTTACATTCCTTAAAGGAGAAGGAAGTATATTCATTACATCTCTAGAGTTACTCTGGCAGTGTATTTAGCCTAGAATGTGCAGCTAATGTGCTAGATTATTTAACTGTTACTGAAATGAGACAAGCACGGGGCATACTTTCAGAGGCCATAATGTAGCAAATATCATATTGTTTTACTTTTCAGCATTTCCATATGATTTGTCTCTCTCTTCCCACACATGTGGGTGATTATCCTTGACGCCACAGTGCATTGCACGCACACAACGTACACAGCAAATGCTTAAGAAGTTTGGGGAGCGGGTGTTATTCTGTGCTCAATAATAAAAGAAGTGGCACTCCAACCTGATGTTTTTGCAGTAATCCTTGCAAACTCCATTATCTTCTTCCTTCTACGAGTAGGCACACGCTGTGCTTGCATGTACACACTCACTTTGGGTGTCAGCTGGTTAATTTACCTGTGGCTTCTTGACACCTACAGCTTACCTAAGTACAAATAAATCAGTGTGAATTATGCAAATACAACAAGTGAAGAATGAATCCACAGGTTCTGAACAGTATGGCACAAGCCAGGTCAGTGGTAGTAATTTGTTTAGAGTGCCATGATGGGGAGGTAAGAGTAGAGGCATCCTCCACTGGAAGCAGAAGATGTTCATACAATGGCAGCTAGCTCGTCATTAGAAAGATGTTCTTGTGTAGTAACACTGACCAGTATTTTCAAAAGATGCAGAATGAAGTAATCTGAAATTAATCTGATGAGTCAGACGTGACTGCTGAAGCACATCTAATCATACAGCTATTAGATTGCTGGTTTACAGTCACTGCACCTATGTGTAAGTATAGGTGTAGTGAAACTAGAAGAGATCTGGTATTATCATGACAATACTAAGTTTTCATTGCCTTCCTGGTGAAGGAAATAGGCAAAAAGGTAAAGAAGTCCCTTAGGGAAAAATTGTGAGTTTCAATGAGACAGTATGTTATGGACATTCTGTAAGGTGAATTGTTGACGTGAGAGGTGGTGTGTATGAAAATTGGAAACCCTGGTGTTTACTTGTATGTATGAAAAGAAATAGGTCAGTGACTTTGTTTCCATGGTGACCATTATTGAAATAAAACAAACTGACATCAATGCTGATTTATTTCCCTATTCTGCACCCTTTTTAACAGTCACTTAAATGTGAGGTTGCTGCTGAATGATCAGGACATCAGAATGAACTTCCACAATATAATCTTCACAGAGTTATTAATGAAAGAAAGACCTAAAGAAAAGGTCTCCTTCAGAACAATTCCATCCTCTGAGCAGGTGCCAGTTCCCACTGTCCTGCAGTAACATAGATGCCATGCTGTAGAGTAGGTGCTCTTTGGCAATTATTAGACAGAACTTGTTTCAACAACGTAAAAAGAAACAAGATTCATATTTATCAGATCCACAACATTTCCCAAAAGGATAGTTTGGTGACTATGAATCATTCCTGGATTTGCTGGTAGCCCACACCCTGCTTTGAGTCAGAGGGATGGTGTAGTTACTGGGGTCTGTGACTTTAGAAAGACTTAGGCATCTAAACCTTATCTATATCCTCCTGCGTACAAGTACATTTTAGTAGCTTTAATAACCTTGGTCGTATGCTTCTTCTTGCTTGTGGCCTTGCTTGTGATGCTTACTTCCAAATACATAAAGTGATAACTAGGGGAGTTTTCTATTTCACAGAGGTTCTGTGAAGTTCAGTTCACTGAAGATTTTGAGGTGATCCAATAACAGGTTTATACAGACATGCTGGAAAGATAAATCGTGCAGGTTCTTGACACAGTCTACCAGACCAGGGATATCAACCTTGTTGTCTTACCACAGCACATTAAAAACATTAGAGATAACATGTTTGTTTGGCAATGCTTGTTCTATAAGAATTGTCACAGATACAGAAATGAAGAAAAAGAGCACGGTGTAATAATACTCATGACAACAACATCAATATTTGGGAGCAGTTGAATGTGCACATTTTGTTTCCCAATATCATTGTTTTGATCTGTTATAATCATAACCAATAAATTTATTTAGGTGAGGTAACAGTGAGGAACATCCCATGTCAGAGTTTTATTGTTTTTATCCTGCATGTGATGTTGCAGCAGCCCTGCTTTTTCCATTAGCACTTGAAGGAAAACAAAAGATGAAGGAATGCATGAACACTTTTTAAACCTCAACCCATGAAAGCAAAAGAAGTACAATGAGGTGTGTTTATCAGAAAATGTATGCCTATCTACAAGCATGTAAGTCTCTAAGGAAACAGAAGCGTAAAGAACTGAAACCGCAGCTATTAAACAAAGTGAATTTCTCTCTCCCTGTTTTGTATGATGAAGTCTGTTACTTCAGTGGAAGCAAGATTAGACTCTATCTACTTTGTTTTGAAGCAAAGGAAATCGTTTCCCCCTAAATTTGAGCCCTGGGCCTCAAAAATGTTTTATTGATATTTTTGGTTAGGATGAGATTTTTTTATTTAAACCTCCTTTCTTAACATCCTCTCAGTGAGTTTCAAGTGGAGATTTGGATGCCATAAAAGTAAAAAGCAGTGACAGATGTTGTTGCTGCTCAGAACTGTACTGACAGTAGCCCAGTGCAATCTAATTTTTATTACTGGTTGCGGTTTCCTATGCCATGGTTTTGCCATCTGAAAATCAGTGGTAGGGAGCTGTGGCTACTCATTATCATGGAGAGCAAGGCTTAAGGTGGACAATCATCAGTAATCACATATTAATTTTTAAACAGAAGAAAAGTTATATTTTGAGTTCATCATATACTAAACTGCATCATTCAAGTTACTGAGCTATTCTTCTAATTATTCTATGGGTAAGATGATAACAAAATCAGGATTACAGGAAGAGTCCTTTTTTATATTAATTCAGTAAAAAGGCCAGTAACTCAATGTCCTGAATGTTTCATGCAATGCTGTGATGGTCATCTTCTTATTCTACAAGGCCTCTTCTCCCAGTCAATTTTTTTTAAGATTTACCAAATCTATTTTTATTATTTGGGGTAAATGCAGATTCCTGTAAATTACAATGATTTTTTTGATAATTTATTCTGCTGCTAATGCTAAGATAGCTCTTATTCTGAAGTCTTCTTATCTCCTAGACACATACTTTCTCAGGAGATGTCACCTCTCTGATCAAGGAAAAGATACCTTCCTTGATGTTCTCTTTTCTGGTGGTTGTTGCTCTTTCACCATACTTAGGGTCACTTTTTCCCTCTACATGTGAATCTTTGTTCAAAGCTTGTACAAAGTCCTCTGCTTTTGTTTCTACACGGCTTTAAAAAACTCTGGCTTTGATATAGCCATAAATAGAAAGGAGTTAAGAAAGATCAGCCTTTGCTTCAAATTCAGCCCACTGAAGTCAAAGGTCTAAAAGTGAATGGCTAATTCTGATCCATCGCATAATTTTCCCTAAATCCTGCCTTTTGGGCAAGCAAGGGCACTCCTTTGAATTCCCAATGACTATTACAGGAATATGAAACTGTAAATGTCTACCATGAATGGATATATTCAAGGCAAAATGTCAGAGCAGTGAAGAGAAGCAGATGTCTTTTATCAGGGATAGCTTTAGAAAGATTAAATCAAATTTACCAAAATACCAAAACATGGATGACTCATCAGTGGACATATGCAACTCTGAACATGCAGTGAAGTACTAAATTATTTTTGTATAACATCTTTCTGTTCCCACAGTTGTTGTTGGTTTTTTTTATTTATTTAATTGGCCTTTCCAGACCAAGAAAAATAATAAACCAAACCTCAGAAAATTATCATTTTTCTTCATTATTAAATTCTCTTATCAGGAAGGAAAAGGTCTTGTGAGCTGAGGAATGTTTCATTTGATTTGAAAACAGATCATTGACACAGTTTAGAGGAATATAGTGTGGAATAAACTGAGGAGAAACACTTAGAAACCACCCAACCAAAGTCACTGAACCATGAAATTACAATGGTACAACCAAAATTTGGCTAATAGTTTTCTGATATGTTTATCTGATTTTCACGCTTACATATTGTTTTCCAGTGAATAAAGAAGGTCTAGGGATAACTCTACCTTGTTGTCAGAACTCTTAATCTATTACATAGTGTTGCTCAATGTGTCTCTAATTATACTGCACTTCTTGTTCTCTCATCACAGACCAAACTTTTGTAAATAGAGCAGGCATACACTTTTCCATTGTCAAAATTATCTAGAGGAGAATTAGGTTAAAGAATTCCATACAAAATTGACCTAAAACTCCCCTAAAATTATAGAAAGGGGTTTTTTTTTAATAAGGCTTTTTTCCTTTGAAAAATACATTTGAGCTGCACAAAACGTAGAAAACACACAAGTTAGCCAAGCTATGCAATTTGCCCAAATTACAGTGTGCTTTGTGTTCTGGGCTCCAAAAATATAGATGCATGAGGTTCTAGGTAAATGAGATAAGATGCTTTATCTCTGGAAATTTTTGGCTGCTATAGGGCTCCTGCTTACCCAGAGGAAGAAGAGGCATTGCTTTCACAACCTTGCCTTCACTTAAACTTTGGGTTCTACCACGCTATCACAACTATTCTATTTACATAAAAATGGAACACACACGCATAGCAGGTGAGAATGTATTTAGCACTGTTAAGAATATATGAAAGGATACGATTTCCACACTTTTGTTCATAATTGGCCAAAGAGCAAAAATAACTCTCCTGCAGCACAGCTTTTGGAAGAAGATGTAGTATGGCTGCTTGTGCTCCCCTGAGCACTAGCTGAGTGAAACCAGCACAAAGTAGAGCAATATTTTGTCTCAAAAAAAAGTGTTTGGGTAGCCAAGAGGATGCCTAAACTGCTGTAATATTTTTGAGCTTCCGGGCCCAGGTGAGTCTCTGGACAAAGTATGGACCCCACACTGTGGTGAGACATACACATGCCTCAGATCCTTTTGTCTTGGTTTTTGGTCCAAGATTCATGTTTCTGGGCCAGAGGGAGCCCTGGGAGTTGGTGAGTTGCATCTCTAGGGTTTCCTCTGGCAGCACTACCCCGTTGTTCTAGCTAAGGGCAGCCCTGCACACCCCAGCCGAGTCCACTTTTCCTTAGGTTGCTATGAGAAAACAAACCGTAACTCTTAATGCTTTTGTTGCAAATGCCATTGAGAAAGTTGTGAGATGAATTGCAAGCTGTTTAGGAGCTCCTGTGCTGTAAGGGATTTTTGATTGAAGGTGGTTTTTTCTTTAGGAAAAAAGTGCAAGTAAACAGCAAACCAAAGGGCGTGTGTTCTACTGCAGGTAAACACACATTAAACCTGCTCACTAGAAGCACAGCACAAATTATGACTGCTGAGGTTATTTAATTGATAAAATCACGTGTACCAGGAGGGATAAAATCTGAACTAGGTCTTCCTTGAAAACCCATGCCAGCTCAGATGGACTAAATTACTGGATGAGGTACTTTGGCCTCTGTTATGCAGAATATGCTACCATAACCTATTAATTGATAAGTGGATCCCAGAAGGAATTATGGACTGCTCCTTCCCACTTTGCAGTGGAACAACACTATATAATCTGTATAATTTTAGGTCTGTAGATATACTAAAGAATGGAAGTAATGATATCTAACATTTTAGACAGCATATAAATATGTAAGAGATATTCAGTAGCACCAAGTGGCTTGGATTATTTGTAAATTATTGGTTGCTCATACTGCAACTTTATATTCTGCTAATCCTACAGTGGCTGATGGGAATCAGCTAGATGTATGCTAAATGGAAAGAGAGAATGGAAAAGGGGTTGAAAGCAGCCCTGAGGAGTAGGATGTTGGGGTGTTGGTGGATAAGAAGCTTAGCACAACCTGGCAACATACACTCACAGCCCAGTAAGCCAAACCTATTGTGAGCTGCATCAAAAGCAATGTGGCCAGCAGGGCAAGGGAGGGGATTCTGCCCCTCTGCTCTGCTCTGATGAGACCCCACCTGGAATGCTGCATCCAGCTCTGGGGACCCAAAACTAAGGATATTGACCTGTTTTAGTGAGCCCAGAGGAGGCCATGAAGATTATCAGATGGCTGCAGCACCTCTCCTATGAAGATGGTCTGAGAGAGCTGTGGTTGTTCAGCCTGGAGAAGAAAAGGCTCTGGGGAAACCTTACGGCACCTTCCAGTACCTAAAGAGGACCTTCAAGAAGGCTGAGGAATTTTTTACAAGGTCATGGAGTGATAGGACAAGGAATAATGACATTAAACTGAAAGATAATAGATTTAGACTAGATATTAGGAAGAAATTCTATACTCTGAGGGTGGCAAGACACAAGAACAGATTGCCCAAAGAGGTTGTAGATTCCCATCCCTGGAAGTGTTCAAGGCTGGGTTGGATGAGACCCTGAGGAACCTGGTCTAGTAGAAGGTGTTCCTGCCCATGGCAGGAGGGTTGGAACGAGATGATCTTTAAGGTCCCTTCCAATCCAGGGCATTCTATGATTTCATGATTCTATGATCCTACAGATCTGCGGTAACATCGGTTGTTCTGACACAACAGGAGAGAGCTTTGTATGGTTTTCAGTTCTGCCTATTTCTTTCCCTCTTTCTTTCCTAGGTCATCTGTGTGAGTCCCTGATGCTGTGAGCAGTCAGGAGGACTAGCTAAGAGCATAGACTGGGATTAACATACAAGCGAAGAATAAAAGGGGCTCTTCAGGCAGCAGTTGCAGTCACTGGCTAGGTGAGGAGAGCTTCACTTCTTGGTGAATTCATCTAGCTGCCAGTCCCATAGGTGGTGTCAGCTGTCATTACAAAAGCTGAATTAGATCACTTGGAAATTTCCTACCATTCACAGTATGGATTGTTCAGATTGCCAGTCAGCAACCTTAGTGTAGCTTGTCCTGAAAATACTTATATGGACTCCTCATATTAAATACAACTAAAAATACCTAAAGCTAATATAAAACTGTGCTGATGTATTTTTTCTACTTTAAGATACTAGGTAGAGTATACTTGTTTCTGTGAGCAAAAAACAAGTCTTTAGAAATTTAGACGTATTTTAATGACACATGATGCTTTTGACAGTTATGCACCTGAGTAATCCTAGCCTGGTCTCAAACGAGGCTGAGGTAGGACAAGGTTTTGTTTTTTTCTCTTCTGTGAATCTATCTAGAGCTTCCACCCACAGGGACACAATTCAACCATTTGGTTTCAAGTGATTCTTTCCAGTATGGTGACTTCTTTGTACATAGTTTTCTTTCTTCTGTGTGCCAGGTGCCATCTCTTATTTGGCCCTGAGGGTAATGAGCTGAATGCAACATGGATGACTCACATGGAGTACCACTCAAGTTGAAGAACTCTGAGCAAGAAAGAAAGCCTTGACATGAGAAACCTGAAAATAAACCTGGATGTGTATATACAACAGATGTGTATGTCTGCTGCCTTGTGTGATACCTAGAAAGGAGATGGGGATCCTTTAAATACACTCATGGCAATAGGACATGAAGCCTAAGGCAAAGTACTAAATGATTTTGCTCAGACACCATTTAGTCCGGGAAAGCCAAACAACACCACTGTGGGCCATCTGAGCTGAAACCCTGGGCCTTAGATCTCTCCAAGACAGTTGGTGTCCCAGACAGACAGCACTCCCTGCCCAAGGCACCCAAGTCCTTGTGAAACAGCTCTGGACTCCTCCTTTCTGCTCTCCCTCTGTCCCTGTTAGCCAGGAGCAACAGTGGGACCTAAAGCAAACATGGGCTGCACACCTTGCTGTTGACTGTGGGTCTTCAAATGACATTGGAAGAGGGTCCTGTTGCATGAGCACAGCTGAACAGCAAGGGCCAAGTATGACCCTAGTGTAATATTTGGGCTTCTGAAGAACTTCTGTTCCAAAACCCCAAAGTACCTGTCAGCAATGCCGAACACTGTAAGGGTGCTAGAGAGGAGGAAACAACATGTGTCATTCCTTCCTACTGCAACATTTAGCTTTAGTTTTTGTCACCAGGCTTCACTGATGAAAATGAGCTAGGAACAAATAGAAAAATCTTACAAACATTTAAAAGCTCCCTTTAAAAACTTTTCCTACTTTCATTCTACTTTTCAACTTATTTTTCCGAACAGACAGTGTGTCCCATATTTGCAGTATTTTTACTGGAGATCTAAATATCTAAATATGCTTTTTCAAATCCTAGTTTATTTAGTCTCAGAATATCCTTCTGAAATTAAAAGAAGTGTTTTACAAATAATAAAACTGAAGCATATAAAGGTTTAGTGACCTATTCAGGCAGAGAAGGGCCTGTCAAAGCCATGAAGAGTAACTTGCCTGATTTCAGGTACTCTATCCTAATCAGAACAGCACTCTTTCTCTCTGCATCAAACAAAAAAGCACAAGACAGGTTTGTTTTAGCTGAAAATGTGCTTCTATCTACAGAGAGCAGATATCATTTTTCACCATGTTTGAATGATCAAACTATACATTATACACATGCTGTCTCTTATTTTTCTTCTGACAGTTTTCGCAAGAGAGCCCAAAACAAACATGTTAAACATAGAAGGCTTTAAAGCAACATAGTCCTGTTTCTTGTGGGAATACTCTTTAACAATCATATGTACTGGCAGAATCCTTTGTACATCTTGAAAGCCAGCAGTGAAAGATCCTTAGTTGTTTTAAGTTTTTCAGGGTTTTTTAATTGGGGGGGAAAAAAAAAGAGAGAAAAATACTGTTATTGAGGCAAAACCAGCCACAAATGTGCAACTCACCCACTCATTATCACATCTATATTCACCCTCCACATTCTCTCTAAAGGGCTCCCTGAGCAAGGAGGTCGTGCATTTGAGTATGGTAGCTGTTAATCAAGCTGATACTACAGAGAGAAACCAGTTTACTAATTTTACTGGAAGAACAATATTACTGAAAGATGTGACTTTTTTTGGCCAAAAAGGGGAGAAGGACTAAAACACACAAACAGTAAAGTGCAATTATAGTGGTTTTAATAAAATAACATTTTACTGGAACTGTCTATTTCAGTTCTGTTGCTACAATGAAAACTGGGACAATTCCCTCTATACAGAACTGAGAATTTTCTACTGCTTTGGAATTGCTAAATCAATAGGAGAGACAATTTATTCCTGGAACTGCTACAGATATTTCTGAATGATAATTTTGTTCCATTTGGGAGAAAGCAGAATGCACCACATTTTCTGTATTTCCAATATCCCTGCTGAGGCATAAGACTTCAGGAACTGAACACAGGAGCAAAATACCATTTTTTTCCCCTGACTCTCTTTTACTACAATGAAAACCAAATTCAGAACACCTCTAATTTCGCTAGATATTATATTCTCACAGTTCACGAGAACTGCACACTCTACTACAGTTTTGAGGGTTCTGCTACCGGATTTCCTGTGGCTGTTCAGGTGCATTGGCAGCACAGCATGAAGAGAGCCACCACAGCCCACCCACCCTTGCTGTTCTGTGAGCCACGCAATCCTCAGGCCCATTTGATTTCCTCATTGCTTCTACTTAGACAGGAGAGAGCTGAAATTACAGCTGCTCACTGCTCAAACTGAGTGAAATCCTTCTGGACATGTGTGTAGGGCAAGGCATAATGTGGCATTAAGAGGTGGCATTAAGAGGTGGCATTTGCCTTTCCCCAGTACATCTTGGAGCTGGGGACTGAGGTGCACCAGCGTTGAATTTCTCATTAGCTACCACACTGCTGCTGTTGTGTTTGGGCTTACAGCATTGCAGGAAAACATGTTTGATTCAATATTTTTTTAATAAGGTTTTTACCTGCAATATTTAACAGACTCTCTTCACATCAGTCATTCAAAGGGAGCATGGCAGCTAGTGTAAAGGTGGGTTTGAGCTGAGGAGACCAGAAGTGGGTCAGTTTGCTGATCTCAGCTGGAGGGTTTATGTGGGGGATTTTGGCTTGCATGAATTTATGATTTCCAAATGAACTTTGCATCAAACAAAAAGACTAGACAGTCAGATTACCAGATACACCTATTTCTCTGAAAAGAATGCCGCAGTCATTCAGCTGTGTGCTGGCCATCTGTGTGTGGCTGTTCAGAGAACTTTTTCTCAGAAATACTGTCAAATATATTTGAATGGAGAATATAAAATAAGCATTCTTTATCAAGCTGCCGCAACTTTTCTTGTGCTGTGGTAGGTTTCAAGAAAAATAACAAGTGGGTGGAAAAGCACAACCCTAGTTTTATTAAGCATGAATGACATTAAGTGTTGGCGTGAACCACAGGGTGAGTCAGTGCTGTTACTGTGAAGCGTTATGTCCGTCTCGTAGTCATATGACAGAGAAGGAATGCTCCTCGCAGCACACACAGAAATTACTTGTCTTGGCAGCACCAGCAAACACACAGCCCCAAGACATTACTGTGTAATAATTTCCCTAGCAAAGGAACAAAACTATGACTGAAGCTTTTCCTGACCTTAGAAGTTGTGTCAGTTGGTTAAAGCTGACCTACTTTGGACTTCCATTTTCAATTTCTTTAACTAATAGTTGAGGTATTTTTGTTCTGTGACACTGTTTTTAGGTTTGTTTTGTGGGGTGTTTTTGGTTCAGGGAGGAGCAGTAGATCAAAGATAAGGTTTTCAAATAGGCAGGGAGATAACTGGAGACGAACTTTCCTTTGCAGATTATATGTTTTCTAATAGCATGTTTATTTGCTACTGAATTTACTCTAAATCTGGCAGACAATACATTTCCTTAATTACCCATCATAGATTTTGATGAATTCTTATATCTATGAGTGATTCCTTAAGTAAAGAAGAAAGAAGAATTACCTTAATTGTTTGTGGCATCAGAGTGCCTTAGACACCAGCTAGACATTATACAAACACCAAAGCAGGAATTTTAATTTTTTTTCTGTAGATTTTAAACATGCTGAGAAGAAATGGGGATTTTATTATTTATTCTTTAGAAAAGGTAAGCCTTAATGTAGGCACTCTGTACAGTACAAAGTAGAGTTAACCTACTTTTTCTTTTTCCAACCACCCAAGGCAGCTGCAGGCAGTCAGCTTAGCTACAACAACAGGGATTTTCACAGAGCTACAAAACTCCCTCCCTCGCTAGAGACAGAACAGAATTGCATTCCCCATCCTTATGGGTGGAACCTCTACAATTATCCAAGGGAATTTCTATGCAACACTACCGTTTTGCCTTTGGAAAAAGGAATATTTATGTTTTGGGTATGAGACTTGTTCACTTAACCTCTTGCCTCTCGCACATCCACTCGGGGATTTCATTTAGCAAAGACAGCTAGTCAGTGTCTCTCTAACTAGCTGCAACTGGAGCTGAAGGACGCTGCAGTGATGTGCTGTGTAGTGACCAAGGTGAAAGTTTCCTAGGAATTTTAAGTCCCTTTTAAAGAGCACATCCTTCAGCCTCATGCCAGTGAGTCTCTTCTTCAAAAAATTTACTATTTTCCCCAACCAGCTTAGTCAAGTGTGACTGAATAATTTCCTTCCCATCCTTCCTCCATAGTCTGTGTAATCAGAAGGCACTCCAGAAATTCAGACATATTTAAGAGCTTAATACAGTCTACTGCATAGCAGTGACTTCATTTTCTCAAACACAGACATAAAATGCAACACCTACCTACCACCATAAATTCTGGACAAATATTGCTTGTTTTAGTGGAAACGGACTATTATATATTATGTATATAAGCATCTGAGCATGAAAATCACACAGACTGCCAAAATAGATGGAGGGCTGTCATCTAGTACAGGCATAGAAACACTGCAGAAAATGAGTCTCCTTTTTATGGTAATCTCAGTTACCTTGAGCAACACTGGAAGACACTGTACAGATATTTCTGTTTTCAGTGTACTTCGTATGAGTCTGAGAAGGACTTGGACCCTGGCCATCAGTGCAGGAACTCCGCGCCACAAGTGGAGCAAAAGCGACATTAAAGGTGCATGGCTCCCCAAATGATGGTTTCTCTGCATCCTTACCATCCACCTCGCAATTGCTGGCAGGGAGACAAGAATCTTACTGGGTGCTGTTAGCAGCTCAAGGTGGGCAATCCACAGCATCAAGTGTACCAGCTCTCCCCAAAGGCGGGTCTCTGCAAAGAAAGCAAGTACAGCTCTGTTCATAGGGAGCTGCAGTAAGCATAGGCAAGCTAGGGCTGTGCTTCAGGCCCAGAAGAGACTTCTGTTTTGTCGTAACTCTGGAGTACACTATGGATACTTAGACAAGATACCTTCAGAGTGTACTGTGGTGCTAAATTAGATCGTAATCTTGCAGTTTCCAGTGGGACTGCTTGGTAGCACTAAACCCACGTACAATTTTACCAGGTATAAATTCAGAAATTAAGGGATGCAGACCAGTTTACACCAGTTGAGGAAAAGTGGTGTAAACACCTTTTCCCAAAATCTTTGTTTTTCTCTAAACTATGTATAAAGTTATAAAACGATAATTGTTTTGGCTTTATCCGTCTGGAGACAGAGACATATCAGCAAGTCTCGACAGAATCACAAATCTAGGATCTTTAGAATAGCATGGAAGGACATCTTAAGGGCTTGATTTAGAAACAATTTATTTCTAGTGTTTCCTTGGCAAGGATGGAGCAAATGGTAAAGAAAAGGGTGTAATGCTTCCCAAAATATGATTTTTGACTGATTCTGGCTCTATCTAGCATGGATACTATGTCAAACATCCACCAGATGACACCAAAGCAGCATTCACCATGCTAGCAGAGACTGGTTTGTTTCTATTGTAGAAAGAATTGAGATCTTTCCAAAAGAATCATTGTTTTACAGCTAAATTAATTTCCTGAGTTAGATTAAAGATAAGTGTTCTCACTTTCTGCATTATCACCAGTCTCACTGATTTAGAAAACCTAAACTGTCATGCAATTTTGTGGGGTTTTTAGATTTATGAACAAGTAACACTTTAAATGTTGCTGCAATCTTTTTGTTCTGTGCAGGCTTAATGCATTTTATGTCCCAAGTTTCCTCAGCCGTCACTCCTGTGGGTCATGACATCAGTGATGTTCCACAAATGAATAAGCTTTTGTGTGCCCCAGAGCCTTCTCTAATATTGTACATCCTGTATCTCATGAAGGAAATGATAAAAAATAGGAAATAACGAAATACAGTTGTAGTGTTTGTAAATTAACGCAAATAATTATTTGACTACAGGAGAAAAAACCTGCTATGGTTTATTTTCTGTCTTCTTAGGCACAAGTATCTTCACTGCAAATAGTTTTATTTCTTAAGATACATATTTTTGTAATAAATCTATACTGATATAGCCAAGAATGATAACATTCAGAATAACTCCTCTGAATCACTGGGACAAATTCTACTCTTGTTTAGTTTGATATTAATTCAGCAAATTACATCAGTGTTGCAGAGGTCAGAATTTGCCTGAGATTTTGATATTTTGTCACTCTAAGAATAAATATTGGTTAACATATTAACATAGATGCTAAATTCATTACTATAGCAATTTAAAAAATATATGGAAAAATTAATTCAATTCAAAGCCCAATATTAAGTAATATGTTTTTTAAAATTATATATGTAAGTAACATTTTGTACCTCAATAGTTTTTGAACCTGTTATTCAGGCAAAACTGCTTCTCTTTTCATGTGCAGCCTACCTTTGCAAGGAAATAAGAATTATGTGGTTATGATGTATGTTGTCTTCCTGTAAACTTTGAGTCCCTTTTGCCAAATTCAACCCAATTCAGTGGCATATAGGTGCAATATAGTAGTGCCACGGAAACAGATGGGAGCATATAAACAAGGCTTCATTGTTTATGTTGAAACATGGACTAATTTAGGTTGGAAATGACCCCTGGAGACCACTTGCACAAACCCCTTTCTCAAAATGGGCTACCTAGGCTTGCTCAGGAATTTGTCCAGTTCAAAGCACAACATCTCTGTGAACTGTTATTTCACAGCTTCTCCGGGCAACCTGTTCCGGTCTTGCGGTATTGTCTCTGTGGAAATGTTTTTCCGGTAAGGCAAAGGACGGCTATGAACTTTTTAAACATTAAAAAGTCTACAGTAGGAATGGGAGAGCTCCATTATGAATAACTCTAGTATGGCAAAAGCTTAGAGTCTGTTAGGTCCCTGAAGATGCAGTTGCACAACTCTTCATAAATCAAATGTCATTAATTTGACTGCTCCCAGAAAAACTCGGGTTTTTAAGGAATTTTAAAGTTTAGCAGAAGCATTTTCCTACATTATAAAAGTAAGCAAGAACAACAGGACTTAATAATTCAAAATGAGACACAGAGAATGCTGGGCAGGAAGCTTACCCCTAGTGTCCTGCTAATTCATATAACTTGGTGAGGACAGAGGGTACCAGGTATCCACATGTTCCTCAGCATTCTTCAGCACAGAGTAAAAGAGGAGATGCAGGTCCTGCTGACACATTATGTATTCACCTCATGCAGGCAGGCAAAAGCAGGCAGATAGAGATTTGGGATGGAGAAAGCTTTGCCAGAATGCCAGTGCATTGCTGGACTTTTGCATGGAGTTGTTGATCCTTTATCTGAGTTGCACGGGAGTTGGAAGGGGTTTTTCAAGTGGAACACAACAGGGTGTTTCTTCTTGCCCTGAATGCTTTCTGAAGCCCAAAGTGCTGCATGTATATTGTGCTATCTCCCCAGCTGGTGGGGCCAAACTTATGCTGCAGTCACATCCTAACTGTGTAGGTTGAGACCACATTTCCTATTCACAAAATCACAGAATCACAGAATGGGTCAGATGGGGAAGGACCACAGTGGGTCATCTGACCCAATCTCCCTGCTCAGGCAGGGTCATCCCAGAGCACATTGCACAGGATTGTGTCCAGACAGTTCTTCAATATCTCCAGTGAAGGAGAATCTACAACCTCTCTGGGCAATCTGTTCCATTTTTGTCCTTTCAGCTTTGTCTTTGTGGAAATGAAAGCACAGTATGTGGCCTGGAAGTTGTGGGGGAAGGCAATTACCAGCTTGTTTTCCAATTTGGTGAACTGGGACAAGCACAACTTCCACACAACTTAGATGTCACTTGTGTAACCCTGGGCATATACTTGCTTGCTCTGACAACAAGCAACGCCTATACATTTCACTGATCATTTACGCCTTATTTAAATTTTCTTTTCATTTTTTCATTGATATACATATATACATGCATAAAAGGAAATTAAAATGTAGATAGAGTCTTTATGCAGTATTACAGGGATGCAGGGATACTACATGAAAAACTTATTGCTACGTTGTAAAACAAGGGGTGTTTTAATTGAAAAAAAAAATCAGTTGCTTTATCTCTCTTCAGTACAGTCTATACATGTTTCACATGCCAAACGTAATTTTTAACATATTATTGTATAATAACCTATAAATAGATATTTGGTGGGGACAATTTAGTGTGGTTGGGGAAAAAAAATTCCTTTTAGGATCTTCTAACCAGTAAGTGTGTGGCCTTACATATCTTATTTTACACCACCAGTAATTTTTCGCATGCAAGACTCACATTTTCAGATACACTGTATAAAGACTGACAAGTAATACTTTGTTTTTGGTTTTCAGCAACAAGTGCTTTCTTTATTACCAAAGCACATTTCAGAGAGTCACTTCAGAGAATGCAAATGAAATCACAAAGTAAAAGTCTTTCATCTTACTTCATGTTGGAGGAAATGTGAGGTCTTTCTAGAAAATATTCTATTTTGGCATCATTTGAAAAGAAAGCTTTAATTAATAGTACGTTCAGTTTTCTGATGTTGAGTACTATTCAGAAATGTGGGCATCTGCAGCCAGCTAGAGGCCATTAAACATGCTTTTGCACTCTGTTGACAGGATTTTGCCTCAGTACAAAAAAAAAGCTTCGACAAAAGTCTCTCCAGCAGCTACAGAAAAGTGAAAGAGTAGAAGGAGCATAGGAAAGCATGTTAATACATCAGATAATGCACAGAAGGCAGAAAATGAAATTGTGAATATGTATATACATGGAGTAAAGCGTTCATGTGAAATGGGAGCTGAGTGACTCATTTCTTGGTTTCCTGACTGAACAAGAAGTTTGCTCCAAAATAAATGTTACAGGGTTGTTATATGTGGGATGCAATGGCAGAAAGCAAAACGAAAAACTGTAAAAATTCACCTCATCTTGTGAGTCAGCTAAAATTGCTGATACATAATGGTATTTTTCTGAAACGTGGTATTGAGGGGGAAAAAAAGTGTACACTACTACATTACAGATAGCTCAATCCTTGCTGACCTTTTGCACTGGCCACTATTGAAACAGGAATGTTAAATATACTGTAAATTTGATCTGTAAGGTCCTATTGTCCCTAAATTTGAAGTGACCCATGTAATCCATAAAAAAGTGAGAATATTCTGAGCATCTGCTGCAGGCATTTGTAGAGTTGCATAATCCTCAGGAACAGGATCTTGAAGGGAAGGGGAAAATCTCCAAGCTATGCATTCAGAACTATGATTTCTAGTTGTTGGGTATTTTAAGAACAAGAAGATGAATGCAGTCCTGGAAATACACTTAACCTTGGTATCCCTGTTCACCAGGTGTTTCGCCCTGTTCCAGTGAAATGCTTTATGCGCCAGCCACTGGAAAACCCCCCTGCAGGTTTGATTGATCCTGCTAATGCTTGCTGCATTTGCACAGTGCAGTGCTGGCACACAGTTGCTAGGACGCCTCAGCAGAGATTCGGGAGCAGCCAGGGATGCATTCACAGGAGGGCTGACTGCATTGCTATGCCTGCCAACTAGTGGACAGATCAACAGTGAGCCCCTTACTTAGCAGAATCCATGACAAGGGTACATTTTCTACATCTTATGCCTCAAGTTGATACAATACTGGTTTAAATTGTCTTTCCTTTGTATTTTCTATCTTGAAGTTTGCTGCCTGTTCCTTGCTACAACTCTTCCATTGACTTTGATGGGAGCTGCAAGTACTTAATTATTTAAAAACCTGGCCATTTATTTAAGTGCCTGTAGGCAGATTTAAGAGTGTAACTTGGAATAGTGATATATATTCCAATATTTTAATTTTAAATTTATATAGCAAAAAATGGACATGTCGTGCAAGATCCAAGCTTAGAAATAAGCCCAAGGCATTCTGATCTCCATAGCAATGGTAAAAAATTACTCTAAAGCAGATCACATGATAACATCAGTCAGGATGACTGTGTCTACATATGTCCTACAGTAATTCTGTTCATGCCATCCATTCTTCCCAAAATACCTATTTGGAAGCATCCAGGCAGGAACACAGGGGTCAGAAGTGAGACTTGCATTAGCTCCAACTGGTTCCTGAAGAGCTGGTTTATCAGCAGGCCAGAGGACATGTGCAGAATCACCTTCAAGACTCACAGGGTTTGCCAAACCTGCCATGATCTGCAAACATGACTGCAATGACCACAGAGGAGAGCAGAAGAGACCTCCAAAAAATAGAAAACGGGAGTCTCTCTACTTGAGCCCAAAGCTTCCTTCTTTTGGAGGCTGCCACAGTTTTAGCGCACATGAAGTGAAAGAAAAAACCTCCAAAGCTGAGTTTTAGTTGCTGCGAACTTTAACAAAAGAGCAGGGGATGCTGAAGAAGGGAACTGACGTCTACCAAACGTACCACGTGGAAGCCATCATCAAGACCAGTCACTTGCAGAGTGCAAATAATGGCACTGAGAACCATTTGGAGAGAACAATTCTATTGATTCAGTCAGTACACACAGCCCTGATTGTGTCCTGAAGGGCAGCTTAAAAACACGAAGCTCGCAAACTCTTCTGTGGAGCAGAGGCTGCACCCATCCAACTCCCTACAGTTCTGACAGTTCAGAGCACTGGAGAGCACAAAGTTCTTTTGGCCTTTGTTCTCCACAGATAGAGTCACTGCTGGCTGCTGGCACATAGCACACACCTGCAGTGTTCCAGGGAAAGGTTAAATAAAATATAGGAAGTACAGAGCAAATCCGCCACGGCCAACAGTGATGAAATTCTGATACATCACCACACCTGTTTGGAATAGTTGAAGGATGTGTAAAAGGTGTTTAGGACAGTTTTATGAGCATGTCTGACTGTGTGAAAACTGAGAAAGTGGCCAGATAAGTACAGATGAGGTGACTTACTTGGAATGTAGGATGAGAAGTGGCTAGATCAGACAGCAACTGGCTACACTGGAAGCTGACCAACCTAACAAACACCAGATGATGACTTCTTGAGGATATTATTGTATCTCTTGGTAAATATCTACTGTCTAATTGCCCAAGACATACACTAAAAGATCAGTGTTGGGTTTTTTTATTCCTGTTTGGGAAGATAGATGCAATGATCACAGATATGATGCCTTGCTGGGGATATTTCGTTACCAATGGTGTGAGTACCAAGTCTCTGGTAATTTTCATTTCAGGTTCAAGTAAAGTTGTTTGAAAAATGATCCAATCTGCCTGAAGTTTAAAAAAAAGATTCTTGGAGTAAGCATTATAATTAGGTGTCTATGGCAGATGCCTCGTGCTTATTTTTGTTCCTGCAAAAAAATTACTTCAGTTAATACAGGACTATTTTTTTCTTTGTATCACATCTATTATTTTTGTTTTCTCTCCTCTGGACAAAATATCGTCACCTAAACATATTGGATAATGTTATTGCACTTTGGTTGCGCAATAACTGGAGTTGAAAAACTAATACTTATTTTCCTGGATCTATTCTAGGCAGCACTCCATTCAAATATGTGATGAATGCCCCTAGCCAAGGAAAGTGTCAGAAATCTCTTCCTGTGATCATACACTCATTTTTCTTGGACAGCTAACCCCTGAAGCCCTTATTTGAAATAAACAGGAATTTTGCATGGGAAAAAAAAGAAAACAAAATTTGCCCAAAGCAATTTTGTTTTTTAACACAGAAAGTTTTCAAAAATCCAACAAGCAGCCCAATCTTTATTCAAGCAAAATGTTTAGTAATATTACAAGAGAACATAAAAGCCATGCAAAGAACAGCAATAAAAATAAGAAAACTGACTTATCACAAAGGCAGTTATCTGCTACATGAATTAAAGCAAGCTAAGCGTGCTGTTCCCGATAACATAGACAACACAGTACCTTCTTATTAAATATTCTTTTAGTCAATCTGCTAGTGGGTGCAGGTGAAGACGGATTTCTCCAGGAATTTCAAATATTTGCAAAAGCTCGAGAGATAAACAGAAGAATTTGGGGAAGAGCATGACTATGAGAATTTGTATAGCTGGGGGGTTTCACTGCTGATCTGCATGTAGAGCAGATTAAAATTGCTTCCACAGGAGAAAGAAACAGTGCCTTCAAATTACTTGCGTGGAGAAGTATAAAGCGCTCTGGAATGGTCTCATCCTGGTGGACAGAGGATCCTATACTCACACTGAGATGGAGACAGACCCCCAAAACACACACCCCATGTTTCTCTCCTTCTTGGAATTTTGGATAGAATTTCATTTTGATAAAATGAGATTTATGCCGATGTAAATTACGCATGCAAATCTTCCATATGTCAAGACAGGAAAATTTACCACTTATATTTTGTACCTCATATTTCTTTCTCCTGACTAAAATAGTTTTATTAACATAATACAGGCAGCAGGGCAACACTTCATAAGCCAGATGTTTATTGACCTATGTGACCCTCCAAGTGTTTTCCTCCTGATTATTTGTGGTATGAACATAACAGACAACATCTGAAGTAATGTGGGAAAATGGGCCTATAAAACCAGTCACTTTTGATTGTTGTTTCAGCTAATTTTGATTTCATTTTATTTTCTTCCTCCAGGTAAGAATTTAAGGTGGTAAAAACCAAGAAAACAATCGAGCTGGCTCTCTGAAAGTTTCTAATTTCCACTGTCAAATGCTGTAAGGCAGCTCTGAAAATAGGATTAAATGAGAAAAAGGTCAGTAATTTGATTCTACAAGAGAATTTATGCAGCAAAATAGATGCCGTGTTTATAATTAATGTTTTAGTACTATCTATGAAGGGCACTACATTGGCATAGTCATTAAAAATATTATATGAAAATAATTATTCTGAACTAAAAAAACCAGAATGCTAATTGGAACAGTGCATCTGAAGTTAAAGCTATTATAGAAGAATATAAGGTACACTGGAGGTTAAAGATGTGTAAACAAGCAGGATAACACTTCGGAGAATATTTTGCCAAAAAGTAATTAACTATGACCAGATAATTTTATTTTTCTTTCTGGATGGCATCTGAATCCTTGAAGTTCCCTTACATTACACAACCCCAACAGAAAGCATAATGAAGAGAAAGGAATCATAGAAAAGAAGAGGGATTCTCAGTCTCATCTGCTTTTTCTAAACGAGCAGTACGCAGCCTTTGGCTAGGAGTTTCCCAGTCGTGAAAAAAGCAATTGTAGAAATTACTGTAGCACCCACTCCTCTTCCTCTGTCCACAGGATGACCCTTCAACAGAAAGCTGTCAGCCATACAGTTGATTTAATGAAACAATTTGGGTATGGCCCTCATTCTCCTCATGTCAAGTCACCTGGATGCCATGAACTATCATCAGCTAGGAGTTAGGGCAGCCCAGCTGGTTTTATCCTGAAATATTCTAGGCAGTGATTTAACAGACTTGATTCAACTGTCTCAGCTGAGGAGGGAGTAACAATAAGCACAAAAGTGGTGAAACCCAATAATTTCCAATCCCAGTTATTTCTGAATTTTGCCTGGCCTGACTCATCTTCCTCTCAAGGACAGAGAAAGAGAATGAGGAAAACCTAATGTTATTTGGGTGATGGTTGGTTGCAGGACAGAGGTGTCTAATGCAATTAGCCTTATGGTCTTTGTTCCTAATACTATTTACAGAAAAGGAACTTCTGCATAATCTTTCAGTGCACAAATTGCATTAGATAAATAACTGACCTCTCACTAATTTCTGCTTCATATGAAAAATTCAATTCCAAAGCCCTGAATTTTGCTACTACTTAGCAAAAGGAGACTTGCCACAGATTCAGAATACTTCATCATCATGATTGGAGCAGAGTCCTCAAATATTCAAACATTATTTTTTATTACTAGAAAACCAAGGATTAGACTGAACTATTTCATTTGCCCTATGTCTCGTGGAAAATTTGTAAGCGGATAGTGAACAAATTGTCCTGAAAGTTATATTCCCTGTATCAGAGAAGATGCAGATGATTACTTTCAAACCGTATATGAAAAATAGCTCCAGATTTACACAAGTAGTTTCCAAGGTAGGATTCACTAAACCTAATACTTCACATTTCTTTGAATGCCACGGGTTCCATGACTGAACTACTCTCTTTCAATAAAGACAATGCTAATGACTGTTGTTCCATTATATATTTTGACTGCTAGTGGGATTTGCTGAGAACTGATTTTCCAGTTCACTATCAAAATACATTACCAGGTTTGTCAGGCTGCCAGAGGAGAAACTGTCCAATTTTAACCAGCAGCTCAGAATCCTCACCCAAAATGTGCTGCTGGGTTCAGTGCCACGTGCTTCAAACAGCAAGAGAAAGCCATTCTCATGTGAGTGAGCACTCGAATAGGTTACACAAGGTGCAGCAGGGAAAACAGGGCGGTGGAGGAAGACTCATGGTCAAGCAGCCCCAGAAGTGATGCTTAGGCAGGTGGTGCCAGAGGAGTCAGAAGATCTATGTTCATCTGCTTATATATAGGGGAACTGAATCAGATACACACCAACAGCACTGGGTCCCCCATCCTAATATACTAAAGCTTTGGTTTAAGATATTATTGTGGCCAGATAAGCCTTTAAGCACTGTAAACTCAACCTCTTTATCAATAGTTGTTTCTTATTCCATCTTTAAATGCTTCAGACATATTACATATTCAGTCTTTGATACCTAAATTGGATAGAAAGAAGCTGTGTTTAAAAAGCCACAATTTATCTCGGTTAATTTCCACAGATCGCAGTTACTAATGTTTCTTAAATGAAGTATTAGAGAACTTTGCCTGGGGTATGTTATCTATAAACTTTTTTTTTAGCCAATAAAGCTAGGATTGAGAAAACTTAAAGTGTATAAATAGAAGTAGTATTTGGAAGTCTTATTTTAGCATTAACGTGTTTGAAATTAGATTCTAGATAACATGCAGAGGAGTACAAACAGAAAGCACTTCTGTTGCTGTGTGTGTAAGAGAGCACAACGGCCTCTCACAACTCACAGCACACCCCAGCAGTGCAGTGGCCTCGTAACAGGGGTCTGAAAATGCCAGATGGACTCCAGAAAACTGATCTTAAAAAGGATTTAAGTAGCTGTGGGGGAGGGGAAGTGTCTAGTGGACAATAACAAACCTTGAAGTGCTGCTTGGAATCAGACAAAGCATCAGCAAGCTCAGCGAGCATAACTTTACCTGCCAAAATCCAAATGTACGATGCAGTGTGCAAGCAAGAGATGAACAATAATTGTATTCATATGGAAAATGTAAAACACTGCTGTGGCTCTTCATGTAGAGAAAACAACTTTTTCTTCTCTCTTTCATGTTTCAGTTTGATGTCAATTGTTTTGAACAACAAAAGAGAAAGGAATCAAAATTTGGACTGAAGCCCATTTACTGAAATAGATGTGTAGGAAAGTACCAAAAATGCCATACGGGAAGGTTTAGACTGTGGTTTAACAAAGCTGCAATGACAGAAACTGAAAAGAACAAATGACAAGGCAAAAGCATCTTTTGATTTCTTTCACAATTTTGTTACAACGCAGTGGGATTTAGATGTCTATATGACATATATATTACCTATCTGAATGACAAAACCCCTCTTATTTATATTCTACTTCGGTATTTGGTTTGGAAAAAAATCATAAAATATTACTGAACGGTGATATGCAAAATAGATAAACAAGTAATTAACTATTAATTTGTACAACCTGGTATGGTAGTTATAAATTAAGTATTTGTGGATTCCCATCTGTGTCTGTATCTACTATGAGCTTCCTGAGCAGGCGATACGATATTTTGTCCATCCCAAAAATAATCTACTGGGATGTTTGTCTTCATGTAACATCAGCGGATTGGACTCAGCTCTGATACAATTCCAGCCTTTTCAAAAGAGTCACATCTATTATATGAGGTCTGAACATGTGATACTCTTCCGAACTTCCCTGAATTTTCCTCTTTGCCCTATACAAAGCAAGATGTATGCGTGTTTAGTTTTATTCTTGATACAGTTTTTCTCAGCTGTTTAGGTAAAAATAATGTGAGGAACTGTAAAAATATCAGGATTTTTTTTTAATTGTAGTAATGAGACATAATTTAAACAGATATAAATAAGGCAAAATGTTAGGATGCCTGGTTGCTTTAGGTCTTTTTCTCCTTTAGTGGGACATTCCTAAAGCAGATGAAAGAAAGCAATTTGCCTCAGGCCACATTTCTAATTTCCCTTTATTTTACTCAGTTTGGCCAGTTTCAGATGTTGAGTGTGTACATTTATGGCATACTAGATTGGATACATCATTTATGAGCATTATTTTAGTCCTGTGCTTATATTCAACCCACATTTACACACTATCTTCATCACCAAGTCTGTCTCACACACTTCAGGTTCAGAGGTTGCTTGAAGAAGACTCTTATGTGTTTCATTATAGCAGCTTAAATATATACTTCATACCCTTCCTTTCCTGAACAATGTAAAGAATTTCCATAATTTCCGTAAGCAGATGCACCTAATTTGCAAATAGGGGAAATCTCATGCTCTCCCTCCACCAGTGTCTAAAGCCAGTGGTGGGTTTCAGTCCCTAAGCTCCTTTGCATGTAGAAAATGAAAATGACAGCTGCATTCTTTAAGATGCAGGGCATTCTGTAGCACCCCACTCTTCTGGCCCTATCAAATTATGGTGTCCAGAAAGTCTGCTGCAGCAGTGACTGGCTGGTGGGTGGTGATACGAGGAACGCAGTGCCAAGGCACCTTGAGCTCATGCTTGATGTCTGTCTCAATTTGCCTGAAATGCTCCTTTTGTATGTGCTAGGATCGTTACTGTGCAAGTAGCAAAACCAACAGATTTTTAGCAGCAATTAGTCTTTTTGTGCATTGAACAAAAGTGCTTTCTCTTTTAAACAAGATTCTCTTTTCCCACAACTTCAGAGGTAATATTTATTCCCCACCATTAAGAGGAACTATTTTTAGGCTCAGCACTGCTACAGACTTTTACTTGCAGATGCCTATTTTCATATTAACGCATTTAGCTTTATCTGTGGCCTCTCTCTAGGCATTATGTTTTATTTTTAATCAACCATAAATTTCATTGCTATTAATCATGTTTTCCCCTGTAATTGTATGAAACATGCCAATAGCAATTACATTTGATTCATCTCCCATTTATATCTCTTTTACAAAATAAGAGTCTTCAACTGTTCTTGTTATGATCCTTAGAGTGAAGACCATTTAAGAATCTCCTACTCAACAGGCTGAACACTAACTCAGTAAGAAGACATTATCTCATATCTTAGCATATTTTGACTTAACATTTACAATTACACTGAATTTTCAATAAACACCCATTTTGTATGTTCCCCTTTCATGTTTATCATGGCTTCATGTGTCACAGTTATTTATTTCTCTTGGATTCTAAACAGGTATATGTTACCCTGGTTTTTGCTAAGCCTTCTGTTTTAACCTTGGAGTCGGAATTCTTCCTCACACAGTTTCATATAAACAATAGCTGATGTTTATTTAACCGTCTATTCTGTTTTTCATTCCTTTTGTGCTAAGAGAAGTTTGATGAGCATCTTTTTTCTCCAGTGGGATTGAGGAGGAAGTGGCATGTCCTCCAATCCCTTGTGGAGTTGAGAATCTTATAAAACATGTGAAATGTAAATAAACTCTCTCTTTTCCCTCCTTTCTGCTGAACCTAGCAGGTGTGAGAGCCTCCTTTATTGTGTTTTCCCCAACACAGGTATACAAAACAACATACATAATGTAAGTTGCATTTCACAGAACTGGATACATGGTGGTCCTTGTAATTATTCAACATGTCAGAATCTTTTAGTAGGAGAATACAGTTAACCCTGTGCTGCTTAAATCTTTTTATTAAATTTATGCTCAGCAAAGCCCTTTCTAAACTGTTTAATTGGGGCTACAATTTATTTGGTATTTTCAACACAGCATCAGAGTCTTTTTAAAGCTTATAGTGTCTTTCAGACTATTTTTCTTAAGCAACTTCTATGCCTTCATTTATGCTATTATCCACTAGTTCTTTGTTTGTGGTGGGAAGAGACCTCACATGCTCATACCTCCTGCCCTCCTTCCCCCAGAGCAGGGACAACTAGAACAAGTTATTCAGGACAGTGTCCCATTGGCTTCTGGGTATCTTAAACTCTACAACTTTTCTGGGAAATCACTTCCAAGGTTCCCCTACTCTCACAGTAAAAAATATTTTCTTATGCCCAAGGGAAGCTTCCTTTATATCATCTTGTTCCATCGCCTCTTGTCATTTCATTAGGCACCACTGAGGAGACTCTGGCTCCATATTCTTCACTCCCAATCATCAGCTATTTATGCACACTGATATGCTATCCCTGAGCCTTCTCTTCTCCAGGCTAAACAGCCCCAGCTCTCCCAGTCTCTCTGTGTCAGATGCTCCAATCCCTTCATTATTTTTGTAGCACTTCACTGAATTGCTTAATCATTTTCGTAGGCCTTCACTGCACTCACTCTTGTGTGTCCATGCCTCTCTGTACTGAGGAATCTGGGACTGGACACAGCACTCCAGATGTGTTCTCACTGGTGCTCAGCAGAGGGGAGCCATCAGCTCTCCTGACCTGCTGATGGTGCTCTCAGTGCATCCCAGGGTGCTGCTGGCCTTCTCTGCTGCAGGAGCACTTTGCTGGCCCATGAGCATTTTGTCCACCAGCATTCCCGGAACCTTCTCTGAAAAGCTGCTTCTCAGGCAGTCTGCCCCCAGGGTGCCCTAGTGCATGGGTTATTCTTCCCCCAGGTTAGGGTTTTGCATTTCCTTTTGTTGAACTTCATTATGTTCCTGTTGGCCCAGCTCCCCAGACTGTCGAGGTCCCCCTGGTGCTATGTCTCTCATGACCTTTCCAAGATTCAACAATATTGAATTATTAAATAATAAGAAGTGGCCTTGCAATGACATGGGGTCAATGAGTCCTCGTGTTGAGCCTGTTGGGCAGCCCTTTTTCTGGGTTCTGCTTGCTGATCCATCCACATATATAATTCTGTGTTTGCTGCTTGATTTCTCCTGCTGAGGTTTCTTTGCAGCTTCTCTCTGAGTTTGTAGATTATTTTTTCCTGCTCTCTTGATTCTTTTCTTGATTATTTTGTTAGAACCATGAATGATAGTAAAAGACAAAAGTTTACTATTGAATATCATGTACGTCACCACTAAGCCGTCTGTCACTCCTCCTGACACTAATTAATAAAGGTACCCTTAACTCATTTCCTCCATTCCTGCCCTTAATATAAGCATAAAGTAATATTAATATGAAATTGTGTGCCAGGAGTGTTATTTATGGCAATGTTAACATGACAATATGGTAAGATACGGGGCCTGAGGATGTGTCAACTTCCTGTTTAATCAGGAACTTCTTAGATATGAGTGGTGCTTTGATCACCTACAAAATAATCATTGCTTTGGCATGATGGTGTCCCTACAGTATCTTCTGCCTGGAAGCTTTTATTACAAGTTCTTATTCTCAGCAGCATCAACTTTTATTTCAACATGTTTCAAAACCTGGACTTACTGTGACCATGACTAATTTTGTGCATAATATTTGTAGGGTACTGAAAAAAATTTAAAAAATATTTTAGGCAAAAAAAAAATGCTGGATAAAAATTAAATGCAGCTAAGTAGAGAACTAAATACATGCTAGCATTGGTGGACACAAGCTTTACAGAAATCATACCTTGTCAAAGCAGTAACAGGTCAGTTTTTCTGCAAGTTTCATCATAAACTAAATAATTACATTTGTATTTCTTCCAGCAGTCAAAATTGCAAGATGTCATCTTTTTTTTGTCTCTCTCAGTGACTTCAAGAAATAAATATGTGGTCTGTTCAATGCAGAGAATTAATGAGCAAAATGTAAGAAAATATCAGTTTGAAGCCATAAGGCTTTGACCCACCAAGAAGGTACCATGGGGTAATGAATTGCTGTGTGTCAGCTCTTGTAAGGTAACCATATCCACATCCTTCCTCTCCTGCAAATGCAATAAAATCTTAGGTGGTTTTTGTCTCAATTAAAGTACAGGCTACTTCACTTTTACTTGAAGTAAGAGAATGCACACAGAGAATTCAACATGGCAATTTCCTATGTCCCAATAATTTGTTCACATTTCCTATGTATCTGTAACAGAGGTTCAAATGCAAAGGTTCTACTTAGGCTTACCTAATTAGTATCCTGCAGAACACTAGACAGGAACTTTCACTCAGTAATTTCCAGAGTCATCTCAACCACTGTTTGTAATCCAGATTACATATCTAGAAAGATATGACGCCATCAAAGACACCACTCAAAGACAATTAACTTGAAACCTCTCCTAGCATGTCATTGATTGTACATTAAAAACTTGAGTATTTTGCTGCAGTGGACTTCAATACTGCAGGGGATGAAGAATGGTAACAATGTCTCATAAGTGATTTCAAAGGTTAGTTCACTTACTTTCTACTTTGAGTGCATCTGGTATTATCTTCCAGATGCAATCCATCCTATTTTCCTGCTCCTAAATGAATACTGGGATTGACATAATCAGACAGATCAAAAATCCATCAAGCCCCATGACAGATGATCAGCCTGGTTGCTTAGGGACGTAACATCAGAAACTGATCAAGAGTAGGGCAATGTTTCATAGGAATATTCTCCACATCCTGCATCAGAGCCTTCTGTGGGCTTCTTCATTTGAGATCTCAATGGACCCATCCTTCTGAGGTGTGTCCAGCCCCTTTTCTTTACCTTCCTCATCCTCCCTGGCAAATGATCAGTCATTGCTGTGGCTGATGAAGAAAGCTCTGCAGCTGTGGAGCTGGCATAGCACTCACACAAACGGGGAAAGAATGGGTGCTCTTCCACCACCCTGCTCCAGTGCTTAGTCAGGACCGGGCTAACAATTACTCCAAAGCAAATAGGAGAACAACAAACAATAGGTCACATACTAGTTTTAAAAAATGCAAAATTTTGGCACTTTGGATGCTGAGAAGAGATGCTTTCTCTAACTTAGAAACAAACAGAATCAAAAGGGCAGTAGAAACTGGCTTCTCAGCTGCCTAACTGGAAGGAGCAAGTAAGGGCCCCTTTGGGGAGTGGTAACTAAGTAACTAACTAAAGAGGTTGCAATTCAAGAAGATGAGAGAGATGGAGGAGGTCCCTGGGGGGCGGCGAGACTGATTACCAATGCATACATATGAGGCGAGTAGAAACCCAGAAGAAAGCAAGGGATGTCAAGGGCATACCTCTGCGAGCAAGATGTGCAGAGCTGTTTGGGAAAAAATTTCTGGAAAGCCAGGCAGATTTTGATTTTTGAACAAAGATGCTGTCTCATAATGATTATTTTGACTATTTCCTAGAAAACAGGATGCTGCATACATTCCTGTAAATTACCAGGATTGTCACTATTGGGCTATTCTCCATTTCTCTTCTTAATAAGGACAGGCTCTTAATATTGGCTAACCACTGCTACCAAAGGCAATGAACTTCTTCTTTATGTCCAAACCTGAGAAACTTACCTTCCAAGCATTTATAGAACAGCAATCTCAGTAATATTTGCATGTTTTACAACACAATAAAACAGATCTTTTTGACATGAGGTTCCAAAGCGTGATGTAACACATAAGATTTATTTATATGGAGATGTTAAACCCTGAAGGTTCACTGAGTTTTATTAAAAAGAGAACCCTGTTTCAGTTTTCCCAGTGCACTGTTTAAAAATCAATGACACAACTACATGTGTAAAGTGATAAAAGATCATGATACTATGACTATATATTAACAGTTTCAACTGACATAATCGTTTCCTTTTGTAGCAATTTAATTCTATGCCTTTTAAGAAAATGTCATACTAACTACTTTCAGGAAAAATTGGCCCCAGTCTTGATACCTTTGGACATTTTACCCAAATGGCCTGCTCTGAAAAATGAGTGATAATCTGATTAGCTTTTCCCCAAAACACAATTTTCTTTGGAAAAGAAAAGCCATGCTGGGTCTGAGGCAGATATGGAAAAAGTACTCACCCTTTTTCCAGAGAAAATAAAATTATTGTAAGCCCACCTTGCCTACCCCCTTCCAGGAATGAAACTAAATTTATTGTTTTAAGATGAAAACCAGCCAGTTTCAAAGAGGTAGTGTTATATTTGTATTTATACCAATTAAAACTGATGTGGAAATCCCAAAAAGCTTTTTTTCAAGTGCCTTTTGTGTTACACTAAGTCCAGAGTTCTACCACAGGAACGGAACAGTATAATTTGAAATGCAGTTGTCTTTTTTTTGACACTCCCTTACTTTGGCTGAAATGCAGGTCCAAAATAATACCCCTCCAACCGCCAGAATCCTGGCTCTACATTCCCATAAAAAAATTTAATTATGGTCATTTCCCAGGTATTTGTTATTCTGTCAGCACTGTCCCTTAGCTGAACAGCCGCTTTCTTCCCTCACAGTTCTCTCCCCCCTATAGGTGTATGGTTAAGGAGGTAAAACGCAAGTACTGGGGCAGACTCCATCAGTGCCTCTGCTTCCCATAGGTTCTAGTTACTATTTTTCTTTAATGATCATGACACAAGCAGCATGAAATGTCACATATTTGGGAGCATCAAGAATGCAAACCAGGACTAGAATATCACTGAATCATATAATCGGTTGGGTTGGAAGGGGCCTTGAGAATCATCTAGTTCCAACTCCATTGCAGTGGAAAAATACCCATCAAATTAAATACAACAGTCTAAAATGCAAGATGCTTTCCTAAAGTCTAATGGCAGAATTTTTTGCTCTGAGAACTTTTGTTCTTTGTGCTTATAGTTGAAAACATATGATTTTTGCACGTATTTATCGTACATGAACCAATAGGCAAAGGGAGCCCAGAGCACACTGGGAAAGGTACTGCAGAGATACTGAGTATCTCTGTATTCCACAGTGGAACTCAAATGTTTCAAATCTGACGAGAGCGCAGAGAAGGACTGGAATGTAAGTAATGAAGCACCCATTTTGTGAGGCATTTGTTTGTTAGCCTCAATCTCTGTTTTATTTTGTAATTCCCTGTGCAATTACAGTATTACATCAAGGTATTAAATAGTTTAAATCTGCTGAAAAAGAATGGAGGGCGATTAGATGAGATGTTGTGATTTAATTTTAGCTCTTCTCACCACTACAGTGCTTTTATTTTACTGATTTTTCTTTTTCCTCTGTACCTTTGCCAAGTGTGGAAATTAACATGGATCTTCCTGTCAGTCTTCCCCCGCTGCGTAAGCAATTTCTAAACATCAGGTTGAACTGCATAAGCAAAGCAACCTTGTCCTGCAGCCAGGCTGCTTCCAAAATGTGAAGTAATTTATGTACAGCTGCACTACACTTTAAACAATGCTGTAAATATGAGAACAGCTTAAAGCTTGTATTTTAAAACTCCTCTTAGCTTGGCAGGAAAGCAGCACTGCAACACTTAAGAGGATTCCATTTTCAGATTCCTCATAAAAAATTGTCAGTGACTGTGACTGAACCCTCATAACCAAAACCTTCCCCCAAAACCAGCCCTTAGAATCCGGTGGGGTTTTTTTGGTGGGGTGGTTTTTTTTGTTTGTTTGGGTTTTTTTTGTTTTTTTTGTTTTTTTTTTTTTTTTTTTTTTTGTTTGAAAGCACTTGAATATCTTCTGTGTGTGGTGCCCTTTGGAGAGAAGGGTGTCTGGGGATAGGTATACAAATCACTAGTCAGCACAGCTCATCCTGTAGNGTTTTTTTGATTTGGTTGGATTTTTTGTGTTTTTTAAATTTATGTTTGTGGTGGGGACATACCACGCCATGCCATGCCATGCCATGCCATGCCATGCCCAGCACATGAAGTGGGGATAAAAAGAAAGGAGGGAGACTTTCAGAATGATGCTGCCACCATTACTTGTGATTGGGTCCTGCATTCCTGGGAATGGCTGAACACCTGTCTGCCCATGGGAAGTGGTGAACAAATTCCTTGTCTTGCTTTGCTTGCATGCATGATTTTTGCTTTACCTATTAAACCTTTATCTCAACCCACAAGTTTCTCTCACTTTTACCCTTCTAATTCTCTTCCCATTCTCTTCCACTGGGGAGTGAGTGGCTGCATGTGGCTTCACTGCCAGCTGGGATTAAACCACGACAGCTGTATTGGGAAAAGTATAGTCAGCAAGTAAATCAAGTGGGTTTTTCTCCTTTATGTTGTAATTAAGAGGCTGTAGCTGATGTTCACTTTAGGGCTTCTCAGGAAAACAAGGATGTGGACACACCAGAAAGAACCCACTGGAGGGCCACCAAGACGACTAGGGGGCTGTAACACATCCCACCAAGGAGATGAGGGAGCCCTGTTGGTTCAGCCTGCACAAGGGAAGTTTAATGGAGACTATTCTGCTATTATAAAGACAGGGGCAGTTTCTTCTTGATATGCCATAAAAAAAAAAAATTATGAGGCATTGGTCCTGCGTGGCAACAAGAGAAATTTCTATTGAAGCTTATAAAAAATGTTTTCACGTGAAGAGTGGTCAAACACTGAACCAAGTTGCCCATTCAAGTTGGTGGAATCTCCCTCTTGGAAGTTATTCCAAACTTGACTGGACAAGCTACAGGTATAGCTCCTCACATAGGTGAGGAGAAATTTGTTCGGCTTGGTGAAGAAGAAAATATGGTGTAAGCTAAGAGTGGCCTGCAACTACCCGAAGGGGCAATGCTGTGATGACAAATTTTTCGTGGTAGTTGCAGACAGTTTTGCAGGATGCCATAGCAGCAATGTGCGGTCAGAGATGTTCCAATGGGACCTTACAAAAAATGTCTTTGCTAAGTGTGTTACAGCACCAGGACAGAGAGACAGACTTCATCTTTGGAGGTTTTCAAGACTGAGATAGACAAAGGCATTTCTGACCTGTTCGTCTGCTAAAAAATCCTTATTCAGCTAACTATTCAGGTGGACTGGATGATTTTCAGAAGTCACTCCAACCAATAAGTTCATATTTCTGTAATCCAGTCTCCTATATTACTTTGTTATCTCTCCTGCTGTGTTCCCTGGGTATCTCCATTTCTACCCTTTCCTAACAGTAACTCCTGTTCTTTCCAGAAAATAAGTCTCCTATTTCTGTCAGTTCTTTTCCCCCTCTTTTCAATGATTTACACCTGTTTTTTGGCTCCTCCTCCACTACTCATCTCTTCCTTCATTTTGACCTATGACATACAGGGTTTTTGGGTCATACAACCCATTCATGCATCTCTCCTCTATGTTATCTCATTTAACAGCTGTCTGTAAACCTCAAATGCCTGCACAGCCTCCTCTCTCCCTTCCTCTGTCCTCTATTTTCATATCACTCTTTCACCAATCCTCCAGCTGTAGTGCTAATCCCCAGATCTTGTCTTGTCTGGCAACACTTCATCAGTAGGTAATTCCCATCAGGTACCTTTTCAAGATTAGAAAATATCCTACAGCTTCTGCATCAAGTCCTTTTCATGCCTGTTCCATTTTTAGTCAGATTTTGTGCATTAAAGAAACCATACTTCTCTGTCCCTTCCCTGGTTTTAATAGACTGTGGAGGTTTTTCGGGTGTGTCATATTGAGTCAACAACAATCTGTGCGGACATGAAAATGCATAGTAACTTATGAGAACTATCAAGTTTGTGAAAAACGATTTTGCCTGACCTTTTAGAGACATGGTATATAAACTAGTTCTATGAGTAAGAGATCAATTCAGATCAAATTCCCCTAAATTTAAAGAGAAAATTGTACTTCCTTCATCTCACTCTATAAAGAGATTTTTTTTAAACGCTCTTTATTTCTTTGCTTTTATAGTCCCTGGACTTTCCCCAACACTAGCTACTCCCACTGTTAAATCTCTGCAGTTAACTGTCCATCAGCTGTGATTAAAAGCAGAAAGCTGCAGCTGGCTCAGATGCACGCCGTCTGTGTTACTCAGCTCCCCTGGAGAAGACTGTAAACTACAAACTGCAGCAAACCACAGATCCCACACACTCCAACCCAGCCAACTAGCACCAACCACTGCAACCTCCACTTACATTTGAAATCAAGTGGGAAGCTGAGAGAACATGCCACAACTTTTTGGTACTCATTGAAGCTCCCTAGACTGAGGAGATGTAACATGATGTAGCTAGAATGGATATAGCTGGTTTGGGATGTGGCAACACAGGAGTAAGTGACACGAATTTCTACTGCTGCAAACTCATCTCTGTGTCATGATTTCCATATATTTGGTGATTTCTTTAACATCGTAGAGTCAGAAGACTACAAGAAAACACCAAACTTCACAGGTTTTACACATCGAGGATGCTGACTGCAGTGTTCTGCTCATGGTGTACATGAAACAAATCTATTTACCTTGACTTACCCCCAGTCCTAAAGATCTATTTATTGAACTGCTTCGCTTATGAAAACTGGCAATCACAATATTTTATTTATGCATGTTTGCTACAATAAAATAACACAGAATAACTTCATGCAGCACATTGTCTCAACCTACACTTACGGACATTTATTTTAGAATAGGTGGTTCAATGACAATTCAGATCTAGATAAAACATCTAAAACTTGACTCTTCTAACCATCATTCCCAGTTTTGTTTGCTACATATTTCTATGTCCTTTTTCACTACCTTTGTATTAATAGTCTCACAATATTTTGGAGTAGAACTAGAATATCCTATCACAGCACAGAGACTATGCTGTTTGTAGAAGAAGGAAGGATTTAAATGAATTGGCTATGCTGAAACAAAGCAAAACAAAAGAGTTTTAAAATCACATTTTTTCAGTTGGTGGTAAAATATGGCACAACTGCAGAATAACGTTTTTTACTGCTTGCTTATTTAGCTTTATTTTTTCTTTTATAATGAAAATGCTTGTATTAATTCAAATTTGCCCCATCTTTTCTCTGTTAGCATATGCAACCTTGTATAAACAATGACATAATCAAATACTGCAGATATGTTCTATTTGTTGGATATCAGAAAGCCTTTTAAGAATATGCTGTAGTATAAGCTGCCATTTTCTTTGTCCTGACTTCTTTATGTTGCCTCACCACAGTTTTATGTGCTAATTTTCTGCAAATCTTTATCTTTGAAATATGCAAACATAACTTCATCACAAAAAAGTGGGATAACATACTGACCACAGGATTCTCAGAGTGATCCTCTCAGGGCCTTGCTCCTTTACCATCATGATTTGAAAAATCTTCCATAAAAGTACAAAGAGACCCATGAAGGGCATTAGGGCTGTGACAGAAGCTTTTGTCTGACCTTCTGTGGAATCAGGGGATTTAAATTAGTTCTGTAAATAAAGAGCAACCCAGATAAAGATACTTGAATGAATAAATAACCTGGAGAATAAAGAAACCATTTTGTTCAGGTTAAAGCTGAATTTTTTATGTGTTCTTTTTGCTGAGTTGATTTTCTTTTCCAAGAGAAAAGAATATATGATGGGGTAAAAACCTCAACTTCTTTTCTCTCATACAAGAATTGCAATCAAAGGGCTGAAAGAATTGATAAAATTAGTTAAATTCAATGTAAAGGTTAAACAGTTATTTTTCATGTGTTGCACGCTTACAAGTATGTTTTTTAATTCAGAGTGGTTTTCTATTTCTTCTTAGCTAATGCACAGAAAGTTTAGCGGGCAGTAGGAAGCAGGAATTAGAAGACTTAAAAATGTGATTATAAACAAGTTAAGATAATTCAAATAGGCAATCTCTGTTCACACCTAACCACTGCTTTACTTTTTTTTGTATCAAGGTAACATGGAACACAGTTATAATTTAACTCAATTCCTACATAATAAGCACAGTTAATTGCACAAGAAAATGAAGCAGTGTTTTGCAAAACCTGAAAGTCTTTCAAAGCTATCGGTTTTCTGAGATGATAGTTTTAAAATTATAATAACTTCTAAATAAATAACTTATCAAAGAAAGCAACAGGTGTTGGAGGGAGAAGACTCTCTACAAAAGACTGCTTTTATATATCCAAAGTCACACAAAGCACTTCAGATTCAGTCGTCTACTCCTAAATTTGCCCTAAAGGCCACAAAATTAATTCTAAAACCTGTAGACATCTTCAAGCTCTTTTATATTACTATTTGTTAAAAGGTTTGCTACACTAACAAGACAAATACTACAGAACCAAAAATCCAGAACCAAATTATAAATTTGTATTTCTCAAAAGTAAAGAAGTTCACAACAAAGCAGGCATTTGAACCAAGATTTAATTTTTAACATTTCCTCACCAATAATCACCAGTCTTTATCATCTCTGAGCAGTTGGAAAGAATTTGTGGGCTACACCAGTGAACCTAAGGCTATGTCTATTCCAGTGAATTAAACAGTACTTGTGAGTGCTCCCAGACACTGGAATATGGCTGGTCTGAAATTATTAGAGCAGTCCCCAACATGCTTTTGGCCTGTACCAACTAGCTGTCTCCCAAGCAATTCCCAGGCACGGAATTACCACATCCCACAGACCATTAGCACCAAAGGATTTGCCTCCAGTCAGCCTGCTCTGGAGGGTGGCTGTGTTTGTTTACTGGGGTACTTGTGAGTCAGTCCATGCCAGCTGGCTTCTGGGCCTGGGAATATTCTCGGGAAGGGTTTTATTTGCTGGTATAGACATACTTATCTCCCTTTCTCAGTAGTGCTCAGGGCAAGAAGGATGCTTAAGGAAGGTAAAGACCAAGTCAATAAAGTTTCATCCAGTTAGAATCACTTTTGACAACCAAATCCATAAGGATGAGGTTTTTCCTTTTTTTTTTTTTTTTTTTTTTTTAAAAAACCNCTTCCCCTTTTATTTTAATCCCACCACAACAGATGCAGCACAGAACTCAACTAAATTCAGAAACTATTTGAGGTGCAGCTTGTTTTTTCTGTAAATTGATTAATCCCATGCAGTATGTCAGGTTGGAGTTACATTGTAAGGTAGAATATGCCAATATTCAATGCTATAAGTAACCAGAAATGAGTGCCCACCACCTCAAGTCCTGGAAGCCAAGAGAGCAGAGCATCTTGATTCTGCAGAGTTCCTATTATGTTTTGGGCAAATCATTTACAGCCCAGTCCATAATGTCTAACATGTCAGGCTACAGGATTATGCTGCTTCTCTCTGCCTCCAGTACAGTTTGTTTAAGCCTGCAATAAGATGATGATGCCCCAAAGCAGATCACCAGCTACCCTAATGGTGAAGACAGCCCCAAAGAGATGATGAGTTTAAATACTTCCAGCTGAAGAGAGACAAAGTGGAAGGGCCAGAGGTTCCCATTTGCAGGTTGAATGCTCTGCCTATTGGGATAGAAGGCACAGCAACACCAAAGTTTACTTTGTTCCCTTCCTACTTGTAAGTACTTTCAGAGGAAATCTAGATTCTTACCTTGCAGTCTTGGTATAGACATGCAAGTCTCAAACAGAATGAGTTTTCAGACAAACCTACATGTTACCAGTACTTTTGAGATAATTTCAAATGACTCCTCAGAACATGATGTTTCTGGGTTATCCTAACTTTGTCTAGTCCTCAAATTCTGGGATTTGGATTCCACTCTTGCATCCAAATCTCATAAAACTTAGTTGTGCTGTGCTGAAGTTATGGACACCTAATTACTGTAATGACTCTGGCTTTTAAATCTCTGCTGTATTTACACTGCCTTGTCACCTGGGGCCAGAGTCAAAATTCCCTGGGGACTGCCTGCAGGTTGATTATCACTTTGCTTCTCATCTGGAAAATCAAGACTGCCTCTCCAAAAAAGAAGTCTGAGGCAGAGATCAGGACTGGCTCGTACCTGAGCTCCTCCAGGCCATACAGACATAGCTTCAGCCAATTTGGCTCTTTGAATTCAAACACAGATTTCAAAGTCAGTAGAAACACAGTACGGCCTGAACTCCCCATGTGTAATATGAGGAGTTACAGCAATCAGGAAGATAATACATTCCCATTCTGGAGTCACTCAGGCAGTACACCACGGGAGCCACACAAAACAGGCAGCCAAAAAGATGGAAAGTTTTTGGGGTTGCAGAGGAGGCTGAATGATGGAGGCAGTTACGGATCACTGATTCTCAGGACAGACTCCCACTGTTCTAAATCCTAGTGAAAGCTTCTTTATGTGCACTGACTGAGTACAGCTGAAGGACAAGGTACTTGCAGCTCTGTGACACAGGAGCAGAGTGCACTAGGTGCCAGCCAAAGCAGGCAGCCAGGGGAGTTCTCAGCTGGGAGAACCTGGCTGCCTTCCAGCCTTGCTCATTGCTCATCTGCGTAAATACATACATACATATGTATATAAAAATACACACACACACACACATACATATATATCAGAACTTTTAAAGGAATCATTATCTTACATATGTCTTCTAGATTGGCTAAGTTTTTAATCTCATATCTAGTAATAGAATAAATCTACAGATGCCTCATCAGTGGTTATTCTCAGCTCCCACATAAACCACACTGTTAAACAATCACATTGATAAAAATTTCTATGCCTCTCTTCTTGGAAAAAAAATTAGGACTAAATATCCCAACAGTGCAGTAGTTGGAATATCTGTACTGGAGAAGAAATATAGGTAGGCACTCCAAAGATCTTCAAAAATACAAAATATCTTTTCACACCTAGCACAGATATGGGTGGGCAAAGGTATTGGCTAAAGGCAGAAGGGAAAAAGGAATACCGAAGCGGATTTCATTATAAAAGTAAGTGTTCATTTCTTCCACCTTAGCCCCCCCACTTTACTAGTTTCCAGGTAATTCTAATTTAATTCCTTTCATTAAGGTCTTACAGCTTGTTCGGCCAGTTCTGCAGACAATTGATTTTTATTACTACATGCCTCAGTAACTTTCTACACTAGGGTTTGCTTTTTTTCACTGACTATACAGTTCTTTAAATCTCTTCAAAATTGTATTTTGTCCTTTCATAGTTTAGTCTGCCTTTTCAATCAACCTTATCACTTCTTTATCACATTCTTCTATAAAACAAATTCAATAGATGTTATATAACAGCAAATATTTACTATTATGGTTGCTGCTTTCAGAGGTGTGATTTCAAGGTTTTTATTGTGGTGCTGCTGCTAGTGACAATTGCTAAAAAGACAGAAAAATAGCTTGATTATAATATTGTAACTATTTAACATGTGGAAGAACAACATTTGGAAAGCACTTCTGAATAATAGAAGAGCTTTTAAGATCCACAACTAGGAGTATTATGTGATGGTGCTGAAACTTCTTAATCAGATTGGTTTCACCCTTAATTAGAAAGGCAGAGTTCACACTGACACCTGCTGTTAAGATTGCCTAAATTTTTCCATTACAAGACCATTTTCAGCTTGATTATGTGGGCTGATCTTTTCTGGAGTAAGTGTCATCTTCAGAATTAAATCAAAGGATAAAAAGAGAGAGTCAGTGTTTCAGACAAACTGGGGATTTTCAAGAATTACGTGGGGGATAACAGCTTGCTTACTTCATATGGACTCTCAGCTATTTCATTTAAAAAAATCAGTTATCTACATCCTTTGAAAAAAGAACTTGAAAATCAGCACTTTCACTTGCTGAAGTTCCCTAGAGAGGCATTCATACTTTGCCAAGCTACAAGCACCAGAAAAACCAGACAATAACACTGACTTAAGCGGAAGGGTATTACATTTTTGTATTCAATGTCTTTGAAGGTTATACTTTCTTTTACCTCTGACAAATCACCAGGAGTGAAAAAAGAAAGCTGGGGAACTCAAACACTGACAAAGTATGTAGAATAATGAGGACAGAGGTGTTGCAATGGGATGTATAAAACAGAGGAAGAACAGACAAGTTTGGTAAAACATGCAATGCCAGTGAAAAGAACAAATATTAACAAAAAAAAGAGAAGGAAATAGGAGTAAAAGGATAGGAGGCAACAGGCATTTTAACGACGAAGCATTAAATCAAAACTCTAATGTCTTGACACTTCTCTGATCTTTAAAAAGTGCTGTAATTTTTCATTTCCTTTTACTTACACGTCGACAAAAATGATAACACATTTTTGTTGCTTCTTTGGTACTAAAATAACGATGAAGTTCAGTGCCAATGACCTAGGCAGCCCAGGAGATAACTCATATGGAAGATGAGCCTGCAGTTGTTCTAACCTCCCCCACAAAAAGTCAGCATCAGGCTTCTGTGAAGGTGACTGCATACCCGGAAACTGAGTCCAGACATACGCTATTACAAAATCATTTGTTCTTCTCATAGAAGTGATATTACTCCATTCATGTTACATAGGAGATATTCTCCATAAAAGAAATGTTGTTTGAAATTACTGGCATCCCTAAAATTGCAATTGTTGAGTGCTTATCCACTAAGAGATACATATGAAATTATTGTTTGCTTTTTAATTGGGATGATTTTTCACCTTCTTCTCCTCTCCATCACCTCTGAAGAGAATTTGGAATCGGAAAGTTTGAGGGTTTGACAATGAATTTGCCCCTAGTTTTCTATACGATTTTTGAAAATTCAGTAAACCCATCTGCCTTTGCTGTTACAATATCTATAAAATAAATATGGGTGACCTACAGGAATATACAGAGCTTTCCACGTGTACATTGGCAACTACATTTTGACCCAGGTCAGCAGTTGCTGAATGTAGCAAAGACTACAATTTACATTAGTAAAGGGCAAACCTCCATGTCCTTCGACGTTCACAGCTCGGCATTTACACCTTCCTTCTCCTGTACTGATGACTCATATGACCCCAACATGTCATGGTCATCTGCCACCTAAATAACACTTCATTAAGTAGAACATCTGCAGTGATTTTAACCACAGCCCACCATAATTTAGCCGGTATTGGTCTATATCAGACCAGCATTCATGAACTGGTTGGAAATTATCTGGTTGTCCCAGCCCTATGGGGTTTTAAGAAAATAGATGAATAGGTTTATTTTCATTTAAATAATGAAGAATATTAAAATAAAGATTTGTTATGATGCTGACTGACTGATGTGTTTTTGAGCTGGTGTATTATTCAAATACTGATAAAGATTATAGAGAAAAATTAATTCAAATAACTGTGCTCCAGATGTAAATTGGAAATTATGGGTTTCATTTAGTTTAGAGTCTCAGGAGGTCATCTGAAAGTGTCAGGTGGAGCTGGACTCTGAAATATATTAAAAGATTTGTGCTTACCATTTGCATTTCAACAAAACAGTTAAATGAATTAAAACATACAATAGCTGAAAAATTGCAAATGTAAATGAACTAATTGTATTCAATTAAAAAAGAAGTTCTCCAATACTTAGTGTTGAGTTGTGATCATACACCTTGCTAAGTCTCTGTGCACAGAACCGCTGAGCAGAATTCACCATGTCTCTGGATGCCCTCAGTGTGCTATCGAGAAGTATTCTGCTTAGTGCTTTACTATCCCTATGTTATGAATGGAGTCAGAAACCTCTATGAAAAGGTTAACTCATTTATTCCTAATTGCAGCCGAAAACCAGAGACTCCTGGGCAGTCCAGGGTCTAACATGGTAATCCAGGCAAAATGCATCCACACAGCACCAAAACCTCCCTCCCTGCGCCCTGGCCACCCACCGTAAAAGTCCTCTTTTCCCCAGAAAAGCAGTCCCTTTATCCCCCCAGACGGATATTGCCCAACCCCCCGAGTCCAGGTCCTTGCTCTTGGAAGCCAGTCATTAACTCCCGTTCAGCTTCTTGATGGTCCCAATTGTGGTTTGATTGTCCTGGGCGTTGCCTTGGGAAGCCTCCGCTGTTTCTTATCTGAAAATAAGAAACCCCAGCCCCGCTTCCCGTACATTCAAACGCTTTTAACAACTTAATAACTTTACATTACATTACTGGCCCAAGAAACCCAAAATTGTCCGTAACACCTATTTCCCTGTTTTTATGGCTTTTACCCTCTGACACTTCCTTTAACTCTATATTTTTATTATGATTATAATTATTTGTTGCCCCTAATAATTTAGTTTCTTCCTGGTTCCTTTTTCCACAGTTTGCTCCTTGTCATTGAGAATATCTCCTTTCAGCCTGAAGAGTTGTAGCTGAAGCGATCTCTAATATGGAAGTTATTCTATGTCTCTGACCATCCTAGTTGGCCTTCACTAAATGTTCTTCGGTCCCTTGTACTTTTTTGAGGTGGTAGGGAGGGACAAGACCAGAACTGCACAACATATTACAGATAGGGCAAAACCACAGATTTACACTGTGGCAGAGTACCAGTCTCTCTTCTGTTCTACATTCTTCTCCTAATGGCTCCTAATGTTTGATATACTCTTTTGAACACTACTGAACACTGATGTTTCTGTGTGACTATCGATCATAACTCCTAACTCTCATTCCAGGCAGCTCATGGAAGTGAAATTAGTATTTCTTCTCTTTATGTACATCACTGAACATTTATCTACACTGAATTTCAGCTGTCATTTTATTGCTCAGTCACCAAGTTTTATTACCCTGAATAAATTAATATCATCAAACTTGATTACCTCACTGCTAGCATGCTCTTTAAAGTAATTTATAGCCATGCTGAACAGTAAAGGCTCCAGCATATGAGGTACAAAACCTCATGTCACTACCTTCTACTGTGAAAATTGACCACTTACTCCTGTCTTCTAAGCATTTAACCATACAAGGGTCTTCCCTCTCATGACATGGTGAGAAGTTTCCCTAAAAGCTTCTGATAAGACATTTCTCGAAAGCCTTTTGGAAAAACCAATTAAGCCACATCAACCACATCACAGTTATCCACTTAACTGTTGATAAGACTTCAGAAAGGCCAACAAAAACATCATTTTAGCAAGATATTAAGTAACTCTGTTCTTGATGGCTAATCTGCATGGTACGGATGTCACCCTTAAAAAAATGCTTAAGAATTTTGTACTTCCCCAGGTCTCTTAAAAAGTTTTTAAGAAGTTGCCTTCAGATTTTCAGTTGTCCTTGGGTGCCAAGGCAGCTTTGAGAAAGTTACCACTGTCATGGTTTAGAAGCCATTCAATTCTTTCAGGCTTGAATTCTTCCTGAACTCCATCATTAACACCACCTTGTCCTGGCAATGTGCTGCTCTTTGTGTGCTCTGTTTGCTCCATGTGTAGTCTTCTGTAGCCACTTCCTCTCCTCGTGGGTCCTCTGAGAAGTCTCTCACAAAGACAACTTTAGATTGGAATCTGCCCTCTTTCTTGTGCAGTGAGTGCTGATGAAAATAATTAACGTAGCTCCTCTGCAATGGCCTAAACCCCCCCGGAGTGCTCTCTTCATACCACAATTACCATCCTTGCCCTTCAAATTTTGGCTTAATACCTGCTTTTGATATATTGGAAGAAAGACTTGTTGCTACTTGTGAATTCCTCTGCTAGATGCTTCTTGTGCTTTTACATGTCACCTGCCAGAATATACATTTTTTTCTATTTCTTTAATATGGACATCAGTTTTTTGCAGAGCATCTCCTTGCTTTCATTATCCTTGTCACTTGCTCCTTAGTATATGGGTTTTCTGTTGCCGTTTCCCACACTTTTCTTCATAAGTAGGTGTGTTGGCCCAATACTTCCAATGTGGTGGTGACAAAAAAAAATTCAAGTGAACTAAGAAGATTTCGTTCCTTTAAACAAGGTGCTTCTTTTCCACTGTTCCCCTTTACGAGGAGCTGAACCGCAGCTGCTCCTAGAAGAACGCTGAAGCCGAGCGTGCTCCAGCAGCCACTGCAGAGCGATCCCTGAGCTGTGAGGCTCTGGGGCAGCCCCTGGAAGCTGCTCAGACCCAGCTCATGGGCTGCAGACCCTCCTGGGCTCTGCCCAGCCAACCACCCCAGACCCATCTACTGCGAGATCTCCGAGTTACAGTCTCGTGGTACTTGACCTGTTGCTGTAGGCAAATAAGGCAGCCCATGATTATTCTATTGCCTGATTTGGCTGCTTCTTTGATGGTCATAGGATACTGAAACCAGTGTTATCATCTTTGCTGGGCAGTTACAAACCAAATGATGCATTTCTTTGATTTAGGCTTTGAATTTCAGTCCACGTGGATTCATAAGGTTGTTTGATGAAGCAGGGAGTTTCTTCATTATATTCTAACTTTTAAGAAGTAAATAACACCACATCACCACCATGAAGGCCTATTTAATTTCCAACTTTATCGATAAATTTTTTGTTTTGGTGTTATAATCTGTGGATTAACATTCTTCTGTCAAGCTTCTGGTAAGTGTACTATGCCACTTCTCCCACTTAGGGCTGTATTTGCTTCCCTCATTGTGTATCTTAGTTTTTAAGCAGTTGTTTCTGTCTCATTTCCTTCTCTAACTGGCAACCCGTTTGATTTTCCTCTGCTTTGACTGATGTATCTGAAATCGCATAGCATGACCAGTACCACAGTTTCCACTTCAAACCACATGTTCTTCTGAACATACTAGCTTTCTCAACACTTCTTTGTTTACAAGCTCACAATACTCCTGATTTCAAGTGCCAGAAGCTCAGTTCCCTAATGACCCCTCTCGCATGTCTTCCTTGTATGAAGGCAATGTTTCCAAATCCCAGTAAATCTGGCTCCCTGATCCTTGCAGCTTTAATATCTGGCTGAGGGGATGGCATTTGTGTTTGGTACCAGTATATCGTGCTTGCCAAAAGCATAACAATACAAATCGTTTAAAATGGGGTCAGTTCCATAGTCTCTTCCAAGTATGGTGTACCCTCTTGGACCATCATGCCAGCACAGCCCAGGGTGACAAGCTGTGGAGAGAAGAAAAATCAGTGTGAGAGTGGTAGGGAGGGAATTTCTAAGTGAGAACAGCCACCAACTATTTCACAATGTGCAGTTACATCCCCAGAAGGGTTCTGTCTAAGTAACGCTTCTTCACATGAATTAACACTGTGAAAACACAAAACAATTAATCATATTGCATTGTTTGCTATTGCACAAGTTTCCAAAATTATAAGACTATGAACATGAACATTCAGATACTTATATTGACCTAGAAAAGTTCAGGCTCAAGTTTAAGACAGAAATACTTACATCAGATTTTTCTAATAAATGCTTATAAGAAAATTTTGTTATTCTAATAAAATTTCTGTTGTTCAAGGAAATATAATTGCCTACTTTCTCACTCTCACCTTCCCTGCAAGCACATACTTACTTCTTTTTGTGTTTTCTCACTGTGAACTCATTTATATTAATATCTCTGTGTGATACAGAGTGAGAGACTCCCATCAACAAGTAGGAAAAATACAAGCTTGTGAAATTATAAAAATTCCTCAGTTATCTATCTAAAGAATGGATTAGCACTGGCTGCAGCAGCTAAGGTCTTTGCCCTTCAAGAATGAAGCTGGGGACTTAATTTTTTCTTCCTCAGGATCAAAGTATTTAGCCTACGTTGCTACTTCAGGGTAAGTCCTATGCATAGTATAATTCTGAAGTCTGTAAATTTGTTTCCATTGAAAATTTAGGGAGAAAAACATCTCCTGTGCACTTGAGTTGTTCAAGCTTCTGTGGTCTATGCAGCATCCAGATACCAGGGCTCTGTAGCATGTTCAAACACGGCAAAATATAACAGATTTGAGGAAATACAAGTAGTGTCCAAATACAAAGGTTTTTTTCTATTAAAAAATCCTTTATGTGAAAAGACCAATGGTTCAAACATAAACTACATAGTGAAAAGAATATGTAAAGGGTAATCTGTATGAATGGAAAACCTTATTTCTGAAACTGCTCTGCAGGAGCAGACATGGGAAGTTCATGCTTTTTAGAAGACTTCTAGGATTTTACATTCTCTCAAGAATTAATGAAAGGGGTTTTTTAAAAAAAAGAAAAACAACTGGGGAAGACTGGTACTGAATTATAGAAGAAAGCTGAATTCTAGAATTGTCTGATTAAAATCTGCATCATTTAGAAACTGGAACGAAGCTGCAGGAGATGAAGCAAAAATGTGCAAAAGCTTCATGTTACCATTATGAGGAGATACAGACAAACACAATATGGACAGCAACTCTCCAGTAGAGCACTCTCAGGGACAATTTGGCATGTAAGAGAGGAAAAGAACAAAAAGACAGCAAAAAGCCTGCCCAAGAACCCGCTCCCATCACCAAAACCATCAAAAAGCAATACAGAGCAGAAAAGACAGGCAAATTACAAGATCACATAAAATTCTCATGATGTACTACAAAGAAAAAATAAGGTGATGGACAGACCTTCTGTTCTGGGTCATACACTTGCAGCAGAAGAAATTATCATGCCAAAACTTGTAGTCAAGGGAAAAGGAAATAGGAGAGGGAAAAGGAGAGGAGGTAGGAGGAAGGGCACAAAAAGGCAACATAAACCAGAAAACACAAACCTCAGCCTATCATAAGACATCAAGACAAGGCAGCACACAAACAGGAAATTAAATGCCAAGTTCACAGTAAGGCATCAGTGAACCTAGTAAGTTATGAAGACTCCTACATTATTACTTGAGAGTAGAGAACAAAATTGAAACCATAACAAGATAGATTAAAATTATAAAATGTATGATCATAAAACCACAAGGACTATGCAATAACCCCTCAAAAAAGACATTGAAAGAAAACATACAAAGAACACAGGCTGAAATTTCAGGTAGTGCAGACAACACAGAAACCAGCGTCACTGAAAGAAATAACGAAACTTATTAGCGGTTTCTGACAAATGATTTAAAATAGACTCAAAAATTTTTAAAAATCAACACCCTATACTATCTAGAGCAGATGATACACTGGCATCCCTGCAGCAAAGCTACTGAAAGATTAGCAGGTTGTATGCGAAGGGACTGGAACATCTTCCAGGCATGTTACACCTGAACAGAAAATATAGTTCAGCCGGTGGAGAACCTGCATCACAGGGTATACATTACATAAATAGAAGAAAAATAGAAGAATCAAATGCAATAGAAAAGAGACAGCTCTGGTCACAGAGCCTCAGACTGATGAATGTGATAGTAAAAATTGCACCCTTAGGAAAGCTGCACAAAAAATGGTGATATCTGTGCTCGGTTTTAAATGTGGAAGGAGATTTAAAACCCCAGCGTAGGAGCCAACCTAGGTAACATGGTTCTGTAGGAATCCATAAGAATCCAAGTAGAACTCTGACACTGACAACAAATGTAATGTCTATCCTTTAGATGAGCAGTTTGAGTTAGTGCCCAGCTGGCAGAAGGTGAAATATCTGAGTTCAGTAGCATATGTTAAAAGAAGCTGCTAGAGTCAGTGCTGTTCTTATTTGATTAGTCCTCCTGGTCTCAAAATAGATTTCACCTTCAGTACAGCTCTACTATCACAGTATACTACAGTATAACCCTACCCTACTATACTGAATTTCCTCTTAAAATACTGAACTGTACATGCAGCCTCAAGGCTGCCAGTGAGATTTTAATAGATATTATTCAAAGGGCGTGTACCTTTTCAGTCTTCATTCAATGGGGGTGCGGAGTGGGGGTGTGTGTGTAATGACTAGATTTTCACAAGGAATAAGTTTTTCATCAAAATACTATTTTCCACTGGAATAGCAGCTTTAGTAGCAAGATAGTTGACCGTGCTGGAAATCCAAGTCCTTTAGCCTTCCCACACAAAAGGAAATCAAGAAAGTGTAGGAGGCACCATTTCTCTGATAAACGAACAAACCAACCCAACAAAGGAGGAAACATTTACCTTTCCTTGGAAATCAGTAAGTTAACACTGGAAAACTACCTCTTTAGTGCAATCCTTCATAAACAATGCATACTGCAGTTCTCACAGTGTATAATTTTAACAATTTCATATATTCTGAACATACATCAGGCCTGTTCTAGCTTTTGCTATCATAGCAATATGAGACAAGACTGTTGCTTTTATTGACATTTCCACATTACTGCAGGTTCTAGTCCAGGTTATGCGCTATAACCATGAAGTTCCTAGTCCCAGGAGAGTTTATTTCATTTTGGCAACAGCATTAAGTCAGTCTTAAGTATATTTCCTGTTTTGTGCCAGCAGTTGGCAAGTACAGTGTTCAGGTCAGGCTGGAGGGGGCTGGGAGCAAACTTGGGTTAGCGGAAGGTTCCCTACCCATGGCAGAGGGGTTGGAACTCAGTGACCTTTAAGCCCCTTCCAACCCAAAGCATTCTATGAAATTTGATGGTATAGCTCTCAAAACACCCTTTTGTGGAGGCCTGGCTACACTGTGTATCTAAGATACTGAGATGGCCTCTCTTTCTCTCACTTCTGGCTGAACACAGAACTACAGAACTACTTTGGTGTACCAGCATTTTCATCATGCTGGGAAAATTGCAATGCTTTTTTCTTAAAATGACATTGCCTGAAGTCAAACCATGACACAAAAATGCACTCGCTAGAAGTATGTTTGTTTCTAGTTCACAAGCATTCAGACATGCAAAAGCCAAAACACAAGAGTTCAAAAGGTAGTTTATTTCTTTTAATGTCAAGATTTTAAGCAAATTGTAGGGGGATTTTCCAATCTGTATTACTACACATCTACAGCCTTAACTCAGGGAAAGTACTGTGCTGCCTGGCCCAGCTTGGAAAACATGGACAGAGAGATGTTACATGACCCTTAGGAAAAAAAAAAAAAGACCACATTCTAATAATTTGTTTGAAACATATAGAAAAAGAATAAATTTGAAGTCTTATTGGAATGGACTCCTCCTGAATTAAAATTCATGCTAACATTAAAATTTTCAACCACTGGTTTCACCGGTGAATGCAGCAAATGATTTCATGTGCTTTCTTAAATAAAAAAGCCCCCAAGATTGATACATAAGCTGAGAAATAGCAGCAGACTATTCAAATCAACAGCAGTGAGACAGCTGGCATGGAAATTTTAGTCCAAAGATTTCAAGTGTGGCAAAGCCGTAAGCAAATGAAAAAAAAATCTAAAAAAAGTAAACCAGCATCTGACAACTGCAAATAGTACCCTACTTTGTAGTTAGCTTTCCTGAAACAATTCACTGAATTTCATTAGTTTGCCTTCAAATTTAGCAGCACATCTAGTACTACTGGTTGGCAGTAAAACCTAGAACTCAGTTTGTTCTGTGGCCTTGTGTTAGCCTTACTGTCTGTTGCTGTAGTTCACGTGTAGGTATAAATAAGCATGACTTCTAATGTTGCATATTTTTAAGGGATGACACTATAGCTGCTTTTCTTCCTAGAAATTAGCGATACCAGATAAAATTAATCACAGAAGGAGCTAAAGGCTAACCATCTCACACTCTCTGTATTACTTTACACACTCCGTCTGGGAAACAGACCCGTGTTTTCTTTGTATGGACAGCAAAGCATAAGTAATAGTCTGCTAGGCTCTCACCTGAGAAGGCACTCGGTTACAATGCTAGGCACACCCCAAAACTGAGCGTTTCCTGTGTAGCACCTCTGGAGCAATGCCAGAGACTTTAGAGAAAGATTGTAATCAGTGATTTTATTATTTACAAAATACTAAAATTTTGAAGTATTTTGAAATATCAGCACTGCTGCAAATGCAGACATTGGAATCACTGACAAGTAGCACAGAAGTTTTAGCAACGCATGCAGTACATTTCTTCCAGGAGCCGCAAAGTGCAGGTGGAAAATATCGTGTCAATAAAGACAAAGAAGGAAAATGACAGAGATTAGACAGCTTGAAAATGTGTATTAACTTAGGCATATGATATACCACTGAATTTCCCTTTTAATAAAAATGTTCATATGCTCTTCTACACGTATTCCATACACTCTTCATAGACTACTTGTCTCCCAGCACCACAAGCTTCTCAAGGCTCTGAAGAAAAAAATTATGTCTATTCTGCTTTTATGCAGAGCCTGTTTTATACATGATAAACATGCCAATCATAAAATTCGTGCTTCCATGGAATAAAAGTATATAAAATAAAAGTTTATTAAATGTTAGGGAAAGTTGTTCCATTTACCTCAGGAATATTGGGAATATATCTTATCACTCCACCTTTGTAATCAGTATTTCATCATATATAAAA